>JACVVK020000241.1:702500-872500 GCA_018292915.2 Batillaria attramentaria
ACTCAGCCTGTGTAAACGCACACAACACAATGGCAGTATACGCTCTTAGTTACACCACACTTCAGTGCAAACTTTCAGTGAGCCTTAACTATGAGTGCTTTACGTCCGAAAATAGTAATGAAACAGAGAGCGAAAGTGTGAGTTATGACTTTCCATAACACACTCAGCGGTTTACGCCGGAGTTCACAAAAACACACTCCAGTTACGTCATCAATCAGAAAGTGCGTCATTTCAAACATTTGAAACTCATACGTCACTGCCGGTGCACAGTTATTTTGGGGGTGAAATTCTATTTTGCTTGGATCGCGTAAACAATGATCGCACAGTAAAATCTCTGCGAAGTATTTGCGAGTGCAGTTTTGAATGATATTCTTCTTAACATCAAGCAATTTCAACTGCCCTACGCATGATTTCCTCACAAGTCAGTGCGCAGAATTTTGAGGGGTACAAAAGTCACTAGTCATCCTACCAGGAAACAAGTCGCAGAAAATGTATGCGGCTAGAGCAGTAGAGGTAAGCGTCTGAATGCTCGTGGTATAAACAGCTTACATGATTAGTTCCCGTGGTTTACGGCGAAAGACTAACCCCTCGATGGTTCGATTGTTTGTGTAGCTACCGAGCCTCCGGCGAACCATCGAGGGGTTAGCCTTTCGCCGTAAACCACGAGAACTAATCATGTAAGCTCTATATATACACGTATACATAGAGTGATTTACTCAACACTGAAAGAAGACTAGGAAGAAGCCAGCAATCACCGCACCATTCTATTTAGTTACGATTAGTTACAAGTTTTTTTTGTGTGTTTTTTTACTGCTTTGTTGTCCCTTTGACGGAGGAAATTCGAACTGCTTCCCTCGGGGGAAGCGCGTCGCCGCGGTGCAGCGTCACCCAATACCTAGCCTACTTTTCAATTTTGCTGGCGGAGGAAAACCGGATAACCCGGAGAGAAACCCCCGATGAGCAACCCGGTGGTCAGAAAAAAACCAATGTCACGTATCATAAGTTTGACCTGGGCTAGAACCCACGCTTCATCGCCGTGACAGCCTACCTATTAGACCACCGCTCAACCCCTAGTTACACCTGTTTCTTTGCCCGGAAGTCGAATCTGTTATTGATTCTCCTTTAGATTTATGTTTATTTTTATATCGACCTTTATAATAAAGACATGCTGAACTAGATTGTTATAAATTCTGTCTTTTGGTGTTTATTTGTTGTCGGTGTTTTTTTGTTGTTGTTGTTTTGTTTGTTTGGTGTGTGTGTGTGTGTGTGTGTGTGTGTGTGTGTGTGTGTGTGTGTGTGTGTGTGTGTGTGTGTGTGTGTGTGTGTGTGTGTGTGTTGTCAGGGGAGGAGTTGTCACACATTGATGTTGAACCTTCAACTTCACTTCAACTCTACCCCTACCCTCAAACATGTAACCCCCCCCCCAAAAAAAAAAAAAACAAAAAAAAAAAACTGAAAACGGACACTAGCCGTGTATTATCCGTCAGCAGAGACTATTTATCGCTCTTTCAAACCTGCTAAGCATGCTGTTACCGGGCGGGAGTCGTGTGAATTATGCATCTACATGGAGAATGGTCATGCTTAACTGCATCATAAATGTGCTGTGCTCTCTCTCTCTCTCTCTCTCCCTCTCTTCTGCTCATATCCGTTTCATCTGAAATACTATCCCACTCCTCGTCTTTGTGTCAACCACTACGCTTTTTCTATCTTTTTTATTCTTAGTTTTCACAAAAAGTATATAGCAAGACATCAGTTCTGGCCTACTGACTGCAAAGAGCCTACTGTCTCTTTTTCTCATGTAAACTGTGGTTTTCCCGGCCTTGGAGTTTTCAGAAAATTGACAATGACAATGCTCAACTCGAAAGGAGTCAGTTTACAAAATAGCATCCATCTTAGATCCACAACGATAGCAATCCCCCCCCCCCTAATCCCCACACGGAACTAACCACACAACTGGCAGGCAAACACGACATAATCTACGCTTTAACTGGTTGTCCTTTTGTGTTATCTTTACACACATGGCATGCGGCGTGGCTCTCTCGGCCACAGATAAAACTTGTGACATACAGCCGGCTGTACCAACAAGTTCCCTCCACACACCTGGTCAATATCACAATGATGATGGACAGGTGAGATGTGTTCCCTGTAAGCAGCCGCTAATCCACACCACAATGCACACAGCTTGTCGTCCCGGCACTGATATCAATAATTTGCCGATGAGCTTCAGCCTGCTGTGAACGGCTTTGTCACAGTTCCTGTGAACGAGCTGCTTCTGTTTATTTATTTATTTATTTAGTTATCACTCTTTATCGTCATCTTGCTAGGAAATTCCGGTTGATCCCGTCTCTGTCTCATCGGCTTCACCGACTGGCGTTAGCCTCTGCACTGACGCGAAACCGACTAGAACCGAGACCTGAGCGGGCCGAGACAAATAATAACTAAGAAGGAAAAAAACATATATGATCGGTGACAAGCTAAAGTGGACAGGCATGTACAGCTTTGGAGTCCCCGTGTTATATCACAGTGTGCACAGAAGCGGTGAATTCTGTCACATTCACCGGCGCAGTACATTTTCAACCTGTTTCAGACCGGCATTATTGTCTGCATGAGTTGTCTCTCTTGCATACACAGAACCGCAGAAACTGACTTGAGCATGCATTTTTGATGGCAGCTCTTTGCTCTGCCACGAAAAATGCATGCTTCCTGCGACAAGTACAGTGCCATCCATTTTGTTTTCCCCTGCATTCATGATGTTTGCTTGTTTTCCATTCCACAACATCCCGGGTTTGAAATAGGAACTTTAACGTGCGTGCATGTGTACCGACGCGAGGGCGAGACAGGCGGCACTGTGAACGAGTCTGCACGTGATTTGGGAAGGACAAATCCTACCCACCAAGGATTCGAACCAGGATCGAAACTGAGTCTGACACCCTATCCACTGGACCCAAACCCATGGCATATGTCACACACCATTTAACACGCCGGCTAAGCTAATAAACAATGCATGGACACGCTTGGATGACATGTGCACTTACTCGCCTCAGTTGCTATCGACCTGTCTGCTAGGCCGTTATTTCGGGCAGGTGGAATTGTATGGATATCCAAGGATACACGTAAAGTCATAAAATATTGATACATTATCAACACCATCTAAGGTCACATGCACCAGGAGAAAGCCGTGTGTGTCACGTGTGTGTGTGTGTGTGTGTGTGTGTGTGTGTGTGTGTGTGTGTGTGTGTGTGTGTGTGTGTGTGTGTGTGTGTGTGTGTGTGTGTGTGTTGTATACCTGGCCGCTAGCTCTAACACTGATGAACAGCAGAAGCAAAAGGTCGTTCTTACAAAAGAATAGAATTATCCTCTTTCAAAAAAGTAGATTCAACATGTACATTCACTGTATAGGGCCAGTTTGATTCAGAGAACACTGTTTTACTTTATTTTCTTAACTGAAGGGGGGGGAGGAGGAGGGAGGAGGGGGGGGGTGTCATTTTTGGCTCACTTGTGTAACAAAGTGAGTCTATGTAATAGCCCTCCGTCGTCTGTCTGTGTGTCTGTCTGTCTGTCTGTCTGTCTGTCTGTCTGTCTGTCTGTGTGTCCGCAGTAAACCTTAACATTGGCCTTTTCTCAGAATTTACAAATAGCAGAGGCACCAAACTTGGCCTGTTGATAGACAGCCATGAGACCTTTCAAAACATACCATATTGATTGACCTTGACCCAAGGTCAAGGCCACTAAAGCTGTCTGCTGGGTTTCATTGGCATTTTCTCAGAATCTAGAAAAGCCAGAGACATCAAACTTTGTGTGATTATAGACATTGACAACACCTTTACTGACATACCTGTATTCAGTGGCTTTGAGTCAAGGTCAAGGCCATACAAGCTGTTTGCGGAAATGCTTCCAAAACCTTAACATTGACATTTTCTCAGAAACAATAAATGGCAGAAGCACCAAACCTGGCTTGCTGATAGACAGCCGTAAGACCTTTCAAAACATACCATATTGACTGACCTTGATCCAAGTTCAAGGTCACCAAAGCTGTCTGTTTGGAAATTTTACATTGGCATTTTCTCAGAATCTAGAGAAGCCAGAGACATCAAACTTTGCGTGATGATAGACATTGACAACAACTTTACTGATATACCTGTATTTAGTGGCTTTGAGTCAAGGTCAAGGCCATACAAGCTGTTTGCGGAAATGCTTCCAAAACCTTAACATTGACATTTTCTCAGAAACAATAAATGGCAGAAGCACCAAACCTGGCTTGCTGATAGACAGCAGTAAGACCTTCCAAGGCATACTGTTTGAATGACCTTGACTGAAGGTCAAGGTCACTAAATCTGTCTCACTGGAAATTTACAATTGCCATTTTCTCAAAATCTAGGGATACCAGAGACATCAAACTTTGTACGATGATAGACATTGACAAAACCTGTACTGGCATACTTGTATTCAATTTCGTGAGTCAAGGTCAAGGCCACTCAAAATGTTTTGCGGAGTTCTTAACGTTAGCATTTTCTTAGAAACAACAAACAGCAGAGACACCAAACAAGGCACAATGATAGGCAGCAATGAGACCTATGCAGACATAGCCTTTTGAATGAACTTGACTCAAGGTCAAGGTCAATACAGCTGTCTGTTATGAAATTTTACATTACCGTTTGTACAGAAGCTGCGAAAACTAGAGCTATCAAACGTGGCATAAAGATAGTCATTGATAAGCTCTTCACTTACAGATCTCATTTGAATGACCTTGACCCAAAGTCAAGGTGATACACGCTGTCCTTGGAAAACTGTTATGTTGCCATTTGCCTTTTTCTTAGGAACTATGAACACAAGAGACATCTTACTTCAGGATAGACAGTGATAGCTTTACAAACATACTCTTTTGAATGACCCTGACCCATCTCACAAGTGAGCCAAGGAGGCTTTGCTCCTCTAGTCTCTTTTTGTCCTGTTTGTTTTGTTTAGTTTTGATGTGTGTCTTTCTTTGGGTTGTCTCGGGCTTCAAGTGTTTGGTAAGGTTCACTTCCTTTGGGTTTTAGTTGAGTTCTACTTTTTCTCCGTTCGGCCCTTTGCAAAACTGCCAAACAGGACACAACACTTAACCTACTATGTTTAACCTAAAACGATAAACCTAAAAAAAAAAAAAAACAACAACAACAAAAGAAAACCCAACGTGACAAACATGACAGTGTGAAAACTGAAGAAACAGAAGAAAAAAACAGACACCCTAAACACAGCCGTCATCCACCTTCTTGGACGCATCCCAAAATATTATCGTATCGTTTCTCAGTGTTTCTCGCAAAAGGAGGAAGAAGTGTTTGATCCTGTGATGCTATGACCTAAAACTGTGTCCATGTCCGCGAACGAACCAACAGCGCACACGCCGACACCCGATACCAAACACGACAGCAAAAGCGGTCGTGTTTTAAACACGGTCAATGGCGGTCGTTGTTTACCCGCAGCTTCCTCTTGTGGGAAAGAACTCCCATTGTTTGTGTGCTCGACAGGTTAGTGAAAACTTGCCTCAAGGCCCTTGCACGGAAACAAAGCAGGAACAACAACACAAGGGGAGAACAGAACGGGGGTCCAGCTTGTAGACGGCTGGGTTGGAGTGGAGGCTGGTTTAAAGGGCCATAAACGTACTTATGTCAAAAGAGGTCTGGCCTGTTGAGTTTTGTCTGCACTGTGTGCCTGCCGAGTGTGAGCCCTGTGCTTGGAATGGTGCCTCCATTCAATCTTTTTTAATGCACAAATGTAACAGAGATCACCTAGCTTTTCCATACCTGGTGGAATGATGGTTTGTGCAGTCACTAACAAAGGCCAACCAAACTTTCAACCCAAACAAGCCCGCAAGCACTTACTGATTTCAGAGAAGAAAAAAGAAATGAGCTTGACTTAGTTCTGATTCGAAAAAGCCGCCTTTCACTCAAACTCGTTCTCGCGGGAGAGACCGCCAAGACTTACTCTGACCGCCACTTTCCTACGATTGGCTCGCGTTGCTAATGAGCGACCCATGGGTAAATCGGCCCTAAGTCTATGGCCCTTTAAGTAAAACCGGGTCAGTGCGACTTGCCCCTCCAGGGCAGGGGCAGGCTTGAGTGTGGATCGAATCTCCCCACGGCTAACAGCAACGTACTGCACCCACGGGTAACAGCCAAAATGGCGGGGGTGTTTTTCAGGTGCTACTTCCATCCAATTTTTTTTTTTTTTAAAACGATTGTTCTAACGTAAAGTATATGCTTGAAATAATAATAATAATAATAATAATAATAATAATATCGTATCATGGTTTCCGACACATGACTTTACCTGAAAGCAACCGGTTGTCGTCACTAAATACGTTGAATTGGAAGTAGCACAGGGAAAACTCTCCGCCATCTTGACTATGACCCCCCCCCCCCACCCAACTCTTCTAAACAATGTTTCCCACCCAAACAGACAATGGTTTCCAGTCTGTGACGCAAGACATGTCCACAAGCTGCATGCCAAAACTGAAGCATTGAAAACGTAATTTTTATAGTTTACTGATGCTGTGTCCGTGCCAACCCCACTGACGTACTGAAATACACGTAGCTCAAAACTGTGCACTCTGTTGGTTTAAACAGTTTTATTCGTTTTGAACAAATATACATAATTATGCACTTTCACACAATTTTCACGAGGCTGAGCACAACAAGTCAAAAACTTATAAGTGTGCTCATAAATACAGAAATCATGTGCGGGCGGAGACGTCAACTACAGTAAGTTATGGTAGGACAGATATCTATAAAGAAAGGGATAGGAAGAACGGGGATAGAGAGAATGACCAATAAGATCTGTACAAAGAGAAATGCAGTGGGACTGTGGTTTCAACGGTGGCAGCGGCGGGTTGGCGACTGCTCAGTAATCGTAATCGGAACTCTGTTATTCACGCCTCGCACATGCCCAAGGATATGCTAAAAAACTGCTGATAGGTCACCCATCAAGTCAAATCTGCCATTTATCAACTCATCAAACATACTTCTTTTAATAATAATAATAATAATAATAATGAGTATTGTATAGGCGCTTTACCCAATTTCATGAATCGGCTCAAAGCGCCGCGAACTGAACCCAACACGCACGCTCACGTGAATCACACGCATTGTCTCACACACTGGACATAAACACATTACAATCACGTGGTGCGAAGGGTCAGCTCAGCTACTTAAATTTCGGAATTTAGAATTGCATTTATTATTCAAATTTGGTGGGCTGAACATTTCCAAACCAGAGGGGGAGGAAGCCGGAGTACCCGGAGAGAACCCCCGACGATCGGCCCGAATGAACGGTGCCACGTACGAGCAGGAAAACTTCTTTGTCCCGTGTGGGACTCGAACTCCTGACCTCTCGCATTGGTGACAAGTCTCTTAACCACAAGACCACCGACCGCCCCAAAACACCAAAACAAAAAAACTTGGTATCAAATGTACTTTTAACAACTCTAAAAAAATAAAAAAATAAAAATAAAAAATCTAGGAAAACAGGGGAAATTCACTTTAACTCATAAGAACCCAAGCCAAACCACCCCCTGCCCACTCCATGATAAAAAGAAACAGCCACTCCACACCAGAAGCAGCCACTTCAAGCCACTATTAAACAAGGCATGGGCCTTCCCGCTAGGCCAGGCACCGCTGCAAATTGCATAATAGTGGCTTGGGATGGCTCCTAGTGATATTAAGACTTCAAGTAAAATCGCGATTTTTGCATGGGCTGGTAGGAGTTAATAATGCCGGTCCACATGCCTCACCTGCCCCAGGGGATGCCGGGATAGCCGAATGGTATAGAGTTGGACTCTCAATGCTCGGGTCGTGAGTTCGAATCCCGGCTGGGGCCAAATATTTGTACTGGCCTTTTTTCTCGTTGCCCCCGTCTTTGATACCATAATAATTGTATAGGCGCTTTACCCAGTTTCATGAATCGGCTCAAAGCGCCGCGAACTGAACCCAACACGCACGCTCACGTGAATCACACCATTCTCTCACACACTGACAAACACATTACAATCACGTAGCGAAGGGTCAGCTCAGCTATTTAAATTTCGGAATTTAGAATTGCATTTATTTTTCAGATTTGGTGGGCTGAACATATCCAAAGCAGAGGGGGAGGAAGCCGGAGTACCCGGAGAGGTCCCCCGACGATCGGCCCGAATGAACGGTGCCACATACGAGAAGGAAGGTTCCGTCTTTGCCCCGAGTGGGACTCGAACCCCTGCCCTCTCGCATTATTATTATTATATATTTGTGATGGTGTTGAGTGAGTTCAGGCAGGCAGGGAGGCAAACACACAGCGGTCGCTATGACATGAGTTTATTTACAACAGGAAAACAGCAACAAATGGCAGAGCGGGGAGCGACAATCCGTGCAGTGACTCGCGGCAGGGCTGGCTGGCGAATGTCCAGTGAGGCGTAGCTCGCGGCTACTTATGCGCCCAGCGCGAGCCGCAAAGAAAGCAACGGCCGCTCGCAGCAGAAACAAGGGCTAGATGCTCTCGAGCGGCGAAATCTGTGTTTGTTTACACACAGAAAACTGACAATAGCGGGCGTAATACAACAGCTAGGAACTTCAAACAAACTGCATTGAAAAGAGCATGAAAAGTACTCTAAGATGGCATAAGTTTGGAACATTATCAATGTACAAAGAATTTCCTATCGCCGATTTAAGAGCGTAAAGGCTGGGACCACGCATTCGAAAAGTGGTGAAAATGGCAAAATACACCCGTTAAACTACAAAACCGCGCTAAAAACAAAACATAACTAAAAAGTACAAACTCTTCCGAAACTACTATAGTTTACATGATAACTTTAGGTTAAGTGACTGCGGAGATATTTAGCACTAAATGGACACAAACAAACACAACTAACTGATACGTGGCTATCGTGGATCCGCAACGCTGCACGCGTGCGGTAGCCTACAGGCGAACAAAGCCGGCGGCACACAGCTGGCCGGAGAACCTAGGGTAGTGGGCGAGAGGGTCCAAACCACTCGGCTACATATTATTAAATCATATTGTTATATCACCCGTATGTGGTGGAAAAGGACGTTAAACTCCCAAATACGCACCCAACCACCCCGGCCAGACCTGCCTCATTTGCATAATGTTCCGTGACCTGTGCGGGAGACGGGAAAACGCTGCTCTAGTAGTTCTGACGCAAGTTCCGGAAGAGCGAACAAGTTTTCTCTTGCCTCATTTGTGAATGACGATAAACTTGGGATGTCTGCACCAGCGAGCTCAGTCAAATGCCACAGGAAATGACTCGTCTGGCTGATTCCCGTTATTACAGTCGTTACAGTCCGCCTTGTTGTGGGCTGGCTACTGGTAATTCTGGGGTACAGCTTACAGTCCTATAAAGGCCGGATTAAGGGAAATTCTACCCTCGGGAGAGCGCGTCGCCACAGTGCAGCGTCATCCATTTTTGTTCCTTTTTTCCTGCCGCATGCGTGATCTGTACTTGTTTTCCATTTCGCGGCCCGTCCGGTGTGCGTTTTTATACATGTGCACAGCACTTGATCAATCAGTGGTGTGTGCGTGTGTGTGTGTGTGTGTGTGTGTGTGTGTGTGTGTGTGTGTGTGTGTGTGTGTGTGAGAGAGAGAGAGAGAGAGAGAGAGAGAGAGAGAGAGAGAGAGAGAGAGAATTATTATCAGTAAAGATTTGTGATTTCTGTCTGAAGTAGACATTCCGTGAAATGTACACACACACACACACACACACACACACACACACACACACACACAAAATCTTCGCTTTAAGATTCAACAGGGGACAGTCATGAAATGCAAATGCATCGATCCACGACAGAAAAACCGCCAGATAAGTTTCAGTGAGACCATGCGTGCATGCGAGTACAGTATTACCATTGTCGGACTGAGCCGCGTGTTTCAGTGAGGCAGCATCTCGATTCTTAGCGCGAGGCCGGCGAGCCGGGATAGCCGAATGGTAGGTAGTATAGAGCGGCGTTGGGCTTCAAGTTCAATGGTCGTGAGTTCGAATCCTGGCTTGGCCGGCTAAATATTTGAGCTGGCCTTTTCCTCGTTGCCCCGTCTTTGATATGACCCACTGTGCGAGAGACGAGAAACGCTCCGTCTTTGATTATCACCCAAACGTGGTGGCCAGAAAGGATGTTGAACTCCCAAATATACCCACCCACCCTCGCGTGAGGCCCTCACTCAGCCGAGTGACCGCCAGCGTAACTCTACAGCCCCTTTGTGGCCAAATTATCCATTACCATATGTCAGTCGATCAGCTAATATGCTGTTAATTACGCCTCAGGGGCAACCGCGGTGTGTCACAAGGGATTCGGTCAGTGCCCGTATGATCTGTGTGGTGACTGAACCGAATATCATGATCATAGCACAAGACTGCTGGCACAGTGTAAATCCGACTAGTGCTTTAGTGGGAGGCCAATGCGCGGAGCCCAAACTACGACTGCAAGCTGTATAGCAGACTCGAATGAGTAACACGAAAGTTATGATTGGTAATGACTTCCCCGTTTCTCATTCCTTCGATTCTTGGCCGCGGTACCCGCTCGCCAGACTTCTTGTGGTAGTCACTCAACCGTAAAACTGAAAAGGGTCAGTTCTGGCTGATGTATGGAGAGAGACTGAGACTAGGGCGTTCGTCGGAGACTGACTAGTTCGGTTGGTATACTACAAACTCTATAGACTATAGTTTGTAGCACACCCGGCCGCGGCCTGCATTGGGAAAACACGGTTGGAAATCGTCTGTCCGTCAGAGGCGCATGCAAGTAGGTGCAGCAGGGAGCAACAAAGTAAAGCTGAAACGAAGAAGAACCTGAGAAAGAATTCATATTACTGTTGAAAAGTTGTTTGCGCGCGTGTACTGAGATGATTTCTTTACCAGCCGCCAATGATCAGTGTTGCACACGGGAAACTTGAACTAGTACACAAACTCAGGCCTAACTCACTAGTTAAACAAGAAGTTACGGGAATGCTTTGCAAAAAAAAAAAAAAAAAAGTTTTAAGATTGCTCTTTTTTAAATTCTGTTTTTGAGTTTGTTTTCATACAGTGGCAGTACAACATTCACATGACGTAACAAATGGGATGGAAGGTGTACACTTGAAAGGAGGTATTCCTGTAAAAGCAAATTTGTATACATACGTCTTGCTTAGTAGTAATTTGTCTGTATACACGTATGCATGACAAGTAAGACTGCATACGCCCCCACAAATACTCACGCACACACCCACATACACAAAGGGAAAGAGGGAAAACAACTGAAAGGAGGGGGGAGGATGATTTAAGACTGCTCTTAATGAAACAGTCAGTGTGGGCGCATTTCTCAAATTTGCAGGCAGAAATTTCCAAAAGGTTGGTGCGACCGACAAAACTCAGTGAAAGAGCGCTCGCCAAAGGATTTCAGGTTGCGCTTGGGAGTTTGAGAAGCCTCTCTGGGACGATAGTCCCGACGTAAGAAGTCAGTGTCAGTGAGACTAGAGAGCGAACAGACTCAGACTAACCTAGTCTCTCTTCATGCATTCGCCCCCAGGGTGACTGACACGGCCGGAATACGGGGCACTATCTGGGAAACAACCAAGGCGGAGAAAACCAACACACGGCTCATACGGGTCAATGCCAGTATATTCTTAGTGCACTGGTAGACACACTACCTGTTGCCACAAACCAAACAGAACCAGTTCCCAGACCGGCGTGCGCTGCAGAGAAGCACCATGAAGGAGGGGCCACCAATTTCTAGGTTGTATCTGTTACATAGTGTTTGGAACACGAAGTCTTGGGCGTTATTTGTACCGACGAGCCAGTGTCCGCAGCTGGTGGTGCATAATTAACCAAAAACTAATTACACAAGTCATTACACCCTCTAAGACTCAATTCTAGTACGGGTACTGACTTGACAAAGGCCTTTGTGTCAGTGTGTGTGTGTGTGTGTGTGTGTGTGTGTGTGTGTGTGTGTGTGTGTGTGTGTTTGTTGCTGTTGATTGTTGTGTGTGTGTGTGTGTGTGTGTGTGTGTGTCGGTGTGTGTGTCGGTGTTTGCTTGTTTTTGTTTTGTTTTGTTTGTTTGTTTGTTTGTTTGTTTGTTTTTGGTGGTGGTGTCTTGTTTTCTTAGGTGGAATCTCAGACACGGAGGTTTCAAAACAGGAAATCAACTCCGCGTTTTTTGTGGGGAATACTGAATTGCTTCATCAAATGGCTCCATACAAAAATCCAGCAAGGCACTTTGTAAGAATATGAAGACAACTGATCGCAGCATACATACTGGATTTCAATGAAATTACTGTAATTCCCGGGGTAACTGGGATAGCATAACTGGGATGCGTTTAGCTGGAAGTGTCTGCTCTTTGTGGGGCAAGTCCAACTGGGATCCTCTGACTCTGCTTGGGTGCAACTCACTGAGACTGATCTCCCACTCTACGTGAGACAAGTTCATCTAGGATCTGCTGTCTATGCTGGGGTGCATCTAGCTGAGATCTCTCACTCTAGGTGAGACAAGTCCAACTAGGATCCACTGTCTATGCTGGGGTGCATCTCAGTAGCTGAGATCTCTCACTCTAGGTGAGACAAGTCCAACTAGGATTCGCTGTCTATGCTGGGGTGCATCTAGCTGAGATCTCCCACTCTAGGTGAGACAAGTCCAACTAGGATCCGCTGTCTATGCTGGGGTGCATCTCAGTAGCTGAGATCAACCACTCTAGGTGAGACAAGTCCAACTAGGATCTGCTGTCTATGCTGGGGTGCATCTAGCTGAGATCTCTCACTCTAGGTGAGACAAGTCCAACTAGGATCCACTGTCTATGCTGGGGTGCATCTCAGTAGCTGAGATCTCTCACTCTAGGTGAGACAAGTCCAACTAGGATTCGCTGTCTATGCTGGGGTGCATCTAGCTGAGATCTCCCACTCTAGGTGAGACAAGTCCAACTAGGATCCGCTGTCTATGCTGGGGTGCATCTCAGTAGCTGAGATCAACCACTCTAGGTGAGACAAGTCCAACTAGGATCCGCTGTCTATGCTGGGGTGCATCTAGCTGAGATCTCTCACTCTAGGTGAGACAAGTCCAACTAGGATCCGCTGTCTATGCTGGGGTGCATCTCAGTAGCTGAGATCAACCACTCTAGGTGAGACAAGTCCACCTGGGATCCGCTGTCTATGCTGGGGTGCATCTCAGTAGCTGAGATCTCCCACTCTAGTCTAGGTGAGACGTCCAATTGGGACGTGTTTAGGCAGGGCGTTTAACACGAATGTAACCAGCTGAAAGCGTCCAGAGCTGATGGGACACGTTTATACGGTAATCTGTCCGTAGGTCAGACGGCGTCTAACTCAGAGGCGACAAGCGGCTTGGACTGACCACCTAGGTGGGACAAGTCTAAGGCCGGGATGTGTCTAGTTGCGGGACAGAGCCCCAGACTGACGTGACTTGTTTCTGACCCTCCCCCCCCCCCCACACCCCCACCACCCCCCAGGCTTCCCCCTACCCGACCCTCACCCAGTATACTGGAGTCTACAGCTACGCCGTCATTGTGATCTAAAGGGAGCTTAAGGAGCTCAACCGTCAGTTTAGCGGCTAATTTAACAAGCGACCACACGGGCCCCCGGGCGATAGAGGCACCGACACACAGACGCACACGCGCCGCACTGCCCATTTGTTACACCTCGCCGCAATCTCCATCACTAATGTGGACGTCTGACGTGGGAGAGACTGGGATCTGGCAGAAAATAATGACTGCGCAATGTGGAACGGCCACCTCTGTGCCTGAGTGTCGGGGGTGGGTGCGTGGGGGGGTGGGTGGTGGTGGTGGTGGGAAGCAGACTGTTACGATGCGAAGCCCGGCGGCTCGCCAATTCCGATGGTTGTTTTCTTGAACAACGATATTGTCGGCCGCAATCCAATAAGACCGGAAAATCAATGCTCTTCTACAGCTCCCCCAATATGCCTGTCCTTGGGTCGGGTTGCGCCAAATCCACGGCTTGGGTCTGTTGACTGGAGGCCATTGGCAAAACACCCGCCCGCGACCCGCCAGAGTCATTTCTTTAGTCTTTTGTCGGGCTCTCCTCTCAAATCAGCATTTGTGTGATCTGGTAAAAGACATTCGATCTGAGGCTTGGACGATGCCAGATTTCTTGGTTGTTGTCGTTTTTTTTTTTGTTGTTGTTTTTTTTCCTGGGGGGGGGGGGGGGGGGGAGGGGTTGGGTGGGTGGGCGGTGGTGGGTGGGTGGGGTGAGGGGGCTGGGGCGGAGCCGGGGGGTGGGGGGGGGGGGGGGGGGGGGGGGGGGGGGGGGGGTGGGAGGGAGGAGGGGGAGGGACGCCGAAAAGACAGCGGCTTTGCATACGTTTGAATACTCAAGCAACCTTAGATCACGGTCGTCCATGTTACATAGTGCAGGAACATAGTCTGTTACAGAAACAGAAAAAGAATGAATACTAAAGGTCAAGCTCACCAAACTAATTTACTGGATTTTTCTGTCAATTTAATGTCAAGTACTAACTCTCTCCATGCTAAGATTTTTTTATTTATGTATTTTATTTATTTATTTATTTATTTATTTTATTTTTATTATTATTATTATTTTTTTTTTTTTGGGGGGGGGGGGGGTAATCCACGAAGCAACTTGACCTGTGCCGGGTTGGCTGTCTTGCCACGTAGAAGAAAACCGTAAGAACTTCATATATAACACAGAGCTACAAGCTTAAGATATTGTGACATAAAGTTCTAAATAAGGGCAGGTATTAGCGCGAGTATCCGCTCCTGATCGGGGAGCCGGGGTGGTCGAATGGTAGAGTGTTGGACTTCTAATGCTCGGGTCGTGAGTTCGATCCCCGCTGGGGCCAAATATTTGTGTTGGCTTTTTCATCGTTGCCCCGTCTTTGATATCACCCTATGTGGTGGAAAAGGACGTTAAACCCCCAAACACCCACCCACCCACCCGCTCCTGATCTGTTTCATCACCTCCTCCGGCAGTGCCAGTACCACGTGGACCACACGACGCTGCCATAGTGCAAGCGACAGCTGACCCAGTGATCTTCAAAACTATGATGCTCTCGACTCATAACGACAATGACCGGACAACAACAGGAATTGCATCCCCTTGACCACAAATAATCCGTTTTGCTAGCTCTGTATTTGGTTTCGTGGTATCGTGATATAATGAATGAGAATCAAAAATGGAAAGTTGGCGATCCCCTTAAATAGGACTTTAGTAGCCAAGCGTTGCCGGTAAGAGGAGAGGACCCTAATGGGGACCATAGCCGGCATAGAGTGAGTTAATCACAAAGACAGTCACTCATGGGCAATAGTTTAGTAAAGTAACATTTATTACTGAAGAAGAACAACAACAGATACAAAATTAATTGCTAGGGCCAAGTTAACTCCGTAATTTAGAACTGTCTCCTTCTCCCCTTTCTTCCCCCTTGTTGAGTGTACAGAAAAGGCCCTGTGTGTCAGTAGTCAGTGTGTGTGTGTGTGTGTGTGTGTGTGTGGGTGTCGACTGACGCCGTACGGCCGAGCGAATACGTGCTTTTCGTGTTTATCACACTTTCGGTACGTTTTTCCTAGCCATATACATACATATCGAGTTGTAGCAGCTGACCGCTGTTGAAACGAGAATGCTCACCAACGGAGACCCCTCCCCCCCCTCCCTTTCTCTCGTAGTTTGTGATCTGCCATGATTGCAAGGTTGCTACATGAACTACGTTTACTGAGCACGTTATAACTTTATCTTGTCAATGCTCAAAATCTGTTTCCATTGTTTCTTCACAAATAGTACAAAATAAATCTGTTTAAACCAATATGCGCTTTTGTTGCACATCCCAGTCGTCAGTAATGGGGTATGACATGAGCAAATAAAGAAGAAGAAGAAAAAAAAAAGTCGATTTGTATTGAAAATTGAAGCATTGTACCACATTCTTCAGACGGAGTGGGCAACCTTACCTTGTCCAGTACACGTAAATTGCGCAGTGACATATACCCAGTGCAAATTTACAGGATCCTACATAAATGTACATCTACCCTGCACTAGTGTGTCTCCGGCGGAAAGTGCGGTTGACCTATACCCTACGGCCGGCTCCGCACCGATTTAACTGCCTGAAGCAGGTTAGAGGATTTTCATAACATGGTGTGTGTCCCCACAGGGAAAAGTTCAATAGGCCAGTAATGGCAGTGTGTTCAGGGTGAGCACGCTGTGATTGAGGGCATGCACGCCAAAGCACGTCCTCGGGCCAAGATGACTAGACAAAGCAGACAGATCGCTCGATCAAACTTCAGTGTTGGGTAAAGAAGCTGATCGTAAAGAGCTGTTTCTGAAAGTAAGGGGATCGACCGTAGTGGCTTCACTGGGATTTAGTGGAGCGTAAAAAGCACCAGAGCGTAAAAAGCCGCAGGGCCTCGGTGACGGAAACTGAGGAGAGTTGAAAAAAAAAAAAAACCCAAAAACCAAAAAAACAAACCCACTAGACTTTATTTTTGTTTAAGGTTGTAATCAGAATGTCTGAGGCGTTTCTCAGTATGCACTGAAGTTTTGCCGTTTGTAAGTGTGTACCCAGCCAAAACGACCATCCTTCACCCCCTCCCCCCCCTCAACCGGACACGCACCAACTGAACAGGGACACGCCATGCTGAGAGAGAGCGAAAGAGAGAGATGATATGAACCTTTATTTTCAGCCCAACGGCGGAAGTTTTTGCGCAAACCAGTGTTACAACCTGCCGTTGCTACAACTACACAGGATAAAGAAAAACACTCATAACAACACAACAAACACAAATGGGTGATAACAATAAAGCAAAGACTGAGCGGGCGAAGCACGCGCACGCACACACAAGAACGACTGATTGTAGCTGATATAATCATATTACTATAGCTAAGCTATTCCCCTAGTCATACACTATGATATATACTACGAATCTGTATACATGTACCAGCAGTGTATGGGTGTTGTACATTATGCAAAGGTAGGGGAGAGAGAGACTGACTGACTGACTGACTGACTGAAACGTTTATTTCAGGATAAAGACTTGTAGGCATGGTCTGCCTATCTTACAAGCTGTCCTGCTAATCTAGGAACACTAAAAAAATAAAGGCTAACATTACAAAAAAAAAAAAAAAAAGTATACCAGGCACAAAGGGAGTAAATCTAACTAGAAAATAGAAAAAACAAAAAACAAAAAAAACATGCAAAGATACAAAGAAGCGCAGGAAATTCAAAGGAAACACATCGGAAAATAGGTGAAGAAGTAGATAGCATGGTGTTTGAAATTGCAGTATACAACATAACTTGTAAAAAGGTAACCTTTGATCTGAAGCTTTACAGAGCGAATGAAGTCACTGACACTCTATTTGGAATGAAATTGCGATCGTTTTTATAGTTCAGTGCGGCCTGTAATGGTAATTATGGAAGAATTCAGGCAGTTAGGAAAAGCCCTCTTTTCTCAGCTGACCCCGGCCACTACACTCAGACTATAAATAGACCAAGCGCACTCGCCTGCACGCTACTGATTAGGCGCGCCCTTGTGTCATGAACTGATTCATCAGTTTCGAAATGACTGTGATGATTTCACTGTGACAGCGCATTTGGTAAACACTCAACTACAACTGATATTCATGAAAGTGGACAGGCATTTTGGTTGTAGTTGTTGTTCAGTTTTGGCGATGCTCCGGTTCAAATATTTCCGCGACTGACGACGATTCCTCTCAGCTACGGACTGAAGTTAGCAGCAGCATCGCACTTCAGTTTCCATTTTCAAATACTCTGAGCAGCATCCAAGGTTGTCGTCAGTTCTAAAAGAAAGGGGCGGGTTATTAACCACTAAAGGACTCAGTTTTACTAAACTAACACTAACTACCGCACTGTTATGGCATGTGTATGCCGATGCTTCAAGCGCCAATGTCTCCAGTTCAGACAGAGTGGCAGTCAGTCATCACGGTCAGATTGGAGTTTCAACGAACCGGAATAGCACTGGAAAAACTCGCACACTGCACGTCGATTTTCCGTGACCGACACGTTGTCCGGCCGCCAGACTTGGTCCCAGGGCCTCCAGCTGTCTAAAACTAAAAACTTCTTCAGTCTTCGTAGGTGCCGGCAGTCAGTGAATATGCTATTCCCGATCTACCGTGTCAGCCCTACGGTTGCGCCAGCCTACCCGGGCCATGTGGACGGACCAAGACCGGCATCATATTCTACACCGCTTGGCTTCACTGATTTAGTTACACTGAGATAACTGACCTGACGTCAGCCCGGTTAAGCCTCACTGAGATCCGCGGGTGCCGGACTGACAGGATGTCCTTCAACTGAGTCAGTTCTTTCAGTTTCAGTCACCGCCTGCAGTGGGTGAACTGACAGCCACTGGGTTTTCAGTGTCACGCGGTCAGTGTGTGCTGCGAGTGGTACCGACTAGGCCTACTGAGTCAGCAGTAGTGGTAATGATGTGTGTGTGTGTGTGTGTGTGTGTGACTGTGTGTGTGTGTCGGCACGGCCGATGTGTCCGTGAGTGGTACCGGCCGAGTACTAGTAGTCAGTAGTAGTACAGTGACTGCGGACTGATGTGTGTCGTCACAGTGGTATGTCTCTGGTGTGTGTGTGTGTGTGTGTGTGTGTGTCTCACGGCCGATGTGTCCGTGAGTGGTACCGGCCGAGTAGTCAGTAGTAGTACAGTGACTGACTGACGTGTGTCAGTCGTCACAGCTGTGTGTGTGTGTGTGTGCCGGTGTGTGTGTCCCTGTAGCGTTAACACTTTACGGCATTTCTGTAAACTTGATGCTTGCCAGTCGTAATATTGTGATGTCACGGTGTCGGTGCACGTCAGCCGCCCGCCCGCGACACGGCTGGCCGCTGAGACGGAGTCGGTTGCGGTCGGCGTCGGCCGGGCCGTCAGTCATCACAACGAGGCAAACGTCAGTTGCAGTGGGCACGCGGTGTTCGATGGGCGGGTCTTCAACGGCAGGAAAGCTGACAAGTCAACGAGACGTTCAAGTTTTCACAACTTGCTGGATTAGCTCGCATGGCGGGAAGTCCTTCGGCTTCGGACAACTTTCTCAAGTCACAAGTGTACCGGCACAAGCAGACGACACATTTTGCTCTGTGTCATTTTCGGCTGCTTGTAAGAACACTACGAACTTCGCCATAAATGCGCTTGTCAGGGTTAAGCAGTTAACAAGTTACTTTCTTTCGTGTTCTCTAAACGTTTTGTTTCCAGCCACAGCTTTGTGTCCGCTGTGTCAAAAATGCACAACACGATGGCGTAACCAGCCACCACCAGTCGAAGCCGGCGGGGCCACCATTTTGAGTTTCTTTGTCACATGACGAGTCGTTCTAACCAATGAAACACAAGGTGTTCTGGATAAATTAAAAAAATGGCGCACATGGCGGCTCCAGACCACCTCACGCTTCCAACCATCCCGACGGACGGTGACTCGGCGTCACAGACGTCCAGTCCCGGTGAAATGGAGTTGACCGGGGAAGAACTGAAAAAAAGCTCGTCCAGATTCCAAGTGGCTCGGGTTGATTCTCAGCCAGCGGATCGGCGAGGGAGCCATGAGGAAGATGAAGCCGC
The DNA here is from genome assembly GCA_018292915.2 of Batillaria attramentaria. Classification (NCBI taxonomy): domain Eukaryota; kingdom Metazoa; phylum Mollusca; class Gastropoda; family Batillariidae; genus Batillaria; species Batillaria attramentaria. The sequence goes on from JACVVK020000241.1 coordinate 722,035, forward strand.
TACCTCTACGTCTACACCAAGTGGCGAAAAGTTCATCAGAGAAGAAGCACCAGAATCTCCTGGTGCGCGGTTTTCAATAAGCACGGATTCTGTGGGGAATACTTATGATACTACGTCCAAGAACTATGTACTGAACACTCACGAGGCATTACCATGTGTGGATCATTACCGGAATATATTTTCTGCGACGGCTGGGGGCATGAAAACACGGCCAACGCTGGCGGAACTACACGAGGAAATGGTGAGTGTTTGTGTCGTCTGCTACAGGTCTTCCGAAACTAGTCAGTGACTCAGGCAATGTGTGCTGTCTCCATCTGCGTAGCTGTGCGAGTTAATAGCCTTGTGTTTGTCTTACTGCGCCCTCATCAAAACATTGTAGTATCTGAGTCGTTTGTATCGATCTGTCACCAGCAAGATATTGTGACCCAAAAAATAGACCCACGTGATTCGGCAGTGATTGTGTTTACACTTGACAGCCAGAGGCCATTGAACGGAATCGCGCTATTTGCCGCACCTGTTTCTTACTCAGACATGCAGATCTAACGCGATCATTCACACGTGGCTTGCCAATATACCGAAAAGCTTATTCGATTTTTTTTCTTTTCCGGCCACAGTGGCACACTGTGTTATCACCATAATTATTTTGCTCACACTGTCAGTGTCACAGCCTCTGCCTGCCTATAATATCGTGCCCTACAGCAGGCAGGGAGTGGTTTCGGCTGTGGCACACCTTTTCAGTTTCCCCCCGTAATCTGTACCCTTTAACTTGTAGAGGAATTGGGAAGGTTTGATAAAGTTTCAGATACCAAACACCCTTCCAGGAATTTGTGAAAAGGCACACGTTTTTCACCCTTAGCCTAGTTCACTAATGCCTGGATAGCATAGCGTGTTAACAGATTTTTGTCAACAGTAGACTAACTCGGCCTGAGATAGACTTGTCTTGGATCGCAAGGGCATATCTAATGATCTGTGGTGGATAATTTGGCAATTGCTGCTAAAGAAAGGTTTCCTGTAAAATTTTCAAATCTCTCCCAGTCTCATCTCTCTCTCTCCAACATTTTTTTTTTTTGTTTTGTTATCAGACTTTGACTTAATTAGCTTGTTTTGTGTTGAATCAAGTAAAAACTCTAAACTGTAATCTCTTTCACCAGTAACATAAAGTGTGAGTTCTCTCTCTCTGTGGGTGATCTATCTATAGATAACAAACGGATACATGTACTAATACTACTATATTGGTGTTTTATGCATGCTATTGCTTAAAATGTCAGAGCAGACCATATGGAGGCTTCATAAAAAAAGAGATGAGGTGACAGTTTTTATACCCTTTAACTGTAGGGGGAGCCGGGGTGGTCGAATGGTAGAGCGTTGGACTTCTAATGCTCGGGCTGTGAGTTCGATCCCAGCTGGGGCCAAATATTTGTGCTGGCTTTTTCATCGTTGCCCTGTCTTTGATATCACCCTATGTTGTGGAAAAGGACGTTAAACCCCCAAACACCCACCCACCCCCCTTTAACTGTAGGGCTAGGTAGAGAAAGATTTCTATGTTGTAGAAATTTCTCTGTTTTGTAGCAGTATGGTGAGCCCTGCTCAGCTTCTGTTTGTTCGTGACTGTCACACAGTGTGTGTACGTTTGCATGTGTTTTTGTGTGTGTAGTGTGTCACTGTTCACTTTAGGGCCTGACCACTCTCACTGTGTTAGTGAAACAAGATAACTTACTCTAGTCCAGTAGGACTAGGAGAATCACGTTTAATATTAGTGATCATTACTAATCTAAATCATCATGTGTCAACCTGTTTGATTTAACTGGCCTTTCCTATCTGAATCAAAATGTGTTGAAGACGCATCCCTTCCGGCTGCATTATGAAGACTGAATGAGAGAATCAGTTTTTCATCATCGTGATCATGATGTTTTGTAATGTTAATGAATGTAATTATTGTATGACTTTGTGTATCATGTATGTAATGTGTGTGTAATGGGTTCTGCTGTTGTAAGGGGCCCAGAGCTCCAGCAGGAGGTTGGGTGCCAGAAAATCCTCATTTTTATTCATTCTTATTGTTGTATGTACATGTACACGTATGTACATTATACATATTTTCAATTTAGAATAGATTGCATTCTATTTTGAATCAACAACTGTTCCAGGAAGATTCAGATGGGCGAGGGAAGCACAAAGAACCACTATTGTCATCACAGGATCAAATACCGTCCGAGGAACAGGGAGCACCGGCAGTTACTGTAGACAAACCAGCAGGCATCAAGTTCGGTTGGATAAAAGGAGTACTGGTAGGTACAATGGAATATCTTTCAAGTTCCATAATCCAAACGATCAGGTATAAAATTATCGCTTCATCGTGTGGTCATTTTCATGCGCTTTCCTCACAGTCGCATGTTCAGTGAGCTCAAAATGTTTTTTAAAAAAAATTGAAATTATATACTGTAATTGTAAAGTTTCATGAAACTAGACTAGATTACGGATATCATTTTACTTTTTCTGTGAAAATGGTTTTAAATACATGATGTATTTGACGTTTGAGAGGGATAGTTTGCCCAAGTAAAGACTTGCAGTGTAACTGCAGGTTCTAAAATTTCTGATGTTTACACACAAGTGCAGTTAAGAGCCTTTGACTGTCCATGTACTTTTTTTTTATTATTTCGTACGACGTCAGTTCATCTGCTTCATTTCCTTTTTTCCCTTTTTTAATTATCCGTTTTCTTTGATTTATGCTCAGTGAATTTGAATTTTGTTTTTGAAACAGATAAGATGTCTGCTGAACATCTGGGGTGTGATGTTGTTTATTCGGTTGTCATGGGTGGTGGGCAACGCGGGCGTTGGGCTGACCAGCGTAATTATCCTACTGTCGTCTGTTGTCACCACACTCACAGCCCTGTCCATGTCCGCCATTTGCACCAATGGGGAAGTCAAAGGAGGTATGTGCTACTACTAGTACTACTACTAGTGATTGCTCATTTGCTGTGTAGGGCCATTGACTTGTTCTTTCAGTTGCAAACATGTGCGTTTTACTGGTTTGTGGTGTCTCTTTTTTCCTCTCTCTTTTTAATTAGATGGCTAAGTCTGAAATTGGTAGTGACAAAGCGAGTGAGGGTGTAAAAATCAAAGAAAATGGAGTAATTATGGATCTAGACTTGCACTTTCTTAACTTCTTCCTTTTCTGTAAGTACTCTCCCTCCCTCTAACCCCATTGCCTCCCACCCCCCCCCAAAAAAAAAAAAAAAAAAAAAAACCAAAACAACAACAACAAAACAACAACAAAAAAACCCCAACAAAACAAAACAAAAAACCCAAACAAACATACACCCCCCACAAAAAATCAAAACAAAAAACAAAACAAACAAACCAACAACCAAAAAACAACAACAACAAAATAAAACCTAAACCAAACAACAACAAACAAGCCACCTCTCCAAAAAGATCCCCCCCCCCCCCAACACACACACACACACGCACACATGTATACATAACATACAAAACAAAACCCCCAACCATAAACAAAAACCCATCAAAGACAACAACAAAAATTTTATAGAAATTGAAAAACAAAGGGGGAAACCAGTTTCATGCAGTTGATTACTTTTGTATCCATGCCAACTTGGGCACATTTGCCACAAAACGCAAAACGCATTCACACTTGCCTTCCATTCACCCAGCAGCTGTTTTCCAAGGGCATGACCGCTTCCCTTGGCACCCAGAACTCTGTGTGTTTCCCCACCCCTTATCTGTGGTACAGATTCTGGACAAGGGCACGTGTACAATGACTGAATGGTACATTTAGGAAGCTCTACACGAAAGTGTCCGGTAATGTGTGGTCATTGGAACGGAGGGGGGAGGAGGGGGGGGGGGGTATGGTAGTTAATGAGCTGTCATGAAACTAGTTCTTAACAGTATACATGAACAGTGTATGATGATAAAACGGTAGTTTCTCACTTATAAAAGAATGTGATATAAATTTATTACAGTATGCAGATGAATGGATTTTTTTTTTTTTAAAGGGGTGCTTGAGAAACTTTATGCTAAAAAGCTGAAGAAGCCTTTGGCATTGGGCAAAGAAGAAGAGGGAATAGGGGTGGGATGGAAAGGGTGGGTGTAGGAATAGGACTGTGAAAAGCGATGCGCCTATTGTGTTTCCTGAAATAGACTTAACGTCCAGGTGTTGTGCTAGAGTCGACTGGTGTTGAACAGTGTAAGCATGCCATAACGGTGGCTACAGGACACCAGGCTCCCCTGTTTGTGTACACTACAGCCTTCAGGCTGTCTGTACATTCCATACTCAGGGCTTAAATAAAATCTTCCACCTTTCGCCGGATTTCCGCCTTTGGCTAAAAATGTTCCTCACCCAAAAAGTGTTACCTCCTCTGAAGCAGGGGCGGTCGGTGGTCTAGTGGTTAAGAGACTTGTCACCAATGCGAGAGGTCAGGGGTTAGAGTCCCACGCGGGGCAGAGAATTTTTCCTTCTCGTATACATGTGGCACCGTTCGTTTGGGCCGACCGTCGGGGGTTCTCTCCGGGTACTCTGGCTTCCTCCCCCTCTGCTTTGGAAATGTTCAGCCCACCAAATTTGAAAAATAAGTGCAATTCTAAATTCCGCAATTTAAATAGCTGAGCTGACCCTTCGCACCACGTGATTGTTATGTGTTTGTGTCCAGTGTGTGAGAGAATGTTTGTGATTCACGTGAGTGTGCGTGTTGGGTTCAGTTCACGGCGCTTCGAGCCGGCCGATTCGTGAAATTGGGTAAAGCGCCTATACAATACTCAAGAGAAGAAGAGAAGCACTTAAAAGCATGCCAAAGCGCACCAGATTGCACAGATTTGACTTTGATTTTGAGTCCAATTCTAAAACTTTTCCTTGGAACAAGTGCTTCCTCCTCAGTAGCACATAAAATCATGCCAAACTGCATCAGATTGCATAGATTTTAGTCTAATTTGATTTATAATAAGAAAAAAGAAAAAGATTTTGGGGGAGCATGCCTGTGGAAACCCCTAGCACAACTTTCTGCAAAGCAGACTTTGTCACTAAATGCCACACACTTTAACTTCTTTTGGATCACGAACCATTTTAAGTCCTATCAATAGTATCATAAGCGAAAAAAAAAAAAAAATGGAACTCCACACAGATGTTTGAGGGGTTTTTTTGTGCTTCTCATTCTCAGTGGATGTATCTATTTTGGATCGGAGTCCGGATGCCTGTGTTGCTAAGTGTTATGATTACCGTGTGCAGGTGGTGCCTACTTCATGATCTCACGCAGCCTGGGTCCGGAGTTTGGCGGTGCCATTGGCCTTGTCTTCTCTGTAGCCAACGCTGTGGCTGTTGCCATGTATGTGGTGGGCTTTGCCGAGACCGTGAGAGATCTCATGAAGGTAAGACTGGAGAAACAGTTTGATCTGAGCCTGACTGACTCAGTGACGGGCCAAAAAAAATTGTTTACAAAAATTGTGTTGTTCCTGTTGAAACTTGAATGGTGATTGCCCTCCCCTCCCTCCCTCCACTCTTTGCTTCTCTTCCAGTTCCAGTTGCCAGCACACACACATGTATGCATGCGTGCACATTACACACTTGCACACACTGTTCTCTGTCATTGTGAAGAAACCATGCATGGTTCTGTCTGGTGGCGTTGTACTTTCTCCATCAGGCCAGCTGTTTGGGTTAAAGTTAAACCCCCGAACACCCACGCACACATGATATATATATTATATATATTTTTTTTGGATAGGTCGGTTAATGCACGTCCTTGAAAGTAGAGCAGTCTATTTAGTAATGTATAGATCTGTTGAAAGAAGGAAAGCAAACAAACAGTATACAAACCCCAGTAAGTAACAACAACAACAACAAAACCCCAGCACACCACCAAGCCCCCCAACCCCACCCACCTTGAAAAAAACCCAAACCACACACACACACACACAAATAAAACCAACTGTTTGTCAGGTTTCACATCACAGCTGTCTGAACAACATTCAAATTAAGTTCAACACCTGCCAAAAAAAAAAAAATTAAAATGGGTGCATGACTAGATCACAAGATGTGTATGGATGTGCTTCAAGCATGGTTTCACAGCTGGCACAGCTGCAAGAGGCAGGAAAACTGTGTTCTTGCTGATGTATGTATACTAGAATGCAAATAGCTGGTTGGATTTGGGAGGCAGCATGATTTGTCACCATCTGTCAACCACAGGGACAGGGTGCTGGACAGGCTATAAAAGTTTCACTTGTCCCATGGAGTCATATCCTGAGTGGGCTTCGGTGACTCACATACATATAATACATGCGGAGGTGCACATGCCCACACACACACACACACACACACACACACACACACACACACACACACACACACTGTTTACATTTTCCCATTTCGTCAGCAGACAAGTGTCAGAATCGCTGCATTATGCACGCATCTGCGGTCAGATGGTAAAATTAAAAGGGCGTAAGTCACTTCACAAATCCACGGCACATAACCCCTTTACCAAATGATGGTGGGTGTTATTCTTAATACATGTACACACAATTCATTCATTGATGCAGCTCATGGGCAAATAAGAAATGATTTTTTTATGCGGCCTGTTTTTTTTCTCTCTCTCTCTCTCTCTCTCGCTGCAGCTGTGGTACAGTACTACAGTGGTAACACTAAAACTAGAAGCACTATTGCTCAGTACTGATCGTGGCTGAGTGGCATTTTGCACTGACCTGTTCAGTGGAAGCAATCAGAGCTGCCATTCATGTCTCTGTTACAACTGTGTAAGGTTGCTTCTAGTGCACTAAGTATCATTGCTGGCAGGAAATTGTCAGTTGATGAGATTGCCAGAGCAAAAAGTGGACAGCCAGAGGTCTATACCAGTACTACTACATGTCATGTGCTACTATTAGTACTGCCTGTACTATACAGGTCTTCCTGTACGCCTCCCTCCCCCCTCCCCCACCTTTGCTTGCTTCCCTCCGCTTGATCCAGATCTCTTCCCCCCTCCACCCCACCCCACCCCACCCCTCTTCTTCCCTACCACTGGCCGCAGCTGCCAGAACAAAATGAACAGGAGTACTGTCGCGTGATTCTTTTGAGTACAGATTGTTACTGCATACCACCACTATATTGCGCAGTTAATATAGTTTACACCCCAGAACAAAATGAACAGGAGTACTGTCGCGTGATTCTTCTGAGTACAGATTGTTACTGCATACCACCACTATATTGCGCAGTTAATATGGTTTACACCCCAGAACAAAATGAACAGGAGTACTGTCGCGTGATTCTTCTGAGTACAGATTGTTACTGCATACCACCACTATATTGCGCAGTTAATATAGTTTACACCCCAGAACAAAATGAACTGGAGTACTGTCGCGTGATTCTTGTGAGTACAGATTGTTACTGCATACCACCACTATATTGCGCAGTTAATATAGTTTATACCACTCTACCACTATTACAAGTCATGGTATAAAATCCATAATTCACCACATGTGGTATAAACATTGTACTCATGACAACCACGCGTGAATTTTATGGCTGTACCTAAAGGCCATGTCACACGAGAGGGCAAAAACACTTGAAAACATTGTTTTCATGTTTCGCTGCGAAAGAGTGTGTTTTGTCGTGTGACATACTTCACAACTATGTTTTCAAAACACTGTTTCGATCGTGTTTTCAGTTTTAGTGCCTGCCCTAAAATCCGAAAACATGTTTTGTGTTTCAACCAATGAAAGCCGCCGTGCGGAGTGTCAAGTGACACCTTCCCGTATCCGCTCAGTCAACATGTATGTTTAAGGAAAAGAGACATCGACTTTACCCAGAAACCCCATCCAGAGGTATTTCATACGCATTGAAGTTCTACATACAAGAAAAGGGTGTCTAGTAAGGTAGGAATGTCTTGACCGTAGCAGGGAAACTTGTTTTCAGTGTGACATCGCCTTAAAGAGTGAACAGGTATTACCCCTAGCAGTGTTCCAGCAGTGTGTTCTGGTGAAAGGATTTGCGTCACAATATGACGCGAAAAGGGACTAAAGAATAATTTACGTCACGACATGAGTAGTTCGACTTCGTACGGAAATGGGGACGAAGGAGCTTTGCCAGTCGCTTGACGTGGAATTGTTGATCTTTTGCTGCGTGTTATCAACAAGCGGTCGTGTTTGTGACAAGCGTAAGCCTAGTTCCAGTTCTCTACTAAGACGGAGGCTTCGAAACGGAAAAGCTGACTTCTCAATGCCTATGGACAAAGCGAGGTAAAGCACCTCAGTCAGTGATGTCGCGTGAAGCATTTGGATTGCCGATGTCAGCTTTCAAATCAAAGACTTGAAATGCAGGTAGGGACGTGGTATAAATAATTTTCCCAATTCGGTGCCCCCGATTACGTAAGATACACCACACCCGTTTGTTGATTTTGACCGTAAAACTGCTCATTAAAACTCGCAGTTTTACGGTCGAAATCAACAAACTCGTGTGGTGTATTTTCCGTAATCGGGGGCACCTCATTGTGAAAACTCTATTTACACCCCAGGGCCGTATTGGGTAAAGTATGCCAGCACAGCCACGCTCATGTAGTAAAGTTCGCCCGCTGAAATAACAATATCTGTTTAGAGTTAGGTTTAGATATAGGGTTGGGGTTATCTTGTGTTAATGGTGCAATCACTATGTTGTTTAGACAGTCATAGTGCATGTAAAAGTACTAAAACAGGTGCGAATGGCACAAGGGGGGTGAACTATACCAATGCAGCATTACTATGAGTATGACGCATATATATTATTTTTGTTTGTTTGTTTAGTGTTAGTACTAGCAGCATAAATTCTTCTGTTTGCGAATGGTCATTTTGATTCAGTGTTTAAATGTAAGTTGTATGTCCCATAAGGGCAATGTAGCCTGTGACACACAAGAAAAACACAAGCATTAAAGTACAAACATGATACGCCATGATACTTGCTGTAAAACACACCATGACAGTTAAATAAATAAAATGCATTATGAAATTATTTACGAACAGGGGCTCATTTGACCGTCACACGAATACACATGTATACATGTACATCAGTCGACACCACACACACACACACACACAGAGTGAGAGTGAGAAAATTGCCTAACAGTACATAGGAACTGAAATAATTTTGTCATCGTAACTTGCTTGGGCGATGCTCTGTACAATGTGGTTAGTCGTGGCCCTTTCCGTGCCCAGCTTGTGCCTATATAGTTGAGTATAGGTGCGTATTGATTGCCGGCACTCATTGACTGTCAGTCAGTCAGTCTGTCCGCCCGTCCGTCCTGCCGCGCTCTAGAACCAGAAGACTGGCAGATATTCCTGCCTAGTGCCCCGCCTGGAGGAAAGTCAATGCAAGTCCATCCTTCTGATTCTTGGGGCTCCGGGTTACAGGGCGGCAGCTGCGTTGGATTGGATTTCCTCCAACCCGATGGCCCGAGAGGAGGCTGTGAGGAGTTGACATTGAATTCAGAATGGGAGTAGGAGTCAGTGTAACAAGTTTGCACTGGGACTGGTTTTAGAGGATGGCTCTTGGGCAGGCAGTGCATGTAACTTGCACTGTGTAACTCAGGCCGTTTTTAAAAAAAATTTTTTTATAGTACCGGTGGATGCCGGTCTTAAAGTATTGAGACTTTCAGGTCTTCACTTGTTGTAATACGATTTAAAGCAAGGGATGGTGTCGCGGTTCACAGCGCAGAAGCAATAATGAGAGGCTCTCACGGTTGAGTGCCGTCTTCTGAGCTATTTCTCATCTGCCCTTGCTGAAAATACCATAGCACTTGTGTTTTATGAACTTGTGGGCGGTTACATAAATTTCCATGGGATTTTTTTTTTTTTTTTTTTGCTGGTCTCAGCAAATTTTGCATAAGACGAAAAGGTCCTTTTCTGCTTTAGGTTCGTTATCCTAAGAAAGGTTAAGGCTGTTTGCAAGGGTAAGGTGTTTGCGCTGAATGTCCTTAATAATCTGTTTTTATGTTTTGTTTTTGTGTTTGTGAAGAAAATTGTTCAAATTGCAAGAAAAAAAGAGGCATTTTTTCTGGCCTTGGAAATCATAGTTTAGCATTGACACAGACTTCTGCCATTGATGCAGGCCTGCAATATTTTCCACAACTGCAAAACTTCTGTGTGGTCTGAGTGTGATTTCAGTGCATCAAAAAAATTGGAGGGGGGTGGGGGTGGGGGGGGGGGGCGTGTGAAGGCCATGGACATTGCTGTTTGTATGCTTCTAGCCCAATAGGGCAGGGGGAAAGTTAGAAGTAAGTCACTGAACAGTTTTGTCCTTAAATTTGCACTGCACATTGGCTTTCTGTGTGTTTGTTCTTCAGGGGTGTTCTGTCTCTTTTTTTTTTTCTGTTTTTCTTTTGATGGACGGGAGTAGTAAACAGGAGAAAAGTGCGTTCTATATTTGGACCCCCCACACACTGAACTTACAACCCTTGCCAGTTAAATTTGTCACGTTGTCAAGTGAAGCATCCCTGCAGCTATGTTTTAAAATGGGTAGGGCAGGAGAGATGGAACGATGTAGAAAAGAGATGTGATATGTTGTGCACAATTTGTCTTGTTAATGGGCATAGGTTGTGTAAGGTGTGCTCTCAAAGTCACGACCTTTCCAGGCCCAGCTGTGTCACTGTGAAAGCGCTGAAGTGTTTACCGCTTAATTTAGCCATGAATTGTATTTTTATGAGTCTGGTCTGTTACAGTTACTGCAAACAGTTCTAAAATATTTTCATAAATTATATGTAAATGGTCACTGGTAGTGTCATTCTTGCCATCTTTTAGTTTAGATTTCTTAGTTTAGTAGCATAGTATTAGACTTAGACATCACACATTACTTTAGGATTTGTGTTTAATATACATGTATGGATTTATATGTCTAGATAAATTAATGTAGGGGTGCGTGTGTGTGTGTGTGTGTGCGAGCCAGAAGAAAATTTTCTGCCATCGACAGACAATAAAGTTATATTGAATTGAATTCTCTTAACTGGTTTGTAAGTTTCTTATCTGTTGACCGGGGCGGTCGGTGGTCTAGTGGTTAAGAGACTTGTCACCAATGTGAGAGGTCAGGGGTTTGAGTCCCACTCGGGGCAAAGAATTTTTTTCTTCTTGTATGTGACACCCTTCATTCGGGCCGATTATTGGGAGGGGGGGGGGGGGGTCTGTCCGGGTACTCAGGCTTCCTCCCCCCTCAGCTTCGGAAATGTTCAGCCCACCAAATTTGAAAAATAAATGCAATTCTAAATTCTGAAATTTAAATAGCTGAGCTGACCCTTTGCACCACATGATTGTAATGTGTTTATGTCCAGTGTATAAGAGGATGCGTGCGCTTCACGTGAGCGTGCGTGTTGGGTTCAGTTCGCGGCACTTTGAGTCGATTCTTGGAATTGGGTAAAGCGCCTATACAACACTCATTATTATTATTATTATTATTATTATTATGTGCATGTTTGTTAAGTCTCGATGTTCGTGATGAGTTCCAAGGGATCAAACTACTGCTTGCAAAGCTCTAGGGCTGTTTGCCAAATGAATGAATTACCGGGGGTGGTATATGTTCCTTTTTGGCCATTGTGACCATTTTCAAGACTTACGGCTTTTAAGTAGAGAAATATGACTCTTTTTTCTTTGCTGAAAGCTTCCATACCTGCAGCGCAAACCAATTGATAAAGTTGCTAAAAATACCCACCAATCAGTGCTGTCTAGTTGCTTCTCAGTCTGCAGCCAAACATCATCTGCTCAGTACGTGGTACACTTCTATGTACGTAAAACATATATATATATATATATATATATATATATATATATATATATATATATATATATATGCGCCAACCAGTCACCAGAATGGTTTCAGATGCTATAAATTATCCCAAGTGACTGATTCTGATGCACAGATTAAGTGAAAAATGCCCCACAGCGTTGTTGTGCGCCTGAAAAACGTATTGAGGCTTTAATAAAGGAGATTTAAAAGATTTTTGACAATGAATTATTAATAATAATAATAATAATGAGTATTGTATAGGCGCTTTACCCAATTTCATGAATCGGCTCAAAGCGCCGCGAACTGAACCCAACACGCACGCTCACGTGAATCACACACATTCTCTCACACACCGGACATAAACACATTACAATCACGTGGTGCGAAGGATCAGCTCAGCTATTTAAGTTTCGGAATTTAGAATTGCATTTATTTTTCAAATTTGGTAGGCTGAACATTTCCAAAGCAGAGGGGGAGGAAGCCGGAGTACCCGGAGAGAACCCCCGACGATCGGCCCGAATGAACGGTGCCACATACGAGAAGGAAAAATTCTTTGCCCCGAGTGGGACAGTTAGACTTTGAGCAGTGTGTCTGGGCAGGTCCTTCATTTCCCCACTCACCTCATTAAGAACGTCCTCCGAAAAAACAACAAAAACAACAAAAAACAAAAACAAAAAAAACAAAAAAAAAAACCCCAACACATAATGATGATGGGATCTGATGTACTATCATGTAGGTGCTTTACCCAGTTTCATTGGATGGATCTAGAAGTAGAAGTTAAGTTTTCACATTTAAGAAGATGAATACTGACGATGGCCGGGCAGGGGAACGGAACGGGTCGCTGCATAACTTACATGGTACAAATTGTACTGTTCCAGGTGGAATTTGGAGTAAGATAGTACATACATTTTACCGTAGTATTTCTGCAAACATTCTAATTGTGTGACAACGCTTTCTGTTTGTTATGCCTGCAGGCCCATGGAGCCCAGATGGTGGATGACACCAACGACATCCGCATCATCGGCACAGCCACCATTATCCTGCTGCTTGCCATCGCCATCATCGGCATGGAGTGGGAAGCCAGGGTCTGTGTTACTTACACAGTGCATGTGTTTGGAAATTGTCATGGCCCAATCTGATCATGTTGTTATGTTGAAGTTTAATAAGGCAAAACCAAGGCTAGGAGAGGTTTCGTTTTGGGTATCTTGGCGAACAAATTTAGATGAGATAACTCGTCTTCATATGCCAGCAGGATTGAAATTATGAAAGTTCCTGTGCCAGGTGTCCCATGTGAAAATAAATGAAATCATAATGATAAATTGTATAAATTTATAGGGCGCATTTCTTTAGAATGATAATAATACAGGTAATGATGATAATAACCTACAGTGTATTAATAAAGAACAGTTCTAAGCGCTTTTCAAAAATAAAATAAGAAGTGAAAAGGAAGAAATATATATATATACCAAAATATACAAGCCATAAGGTCAGCGCCTAGACACAACCACACACACACACACACACACACACACACACACACACACACACACACACACACACACACACACACACACTCTCGCACAGAATAAAACTCAGTGTGCCCAACATGTCTGTTTTGAATAAACATGCATACTGGGAATTTTTTTTTTTTTTTGGGGGGGGGGGGGGGGTATTAAAACTACCATGCCTTTATAATTTAAAAAAAAAATTATAAAAGATGTGTATGACAGGGTTGCACATTTTCCACAGCTTCCATAGGACAAAGAGTCCTGGAAACAGCAAAGTGATAGGACACAGTGTCCAGGCCACTTAGTGGCAATAACAATTTTAATAGGACAAATGTCCGCTTGAGGTGGGAAAAATAGGACATTTGAAATTTTTATAGGTCAATATCCTGGGACCGACTGAAATGTGCAACCCTGGTATGAGGGCTACTTCTTCAGGATATCCTAAACATTTCTTGACCTGAGAGTGAGAGACAGTTATAAAAACTTGCATCTAGAACTTTACACGTAGTACACTTACATGCATTTCGTTGAACTCCAACACGAGCTGATACAGAGTGTTTGTGTTACAGGCCCAGGTGGTGCTACTGGTGATCCTCATCATCGCCCTCATCAGTTTCCTCGTCGGCACCTTCATTCCGCCCACACAGGAGAAGTTCTCCCGAGGTTACACTGGCTACAGTGGTTAGTTACACTTTGATATTATTGATTGTCTGAAGCAGAAAAGTTTTTTTTTTTTTTTTTGGTACATTTAGTGTTGATTGCTGTTGGTGGTGGTGTTGTGTGTAAAGTCACGTGTTGGAATGATATGTACGTGTAGTATGATGTACTTGAATTGGTATGGAGTGTAGGAACATGAAGAATTGATGCCTGTTCGTAGTAATTATATGGGAGAAACTGTGAGCAGTACACTAGTGCAGGAATTGATGTCCTTGAGAAACAGGGCTTAAAATCTTCCCCCTCTGAAGCACTTAAAATCATGCAAGAATGCACCAGATTGCACAGATTTTAGTGACTGTCATTTTAAACTTCAGAAAAAGTGCTTCCTCCTCTGACATACATGTACTTAAAAACCATACCAAAATTGCCTGATTTTTATAAAGACAAGACAGCATGCCCTGGACACCCCTAGCATAATGTGTCTGCTTAAGTGCTTTGCAGCAACTTCTTTGTCTCGCTGAACCTTCAAAAGAATACTACAGCTGTTATCTTTCAGCACACAAACAAAACACAAACAAAAGACACAGCCACGCTCGTAACACTGGCTGTGCCACTTAGTCACTAAATGCCACACACTTTTCCTCCTATTGGTCCATTTTAAGTCCTGGAAAGTAATCCATCAGTTTTATCCCACCCTTTGTCTGTTTTCATAAGAGTATTCTAGTCAGGGGCGCCGGAAGATGTTGGGGGGAGGGGGGGGGGGCAGAATCTCAGAGGGGGGAAACGCCAGAGCCAGTGAAAGAAAGGAAAAAGTGAAAAGCGAGGGGGGGGGGGGGGGTTCAGATGCTGCACAGACAAAAACCTTTCCAAACCAATGAGCCAGTGAAAGGAAGGACGTTGCCTAAAGAAAGTGAAAAGGGGGGGGGGGGGGGGGGACGACGCCAGAGCCAGTGAAAGAAAGGAAAAAGTGAAAAGCGAGGGGGGGGGGGGGTTCAGATGCTGCACAGGCAAAAACCTTTCCAAACCAGTGAGCCAGTGAAAGGAAGGACGTTGCGAAAAGGGGGAGGGGGGGAATGCCTGCCCCCCCAGTTCCGGCGCCCCTGCTAGTTTTCAGATTGGGCAGGCTCAGTTCTAGCCCCCTGCCGACATCGGACCCACCACCTTCGTTCCCGGCCCGCATCCCACAGTCCCCTTCTCTCTCTTTTAACAGAAACAGTCAGACAGTCTCAGCATGTGCTGTTGTCATGTTGTTTCAGGAGAAATGTTCAAGGAGAACTTCTTCCCGCGGTATGAGGAAGGGCAGGATTTCTTCTCTGTCTTCGCTGTGTTTTTCCCGGCTGCCACTGGCATTTTGGCAGGAGCCAACATCTCTGGTGATCTGAAGGTATTATGCCTGTGGCATGGTCACTGTTACTCATTGGTGAATGATGAAGATAAGAGATTTTTATTTCGTGATAAATTTTGTGTTATTTTTGGGAACAAGTTACACTGTACTTCAGAATCTTGGGTAAACAAACATGTATGTGAAAGAAATTTGATGTAAAATTATGAAGTTTAACCTTACTGGTCTGAAGTGCTGAGGAAACGTCAGATTCTTGATGGCAAAAAAACCCAAAAAATACCCAAAGAAAAACTGTCAGGGAGTGCTTTCTAGATTTGATGGTATGTAGTAAAACAGAACAGAACAACCTAACCCAAACTTTACCATTGTAAAAGGAACAATTATGACTAGTGTATAGTGCTTTGTAATCTTCCCCTCTCATTTGCTTTGCAGAACGCCTCATACGCCATCCCCAAAGGCACCCTGATCGCCATTTTGGTGTCATCACTCGTCTACCTGGCCGTTGGCTGGCTCCTGGGTGCGGTCATGCTGCGAGAGGCCAATGGCTTCATACCTGCAGCAGTGTCTGTTGTTGTGGCTAATGTCTCGGATGTTACACCGGTTGTCACAGTTGTGGTCAACAGCACGTTAGCGTCAACACTAGGACCGCCCAGCAATACAGCACCGCAGCCTCTCACTGCAGAGGTGGCTGGCAACTGTTCGTTGGTCAAGGAAGGGTGCAAGTTTGGTCTTCTTCATGATTATCAGGTGAGTAGTGTTCTGTTTTTGCACAAGATAGGTCACCATTGCTTATACATTTTTAATAATAATAATGAGTATTGTATAGGCGCTTTACCCAATGTCATGAATCGGCTCAAAGCGCCGTGAACTGAACCCAACATGAACGCTCACGCGAATCACACGCATTCTCTCACACACTTTACATAAACAAATTAGAATCACGTGGTTCAATGGGTCAGCTCAGCTATTTAAATTTCGGATTTAAGAATAGCATTTATTTTTCAAATTTGGTGGGCTGAACATTTCCAAAGCAGAGGCGGAGGAAGCCGGAGTACCCGGAGAGAACCCCCAATGATCGGTCCGAATGAACGGTGCCACATATGAGAAGGAAAAATTCATTGCCCCGAGTGGGACTCGAACCCATAAGTGATGACCTCTTGCATTGGTGACAAGTCTCTTACCCACTAGACCACCGACCGCCTCCAAGTGATGGTGCTAGTGTCTTTTTTTTTTTTTTAAAACCTGTACTACAGGTGTGTATGGAGCAAGTAAGCAAAACAAAACCAGTAGGCAGCTCATCGGAACCACTGTTAAATGTTCCTTATTAGAGAGTAGTTTCATTTCTTATGATTTATTACAATTTTTACTTTGTTCCTGTTGCTGTACATGCGACTCTGTGTGTGTGTGTGTGTGTGTGTGTGTGTGTGTTTGAGTGAGTGTGTGTATGTGTGTGTGTGTGTGTGTGTGTGTGTGTGTGTGTGTGTGTGTGTGTGTGTTTGAGTGAGTGTGTGTATGTGTGTGTGTGTGTGTGTGTGTGTGTGTGTGTGTGTTTGAGTGAGTGTG
The DNA here is from genome assembly GCA_018292915.2 of Batillaria attramentaria. Lineage (NCBI taxonomy): Eukaryota > Metazoa > Mollusca > Gastropoda > Batillariidae > Batillaria > Batillaria attramentaria. Next base: position 738,842 of record JACVVK020000241.1, read on the forward strand.
TGTGTGTGTGTGTGTGTGTGTGTTTGAGTGAGTGTGTGTATGTGTGTGTGTGTGTGTGTTTGAGTGAGTGTGTGTATGTGTGTGTGTGTGTGTGTGTGTTTGAGTGAGTGTGTGTGTGTGTGTGTGTATGTGTGTGTGTGTGTGTGTGTTTGAGTGAGTGTGTGTATGTGTGTGTGTGTGTGTGTGTGTTTGAGTGAGTATGTGTGTGTGTGTGTGTGTGTGTGTGTTTGAGTGAGTGTGTGTGTGTGTGTGTGTGTGTGTGTGTGTGTGTGTGAGTGAGTGTGTGTATGTGTGTTTTTACTGGCTGTTACTTTATGCTTTAATCTTTAAATAGATATATAAGCAATTAGCAATGGCAGGTATGAAAATTAACTGCTTTAATTAAGTCAAATACCTCCACCATTGAAAAATACAGTTTTGTTGATGCAGTGTTGGTCAGACGCAAGCGCAAACAGTGCAGTGTTTATACATCTCGACATGAAAAAGTACTTTTGAATATTTATAAAAAATTATATGCATGGATTATGTGTACACTTGTTACATGTTCTTTACTGTGGTTAAATTTGCTGGGTTATGTTTGTGTTGCAGGCGATGGAGATGATGGCCGGGTTTGGCCCCTTGATCACTGCTGGTATTTTCTCTGCTACCTTGTCTTCAGCATTGGCCAGTCTCGTGTCTGCACCTAAAGTCTTCCAGGTTGGTGAAGACATTTGATTTCCCCCCCCCCCCCCCCCCCCCCCCCCCTTCCCAAGTCATTTAAATATTTAAATCTCATGATCTGTGAAAACTGCTTGAAATAGACAATGCACAAGCTTGTTGATTGATTCAGTTGATAGTGTTTCCAATGGCTTTCACACCAAAGGGTCCCAGAATTTCAGGGGGTCCTTTGCAATTTCTTAGAGTCCGCTGAGATGGTGTTTTTTTGTTTGCTTTACGGACGTGTATTGCTGCTGTCTCCAGCAGTGGATTCACGTCTTCCGTAGTACTTTGACTCGCTGGTTGTTGAACTTCAAGTCGAATGATCACTAGTCATCGCTACTCACACAACTATTCTGTCGTCACAGGTCTGAGCACAGATCGTTTTAATAACAATAATAATATTAATGAGTATTGTATAGGCGCTTTACCCAGTTTCATGAATCGGCTCAAAGCGCCGCGAACTGAACCCAACACGCACACTCACGTGAATCACACACATTCTCTCACACACTGGATATAAACACATTACAATCACGTGGTGCGAAGCGTCAGCTCAGCTGTTTAAGAATGGGCAGGGCAGTACCAGAAAAAATGTGTGCATCCCTGAGATGCAGCGACTAGAGTTGTCTGCATCATTTTGCAGATTTTTGTGTGTATTTTACGCACTCACACGCATAATCAGAAACACTGGTTGACATCGTAATCGCCCCGTAATTCTTCCAGGCAATATGCCTGCAGACTACAGTGTTTAGTACTAATGACTTGACCTCAGTGAAATTATCTGTGACTTTGGCTTAAAACAGATGCTTTGGGTTTGCACTGTCACATGTATTCAAACACAAACACTGGACAACCTTTGTGTTTTTCTCATTTTTCAGGCGGTGTGCAAGGATCGCATTTTCCCCAAAATTCACGTATTTGCAACTGGATACGGTCCCAGTGACAATCCCCGTCGTGCCTACCTACTGGCATTCTTTATCGGCCTCGGCTTCACCCTCATCGGTACGTGTGTCATTATATTTCTGCTCTCTTCCCTGTAGTGTGCATTTGGGATATTGCACCATACAAACCTTTGTATGATTGTTATTCTTACTGTATTTAATAAGTACTAATACTATTCTAAGTTTGTTCCAGTAGGTTTCCAACTTTTGTACTGTTAACTGTTCAGCTTCATTGCATTCAGACAGTGAAGAGATTACTATGAGTGTTAAAACGCGATACTGATGAAAGTTAGCCAAGTTCAAAGCAGAAAAAAACAAAAAAAAAAAAGAAAAGTGTGTGTTGGTTTTTCACAATCTGAACAGTTTTATGATCCTTTGATCTCTCTCTCTCTCTCTTTCGCTCCCCCTCCCTCCCTCCCTCTCTCCCTCTGTGTTCATCTGTGACATACAGATATTAATTACTTGTATTAATCTTATTGCCTGCTGTGTTCCTGTAATACCGATGTCTTTTTGAATTTTGGAGTTTGATTCGTGTTGTTTTCCTCTTTCCCTGATCAGGTGACCTGAATGCCATCGCTCCTGTGATATCCAACTTCTTCCTTATGTCCTATGCACTTATCAACTATTCCTGTTTTGATGCCTCCCTCGCCAACTCACCAGGTATTCCTCTGATTAATTTTACATATATATATATCACCCTGACATGCACAGACCTGCCTACACTACACATTGACCATAGAAAACTAAGTAATTTTGGGGCTTACTATGCAACTATGCATTTAATTGCCCCACTACACAATTTTTTTCCCTAAATCTACGCAATTTAGCGGTTAGCATTTCGTCAAATCCGATCTGAACTTTTGCTCGCGCCGATCCAGCTTTTTGAACGAGCCTCATTCAAAGTTTAATGCATAAATACCCGGGTAGGAAGAAATTTGGCTAAAAAAAAACAAAACACAAAAAAACCCCACATACTGAGATACTATGGTAGTACACTGTACTGAGATACTATGGTAGTACACTGTAACCAGTCGAATCAAACAAGCCAAAGAATAGAATAGTTGACTTGTAGCGCAACAAGCTGGCACATTTTGGTTGGCATACGTTACGACTACTCCTTTGGCCAAGAAACTACTCGTTTGGTTTTTGGCACTACTCATGTCATGTTTGGTGGGTAGGCAGGTCTGCATGCAGCGGACGCCAAATAATCTGTGTGCTGGTTAGGTAGTTATTGCTTTGGAAACGTTCAGCCCACCAAATTTGAAAAATAAATGCGATTCTAAGTAAATTCCGAAATTTAAATAGCTGAGCTATTGTAATGTGATTGTAATGTGTTTGTGTCCAGTGTGTGAGAGAATGCGCGTGATTCACGTAAGCGTGCGTGTTGGGTTCAGTTCATGGCGCTTTGAGCCGATTCATGAAATCGGGTAAAGCGCCGATACAATACTCATTATTATTATTATTTAGGGCATAACGCCACGCAAGCCACAAAGACTTTTGCGGCTAATTATTCGTAAAGACCAAGGTTTTTGGTTCCACACAAGAGCTAAACTGAAAATGGGATTAAAATTTCACGAAAGTCCGCTTTTTTCCCAAGGATTAATGCATGCCTGTCTTCCATGCTGTCGTAGGAACAGAAAGGTCATTATTGCATATATGCATATGTATGTGTCTTGGAGATCAATAACATGAATTGTTAAGGTTAGTTCTGTCGCAGAGAGAAAGAGGGATTGAGGGGCGGAGAAAATAAAATACCTTAACAGATTCAAACCAGCAAACACACATCACCAACACCACAAAACCCCAAAACAAACAGCAACAAAAATTGAAAGAAAACAACAAAGCATAAACAGGAATCACATCACCTCCCTGCTAGTTGAGTAGTTCAGTCTGCAAAAAATAATGTTTTTAAAAAAAGTCTGTCTGTCTGTCTGTCTCTCTGTCTCTCTCTCTCTCTCACACTCACACATACACACACACACACACACACACACACACACACACACACACACACACACACACACACACCAAAATCCACCACCTCCATCAACAACAATAACAAGACACAACCACCACCGCAATATTTTCAATACTGGTATTTTGCCTTGCAGGTTGGCGGCCAGCGTTTGGTTATTACAACATGTGGATCAGTTTGCTGGGAGCCATGATATGCCTGGCCGTCATGTTTATCATCAACTGGTGGACAGCTCTCATCACTTTCAGCGTTATCAGCGCACTCTTTGTCTACGTCCATTACAGCAAGCCAAGTACGACTGCACTGGTTTTTAATATGTTGAGAGAGAGAGTGTGTGTGTGTGTGTGTGTGTGTGTGTGTGTGTGTGTGTGTGTGTGTGTGTGTGTGTGTGTGAAAACGGTACTAATAAAGTTTGTTCAGTTTTTGCAGGCCCATATAAGCAAGGAATAGAAAATTTTAATCGAAATTGTGTGTGTGTGTGTGTGTGTGTGTGTGTGTGTGTGTGTGTGTGTGTGTGCACATGTTTGGTGTGCTAGTGTGTGTGTGTGTGTGTGTGTTCTAGTGTGTGTGTGTGCACTTGTTTGCTCCTGTGGTATGTGTGTGGGTGTGTGTGTGTGGGTGTGTTTGTGTGTGCACGCTCTCATGTCTCTGAATATGGATGTTACTCCTAACCCCCACTGGTAGCATGATAGGGCCAGACATCAATGCAAATTCTGTAAGCTAAAGGAAAATGTCACACTGACATTGATCAAATCATCCAGTTTCAGATTTTTTACCCCCAGAAATATCTTTTTGGCCGTCCTGTGGGAAATCACAGAATAGCAACTCGTCTGAGGCTCTCGCCGCCTCATCAGTGGTGATGGCTTCGAGTGTGAATTTATTGATCGTCGTGGTTTCCACTGACTTTTGACTTGCTGTCACTTTACAGACGTGAACTGGGGATCTTCAACACAGGCGCATGTTTACCGCAACGCTCTTCAGTTCAGTCTTAAACTGCTGGCTACAGAGGACCATATCAAGAACTTCAGGTAACCGGCCCCCGTAGTGTAGTGGTTAGCACTTCAGATCATGGACTGGGAGACCCGGGTTCGAATCCCAGCCGAGGCAAGCGGGATTTTTCCTACCTAGGTCGGCTCCTACCCAGAGCGGGTGTGCTATGTGCCCAGTGGGAAGGCTGTTGCCACACAGCCGAGTTTCACCCACTTCACAGGTGCGACTTTGGGGGTGCTTCCCTTAATATGACACGTCTTATGATGTGGATGATTACACGGCCGGGACCGCAGGTGCCGTAATTCCCGGGCCTGGTTAATGCCGGGATATTTATGACAGGAAGCGTGGAATGCGGCCCTGTCCCGCAGTCCCAAACCACATGGACTAGCTTACTATCATCCTCATCTCCATCATCATGCATAATAAAAAAAATTGTCCCAGCTTCCGAGTCCTCCGTGGGTTCCACCCCTGACCTGGGAGGAACACCACTGGAGTTTGCAAAGAGTTGGGGCAGCAAAAAAAAAAGAAAAAAAAAAAGAACTTCAGGTAACCACAGAGACTTGTAATCATTTCTTTGTCTGTGCATATTAGGCCAGTCTTTGTGAGAGGTATGACTGTACACTTTTAACGAACTAAGCAACGAGTCTTTAATTGTGTGTGTTTAGGTTTGTGTGCTTGCTTATTGTTACGATTGGTGCTGGATTTTATAGTCTTCAGGGCTTAAAATCTTTTACCCTTTGTCGGATTTCCACCTTCGCTTGAAAATATTCCTTCCCCCAAAAGTATGTTTCCACCTCTGAAGCACGTAAGATCACTGATACAAAAAGGCACCAAACTGCACAGGTTTTGGTCTAATTGTTAAAGTTTTTCTCCAAACAAAAGCGGGGTTTTTTTTTTTTTTTTCTACTTTATTGTCCCTTTTCGGAAATTCGGGCTGCTTCCCCCGGGGGAAGGGCGTCCCCGCGGTGCAGCGCCACCCAATACCTATCCTTCCTTTTTTGTCTTTTTTTTTTTTAAAAACAATTTTGCTGGGGGAGGAAAGCCGGATAACCCGGAGAGAAACCCCCATGAGCAGCCCAGAAGCCAGGAAAAAACGGTATCACATATCACAAGCTCGACCTGGCCTTGAACCCACACTTCATCGCCGTGACATTGGTGACGGCCGTTCAAAAGCGCAGGGGCTAAATCCAACGCGCTACCTATTAGACCACCGCTCACCCCACTTCCTCGTCAGAAGCACGTGAAAATCGTGCAGCAGATTCCACAGATTGTAGTCTAATCACCAAAAAAATCCGGGGGAGCTTGCCCTCGGACTCCTCTACTCTAGCAGAGTGCGTCTGCAACACTTACTAAGTGCTACACACTTTTCCTCCTTTCGGGTCATGGACCATTTTCAGCTCTGAGTGTTTCTTGGGTTTTGTTTTATAGAGCTCAGGGCCCACATGTAAAGGTCGGAGTTAGGGGGTTTAGCCCCGGGTTAGAGTCTAAGCTCGAACTAAACTAGCTCTAGGCTTAGATTTTCTGTTGTTTTTTGGTTTTAAATCAGGAAGCGGGTCCATTCCAGCAAGGTGCCTATACCGTTATAGAAGGATTTTTGTCTTTCTTTCTTTGCTTCCTTTTTTATTTAATTTTGGTTTGGGGTTTCTTTTTTCGTAGTCTGGGTTAGTCCTGTAGCCGTGGGTTAAATTAACCTTGAGTTTTACATACGGGCCCTGTTGCCCACATAATTTTCCATTTTGGGGATCAGTAAACATCACGTTTTGGTTCCTGTATGGGTTTTTAATGATTCTTATGAACAGTATTTATTTTGTGTGTGTAGACCTCAGGTACTGGTGCTGTCAGGATTACCGGAGAATCGGCCGGCGCTGGTGGACTTTGTGTCGATTATCACCAAGAAGATTGGTTTGATGATCTGTGGCAACGTTATTGTGGTGAGTGTTCCTATGGATTTTATTTTATTTTATTTTAAACTCCCTCGGTTGTTAGGCCTTTTCATCAGCTTTGCGTTACCGTTTTATGACAGAAGTCTTAAAGGTATGGTTTGAAAATTTTAGGGTTGAAAAAAAAAAGAGGGGTTCAGTCATGTACCACATAAAAACATTTACTGGCAGCCTCTTTTAGGAAGGCTTTTGGTAGACAGAAGTCACAAACCTTGATGTTACATAAAACGTTTTCACATGACGAACGACAAGGACAGTTTTCCCCACTTACACTGCCAACAAAGCAAGGTTAACCGCATTAACATTAATAACAACACTGCAAAGTATAAGCCCTACATAATAGGGTGCTTGCCGTTTACCTACGTTTCTATAGGGACTTGCTGAAATCTACCCATTTTCAGTTCAAAATTTTGTACGGAGGCCTTTTCAGTGTCAAACGCAAGTGTGCTTAAACATGTGAAACTGTGATTGTGTCGTGCGAGTGCGATATCGTTTATTCAAGCTTTTTATAATGCGATTCTGCTTAAGACTTGCAATATTCTGCTCGGGAAACTGAATTATTCCTCTAGACTCTGGAAGGGGTTTGGCAGGTTTGAGCTACGGTTATTGCAAGTCGTTCTCGTCATCATCATCATCATCATCATCGTCTTTTCTAAAAGTTTTCCTGTGTGAAATCTAGCCGTGTTCAATCGGGCTTCGTTCACATGATTATTTATGCTGGCTATTGTTTTTCTCCTACAGGGCCAGCAGAGCGATTACTTGCGGCAGCTAAATTCACAGGCCCCCTACAGGTACTTCAAGAAGCATCACATCAAGTCTTTCTACACGGCCACCACAGCACCTACCTTCCAGCTCGGTGTACAAAGTATGCTGCAGGTAAGGAATGAAGTGCTGGTCGGCCGATTGTCTGCTCACCTGTATAAATGTACTACTATTTCAGCAGCTTGACATTTAAGAAAGGCAGACATAATGTTCTGTCAGCCTGTGTGGCAAGAATAAGTTGTGGTTGGTAGGTAAGATGTGTGTGTGTGTGTGTGTGTGTGTGTGTGTGTGTGTGTGTGTGTGTGTGAGTGTGTGAGAAAGAGAGAGAGAGGGTTTTTTTGGGTTTTTTTTTTTTGGGGGGGGGGGGGGGAGGACAGTAGAAAGAGACACTTGTCTGTTACATTCCTGCTTACACCAGTACAGTCTCAGAAATTTTTCTTTCGCAAACAGTTGTACAATTTTGATTTCCATCCAGGCAGAGCACGGATTGCATAATATATAGAAAGGAAAATTACAAGTTTTATTGTATTTTATTGTATCTTGAATACAGATCGAATCACAAGCAATTCCTTTGCAGCAATCATTTTTGTCACACAGTTTGTGTTTACTTGTGCAGAACACGGGGGTTGGAAAACTTCGACCCAACATGCTCGTCATGGGTTTCAAGTGCGACTGGGAAAACGACAGCCCACAGAATGTGCTACAATACTTCAGTGTCATCCAGTATGTAGTTTAACCCTGAAAGGTTGTAATTAAAACCTCCCATCTCTGTCAGAGTTAACTAAGACTGTAAAAGCAAACATCTGTACATCAGTACGTCCTCTCTGGTCACTTGAGGCAGGTGGTCGCCAGTGCGAGAGGTCGCTCATGTGAGGTTCATCATGTACAGGCATGAAATCCTGGAAAAGTCATGAAATTTGAAAATAGCTTTTCCAAGCCTGGAAAGTTATGAAATTATCTCAAGAGTCATGAAAAGTCATGGAATTTCAGAATTTTATGGAAGCCATTTTGAGCCAGACAGTGAAACGGTCAGCTTGGTGATTACTCACTGGACTGTTCACCAAAAATACCAACAAACTGCCTTCCCGTGAGGCTGAAGACTAACTTTGAACACTGGTCTTGCTGATAATTTGGATGAGCTGAGATTTTTTACCCTCACGTGTGTCAGTGTTAAAGAAGGCGAGACAGTTGTAATGGAAAACAGGAGAGTTGGCCTGGAAAAGTCATGGAAAAGTCATGAATTTTGGAGCCTGTGAACCTGTATGGACCCTGCATGTACCAGTTGTTCTTTTTCCCTGTGTATTTTCTGTCTTGTGCCTTGTGCTGAGGGAATGTAGTTAATTTCATGGGTACCACTGAAGGCAACCAGTTTTAGTGGAATGTACGATATAGTTCTTGTTTGACGTTTGGGTATATGTTTGTGTTTTACAGCGATGCGTTTGACATGAACTGTGGAGTGGGAATCTTGAGGTTGAAGGAAGGATTTGGCCTGGATCTAGACGCAGACACCAGCGGTTTCATGGAGCAGACAGATGATGGTGAGGGTTTTTTTTTGGGGGGGGGGGGGGGGGGGGGGGGGGGGGGGGGGGGGGGGGGGGGGTTAATCAGTAAGAGGGTGCTTGCGCTAAGCACAAGTACCGTTACGGAAGGTTTTGGGGTTGTTTTTTTTTGTGTGTAGAAAAGGAAACGGTAATGACTACAAAGTGGTTACAAGTTAAGCAAATAAAAGCGACATAAAATGGACAGAAACCACTTAACTTTCACAAAGGACAGCACGGGTCAACGTTTCGGCTTTCGCCTTCCTCAGGACACAAACAAATGGGACATAATTTTTCTGGTCCTTTTCTCGCCTACCGTTTCATTTCATTTCAGATTCCCCTGGTAACATACAGATTCACATATTTTAATCACTAAATATTATTATTCTTATTTTTCTCTTTGTAATCTGTGTGTGTGTGTGTGAGACAGAGCTGAGTGATGACGAGATGATGGCAAACGGCCAGCATGGAGACAGCTACGCAACTCCCTCGGATTCCAAAACTTCCATCCAGCTGCGGAAACGCAAGAAAGACGTGGTGGTGGAGATGGAAAAAGCTAAGGCTAAAAACGGGCCGCAGAAAATTAACACTGAAGTCATCAAGACCATGAACATTTTCCGCAACAAGAAGGAACGAGGGACCATCGATGTCTGGTGGCTGTTTGATGATGGAGGTGTGTGGCTCTTCTTTCTTTTTTTTTAAATAAAAAAAAAATCTTCATTCCTGTCGGGAAATTTGAGTAACGGGAATACTTGGGGCGAAGAATTTCCCCTTCTCCTGTGTGGCACTGTTCATTCGGGCGGATCGTCAGGGGTTCTCTCTGGGTACCCTGGCTTCCTCCTCCTCTGCTTTGGAAATGTTCAGTCTGCAAAATTTGAAAAGAAATCAGGCTGGGGAATTTTCAGTCATTTGACAATTTTCAGACAAATTTCCTATCCTTTCAGCCAAAAAAAAATCTTAAGTTTCAGCTGAGAAAATGGGGGAAAAGGTTGCATTTATCAACTAATCAAGATGCATTTAATGCCATATGGGACAGTCTAACTTCATTCTATAATTCTTGCATGTCAGTATCAATGCAGTATTTCACTTTTGGGTGCCAGGAGAGGGTACTGGGGCGGTCGGTGGTCTAGTGGTTAAGAGACCTGTCACCAATGCGAGAGGTCAGGGGTTCGAGTCCCACTCGGGGCAAAGAATTTTTCCTTCTCGTATGTGGCACCGTTCATTCGGGCCGATCGTCGGGGGTTCTCTCCGGGTACTCCGGCTTCCTCCCCCTCTGCTTTGGAAATGTTCAGCCCACCAAATTTGAAAAATAAATGCAATTCTAAATTCCGAAATTTAAATAGCTGAGCTGGCCCTTCGCACCACGTGATTGTAATGTGTTTATGTCCGGTGTGTGAGAGAATGCGTGTGATTCACGTGAGCGTGCGTGTTGGGTTCAGTTCGCGGCGCTTTGAGCCGATTCATGAAATTGGGTAAAGCGCCTATATAATACTCATTATTATTATTATTATTATTACTAAATCAGTAAATACCTTTAATAATGCTAAAATGTGTTTTCCTGCTCCTGTGGTCCTCCCAGCAGGGCGCTGCCCCTGCACTATGACCCAGGTTTCAGTCTTTTTTTTTTCCCGGCAGCAATTCCCCAGCCTGATAAATGCAATTCCAAATTCTGAACACATATGACAGGTAGATCTCCAGAGCCCTTCTGTTGATTTGTTTATTTATTTATTTATTTATCTACTTTTTAAGCGGTGAGTTCTTACTCTTGTGTTCCAGGCCTGACGCTGTTGGTTCCCTACATCTTATCCACCAAAGCCCATTGGCGAGGTTGTCGTCTGCGTATCTTCACTCCCGGCACAAAGAAGGGAGAGCTGGACAGGGAACAGAGGCAGTGAGTAAATTTAATTACACATTATGAATTAGGGATGAGCAGTGGTCTAATAGGTAGCACGTTGGACTTAGCTGCTGTGCTACTGAACCACTGTCTCTGCTGTCACGGGGATGAAGCATGAGTTGAGCTTGTGATATCGTATGTGATGACGCTTTTTGCTTGGCTACCAGGCTGTTCATTGGGGTTTTCTGTCTGGGTCACCCCCCTCGCAATTTTTTTTTTTTTTTTTTTTTTTTGTGGCTGCTTCAACTCTTCGCCAGCTTCAGTGGTGGTCCTCCCAGGTCATGGGTGGAACCCACAGAGGACTCAGAAGCTGGGACAATTTAAAAAAAAAAAAAAATTATGCATGATGATGGAGATGCGGATTATGGTAAGATGATGCTGTGGAGGTCCATGTGGTTTGGGACTGCGGGACTCGCAAAATTTAAAAATAGGATGGGTATTGGGTGGCGATGACACGCTTCTCCTTGGGAAGCAGCCTCAGTTTCAAAACAAAAAAGTTTCAGGGACAAAAAAGTAGTTAGAATTAATTTTTAAAAAAGTTTTCTTGTATGAAACAGGCTTGCCACGTTGCTGTCCAAGTTCCGTATTGAGTGTAAAGACATGGAGGTGTTGCCGGAGGTCAACAAACCACCCAAGGAAGAAAGGTGAGACTGAAATGCAGACACAGTCAAAGCCCGAGTCATCACAGGCAACAAGAACCAATAAGTAAGAGCTTGTCACTGGCTTCTTAGGCCAGTGTTTGCCCGAGTCGTGAGCTTTCCTGTAGTGGCAGAGTCCCGTTTCGAATTATTGCAGCCCAGGAAATCCCATAGAAGTCCGGGTTTAGTGAACAAGCATGAGTTTGGGACTGATGGCTAGATCCACCTGTTGAAGTGTGGTCAGTCTTGGCCATTCTGCATAGGTGACTGGCAGATCCGTGACTGTCCAGAGGCCGTTTACGTTTCAGCGCATGCCCACTCAGCGAGTGTGAAGCAGGTCCTGTGGGGAGGGTTCTGTTTACTTTAGGCAAACCCAAACCTGCTGTATGTGAAAAACTTTATAGGTTCTCGTTGGCATCTATAAGGCTAGGTCTGTTTTCTCACGCAGTTTTTGAAAGCCAATAATATGCAGGCTGTATACATCCATCCATCCTGTCGCAAGTTTACTCATACCAATACAGATTGCCATTTGATCATATGTAAAATAAATGTTAAGTGAAAAATGTGTGTGTGTGTGTGTGTGTGTTTCTTTTGACTGTTTGTGCATCAGAGTGAGTCTGTGTTGTTTTTCCTGCTTCCTGGTGCTTCACGATTAAACTGATGATGGCTGTGGTGATTTGTGCAGCGTGCGGACTTTTAACCAGTACCTACAGCCGTGGATGCTGGATGAGAAGAACGGAGAAACCAAGGAGCAGTATCCGTGGAAATCAGCACAGGAGGAGAGGCAGCTCCTGAGTGAAAAGGTATGCATGGAGCTGAAAATCATACATTACAGAACATCACTGAAGAAGCTCTATACTTTGCAAAACAACAAAACAAACAAACCAAAAAATAAACCCCCCAAAAAACCCCCTCAGAACTTTAGGATCTGTTGAAAGTTCAGATTAAAATGGAATCCCTGGGAAAAGCCTGTACGTACTCTGCCCCACCTCTCATAATTCTCCCCAGAATCATCTTTGCGGCTGTGCAAGTGTTTAATAATGATAATAATGAATTGTACTTATATAGCGCAAAATTCTCACAAAGTGACTCAGTGCGCGCATACAAATTACAAAGGCCCTGTCACAGCTTTGGAGGTTTGATCACTGACCATCGCCTCTCTGCATACTTCTTTTAAAATCATTAGGTGAGATAAATACATTTGATTTATTGCTCTAAATCTTGTCACATTTTTGTTCATTTACCTGATTTACTTGATTTTTTGTTTTTCCTTGCAGACGACACGACACATTCGTCTCCGGGAACTGCTGATAGAGAAGTCAAGTGATGCTTCTCTCATTGTTATGTAAGTAATCAAAAGTTTTTTGTTTTGTTTTTTGCCAGGCATAATAGAAGATTACAAAAAAAAAAAAAAGAAGAAAAAGATGAAGAAAAAAGAAATTGTGCAGAGGCCCAAAATTGCAGCAGCGGGCCCTTAACAGGGGATTTATTTTGTCTTGGTTTATTTTTTGTGAAGCATTTCTGATTTAATTTACATCACTTGGAAACTCTACGTTCACTGTTTTCTTTAAAATTCAATAGATTCTGTATTACCATACAGAACATTAGGGGCCTTATCTTACAAAGGGTAACAATGTCACAACGACAGGTTGTACAGATCTTTTTCCTGTGCGATTTGCACTTCTTTACATAGAGATTGCAGGTCTACACATATTTTCTGTTCAAACAGGACCCTGCCTATGCCACGGAAAGGCACATGCTCGGCTGGCATGTACATGGCGTGGATCGACACACTCACGCGAGATATGCCACCCATCATGCTGCTTCGAGGAAACCAAACGAGTGTACTCACCTTCTATTCCTAGACGCAGGGCAGCTGCCTTGCAATGTAAATACGGTGTTAATAGTCTCAGGTGACGGGAGATTCGACTTTCCATGTGATCAGCAAAACCGGCCATTGTTGTTGTGTTAAATTTACTGTACAGTTGATGCAGATCCGAGTGACTGTGTTACGTCAGATGAAGCTGTGCGGTAAACTTCTGAATGCAAGTGCATTTAAAAACTTGGTCTAAATATGGACATGTGGGCATTTCTTGTAAACACATGATAAATGAATCATTGTGTATACCAAATCACAGAACCACAATGCATGCATCGCCATTTCGATTTCTTGCTTACGTCCGCAGCCCTGCCTCTTGTCACCACCTCCCAATATGGACATGTGGGCATTTCTTGTAAACTGGTGATTAGTGAATCATTGTGTACATCAAATCACAGGACCACAGTGCATGTATCGCCGTTTCGATTTCTTGCTTATGTCTGCAGCCCTGCCTCTTGTCAGTCATATACTCACCTCCCCCCCCCACCTCTCTGATAGGTCTCTTTTGTTTCTTTATATGTCACTTCTCTCTGCTTCGGTATGCGTTGCTGCTGTCCAACAATATGATGTAAAGTTACACCGAGGAAGGTTCGCTGCTTATAGTGCTTGGGTTTTCTTGTGTGGAATTCAGAACTTACAGCGTAGGTTTCTGTCGGTACTGTGAAGCATATCCTCAAAACGGTCACACAGCTCCAAACTCTCCCTTGGGCCACCTGGACGTTATGCGATAGGTAATTAGTGTTTCCAAACGCACCCAAACCAAAACATGAACCACATCACTTTAACGCAGTATATTGGAAAGTCATGTAGGTGTTTGAATTGAAAAACTAAGTTACAAGTCATTTATAAGTTTTTAGTTGTTTTAGTGCATGGGCATCTTCAGTGGGCATTCTTGGATATATCATGATCCCGCCTGACCCACTGGAGAGCCAGGGTGGCTGAATGGTAAAGCGTTGGATTTCTAATGCTTGGGTCGTGAGTTCGTATCCCAGTTGGGGCCAAATATTTGTGCTGGCTTTTTCATCGTTACCCCGTCTTTGATGTCACCCGTACGTGGTGGAAAAGGACGTTAAACCCCCAAAACACCCACCCACCTGCCTAACACGCCAGAACAAAGAGGCATTATGTATGTACTGACCATTACAGTACATGTATGACCATTGTGCCCATCCTTGCATGTAGACAAATTGAAGTTGGCCTACTGCAGGTTACAAGATACAGAAGTTTTCAGTGTTGTATATATATTACATTTGTACAGTGTACATGGCTTTGGAGAGTGGATTTCTTTTTTTGACAGCAACTCTCACAATGCTTTGGACTCCCCGCTACCCCCCCCCCCCCCCCCCCCCCCCCCCCCCCCAATCTCCATTCTCCTTCTAAAGGCAGAAGGCTTGAAAACATTTCACATATTGTTTTGAAATGTGTTCCTAGTTCTCTGCAGCAATTATAAAGTTTGCTAATAACCGCGCATAGTACTTGTATACAGACTGCTGCTGTTGTGTGCTAATATTGTCACGGCTTGTACTTCACACCATATTCATATTATGTATATATATATATAGAGAGAGAGAGCCAGGGCTCATCCCACAGTCGGTCGCCTCTGCAATAAATCGTACAGTGTGTGTTCGAAGTGACTGGGTATACGTGTGCGTCAAATTTGAATTATGCAGTTACTTCATTGCACTCAGGGTTCAATTTTTTTCCCCCCAGAATTAATTTGTTCCACTGCTAAGTCCAGTCTTACAGACAAGAGATTTTTATGTACAGAACTGGTCACTGAACAAAAGGTGAAGCAACATTGTCAGTGTTTCATTGTTCCCCATTGCAAATCTGTTGTGCAGAAATTGTCGGTGGAGGCACAGCAAGTTTTTCACAGTATATTTAAATACTTGTATTTTTATTCATTGAAACTAAGACAGGACGTACCTACTAGGTACAGTACTTATCCTTTCATTTTTTTTTTTTTTTTTTTTAAGCCCAGTATTCTTGTGTTGATTTGTCAATGTGTCAAGTGTAAGTTAAAGCAAGTGACCAAAATGTAAA
Organism: Batillaria attramentaria; assembly: GCA_018292915.2. Taxonomy (NCBI): domain Eukaryota; kingdom Metazoa; phylum Mollusca; class Gastropoda; family Batillariidae; genus Batillaria; species Batillaria attramentaria. The sequence goes on from JACVVK020000241.1 coordinate 754,141, forward strand.
CTTGGCGTACAATGCTACACACACATTGATAAGGTGTTTGCAGTAAATGTGTTTCGCATCCATTACATCAAAGCTGTCATTCTTTTCGCTTCTTTCTATTTTTTTCTTTTCTATTTTTTTTATAATTTTTTGTAAGTACTGAAGGACAGGGAAAAGATTGCTTTGAGTTTTTTTGGTTTGTGTGTTGAGTAAGTGTAATTGACAAAGCCTTGTTACTGTTTGGTTGTGACACCCCGGCCCCCCCCCCCCCCTCCCAAATTAATAAATTAATCAGTCACACACCCCCCCCCCCCCCAAAAACAAAAAAAAAAAAAAATCAGTCTGTTGACTACCTATAGTTTTGTTTAGGATCGCATCATTGCCTTCATTGATTGTTAACTAGACCTTGCCTTTCCTACCTAGTGCTTTCATCCAGAAATCATCCTGTGTTCGTCTGCCAAAAGTGATGTGGGGCCCAGATGTAGAAGTTGGGGTTAATTTATCTTGATCAAGCAGCTGAACCCGGGATAACATTTGTAAAGATTATAGGTTGAGCTGGGGTGGCAGAACGGTAGAGCGTTGGACTTTCAGTGCTCGGGTTGTGGGTTTGAATCCCGGCTGGGGCCAGATATTTGTGCTGGCCTTTTTCTCATTGCCCTGTCTTTGTGGTGGAAAAGGACGTTAAACTCCCAAACACCCACCCCCCAAACACCCTTGTAAAGGTTATGGCAAAACTTTTGGGCGTTACACAGGCTGAGGTTCGAGCAAACGATCTGTAGCTAGGTCAATCTTCAATCAGTATCTAGATTAATATCTAGAAATCCCTTTGGGTCTGACTTGTTTGGTTGCAGAAAAATGGACTATCCCCTGTCAGGTTCCTGTTATGTATGTATGGCTGCCTTATGTATTTGGGGCGTTCGTGCCCAGTGTTGCTCTTGTCACGTAAAGGTGTTAGTCCAATGTCTGACACCGTGCCTACTCTGCACAGACTTCCTATTATGCTTTAATTTTTACATGTATACGAAGAATGGTCCTCACAAACTAACAGTAACACTGGGATAAGAGACTTGTTGTATCAGCCCCAAAGCGGCAGAGGTTTTGGTGCAGAAATGCTTCTACATTTTGACCCTCCAACTTAGGCCCAGCTCAGATGTCTACAGGGGGAAACAAAATTTGCTCTAGAGCTAGATGTGTGTGTTGGGGGGGGGGGGGGGGGGTCGGTCTCAGTTCCTCACTCCAACATAAGGGCCCCACAAACCATAATCCTGCCATTCATGAAATCTGGATATTGCTAGGCCTTGCCTTCGCTGTTAGCCTTACGTGATGGTTGTTGATGATGTGATGCTTTGATGTAGAAGAAACAGTGCCTAGCCTAACGAGTTGTGCATAGATGTGTTTTTTTTTTCCAGAATGATTGTTATACACCGGTAGAGGGTAGAAATATTTACAGCATTCACTAAAACTCTTAGATTTCGTTTGGCTAGATCTGTGTGGTTTGGTGTCATCCCAAGCCAACAGAATGTCTTTTTTGGTCGCTGTTGTTGATTGTTTTAAGTTGATGGGTGTGTGGGTATGATGCACGAGCGAATCATCCCATAACAGGCAAAAACATCCGCGTTAGGCAGGTTTGGATATTGGGTGAATGTAGGTTTTTGCTAATCGGTACACAGCAGATGGGATCCATGAGCACTGTATATAGTGTCAGCTACATGTGCTAGATGCTGACAAGAAGAAAAGCACAGCAAGCTGAAACCAAGCTAATAAGCACAGTACTGCCAAATGTCATGTAGTGGTTGGTGCATCATACTATGACATCATGCGATGGCATTCATACGAAATCATGTATATTTAACAAAGATAACATTTAGCGCTTACTACTCCCATTTGCTCTGTATTTTACCGTTTTCATGTGGTACACCAGCTGATCAGATGTTAAATGAATGTCCTTTGTAACGTCCCACGACTTGTCATCTGCTGATTGTACATATCGAATTACGCATTAACTTATTCATGCAGATTTGGATTTCTGTGTGTGTTACGCTGGATGAGTTGGGTTATAAACTTATTGCACTTTAATTCCTGTTTTGTACAGTTGCCCGGCCATCCCGTCTCAACATGGATAGTTCCGTCTTATGCACTAACTTGTTCTCAAGATGCATATCACTTTCAGTCTTGTCAGGGTTTGACAGATTTTCCTAAACTCCACTTGCCAGCAGGTCGCCCAGATGGAAATTTTACTTGTCAGTACCAGACACATGAGTTAAATGTTCATATTCCATGTTTACTAGGCTTCATAGAAGCCAACTTATGTTCTGGAACATTTACGGCTCTGCGTGCGTCTGTACACGGGAAATTGTCCATCTTAGTGCTTGCTTACTTAGGCCTGTCACCCCTACTGGGGTATAGGCCGCCTACAACAATCTGCCAGAGTCCTCTGTCCTGGGCCATTGTCTCTAGTTGTCTCCAGTTGTATCCCATCTTCCTGGTGTCTGCCTCGAGATCGCGTCGCCAGGTGTTCCTCGGCCGTCCTCTCTTTGGCTTGCCCTGGGGATCTTAATGCTTACAGGGCTTGGAATCTCCAACCTTTCGGCGAATTTCCATCTTTGGCTAAGAAAAAGTGTTTCCTCCCCCAAAAAAGTGTTTCCTCCTCCGAAGCACCTAAAATCAGCCAAAACTCACTGCATTTTTCCTTCAAAAAAAAGTGTTTTCTTTTCTGAAGCACTTAAAATCATGGCAAAATGCACAGATTTTCGTCGAATTTCTAAAAACAAAATCCAGGGGAGGATGGCCCTAGCATAATGTGTCTGCTTTGCAGACGCACGCTGGTGGATTTTGTCACGTGGTCACCAGATGCCACACACTTCTCCTCCTCTTGGATCCTGCAGCGTTCTAAGTCTTGTGATTAGTGGAGGTCTGAGTGTGATAGAGTGCCCACAAAAATACACATCCGATTTAGCGGCTAACGGTGCCACAAGATCCTGCAGCGTTCTGAGCCTTGTGATTAGTGGAGGTCTGAGTGTTGATACATATTGCCCACAAACAATACACATTCACGATTTAAGCGGCTAACGGTGCCACAAGAAGCAAGCATGGTCTTGTAACTGTGGATGGGCTTTGTGGAACACTCACTCACTCACTCTCGCCTTTTGCCCCTTCTCGGGGCCATTAGGCCGCACGAGCAAGGGTTCCTCAGGCCTCTCCGGTCTCTGGGCCAGTTCTCTACCAGCTGATGTCACAATGCCTACTTTGCATTCCGCTCCTCCAGGTCGCGTCGCCAGGTGTTTCTTGGCCGGCCTCGTTTTCTCTTCCCCTGGGGGTTCCAGATGAGAGCTTGCCGTATGATCATGCTGGAAGCGGGTTTTCGGAGGGTGTGGCCTATCCACCTCCGGCGTCTTTGCAGGATTTCCTCTTCCAGTTCCACTGGTTGCTGTTTCGTTTGCTGCCAGAGTGCTTTGTTGGTGATGGTCTCAGGCCAGCGAATCCGAAGAATCCTTATGGAACACTGCTCGCATAAAAATCTGTCCTTACAAGTGACAGCACTGGTTGGAAAGTTTTAAAGCTGTACTTTGCAGTTAGGTGAGAGTGTACGTGTACAATAAAGTCTTGGGTGAGTTTGAAAAAAAAAAGAAGAAGAATAAACCTCTTACCTCAGGAGGGATAATCTCATGTGTACATGTACTAACAACCAACCGATTGCTTGCCAATTCTAACAGAGATTTCTGCTGAAAATGGGGACACACTGGTGAAACAGTTTCCACCGCTATAAAAGTACCCATGGAAGTTTCCACCATTTTAATGCAATATTCACATTGTCTGCAATATATGATGAGTGAAGCAGTGGAAGAAGTCAAGGTATTTTTGGGCATGGGCCCTACTTTGTGTTCGAAGTGGGCATTCTTAGATGAACCGGATTGACAGATGATGCTGGCTGAAGAGAGATTTGTGCAAAGAAGTGTATTCCCCCCTTGCGCTGCAGAAAAGAGTGGAACAGAGATGAAGTATTGGTTAAGATGACAGTCTTGAGTTTTTTTTCAACGTCTGTCGAAAACGAAATCTTTATTGTTGGGTTTTACAGTACATGTGCTGTGTACATGTATTGTATATTTTTTTCCTATTCTGTTGAAGGTGGATACCAACACACTGCAATGAACTGTAGGTTATTGGTGCTATATATAGATATATACACATGCATTTCATGCTATTTATAGTCTCCTATGTATCCCCTGCAAATGTAGGGGTTAGCTACTTTGAAGCACCAGACTGTATCAGAGATTATTCTGTTGGTATGATTACAAACTGTATTTATTTTTGTACGATAATTTTCACCCGTGTACTTCGTTCGCATTTCGTCGTTGAGTACTTTTACACTTGTTGAGCACACTCAGTCTTGTGGTTTGGGCACCATTCCTGAATTTCTTCCTTTGTGGTTGTGGCACGTCCTGTTGGGATTCATTGTGTATAGTAAGTACATGTATCGGTAAACCAACAATGCTGTGACACTTCGATCTGCTTCCAAAAGGTGCAGAGCACACTCCAAGGCCAACAGGCAAAGGAGATTCACTCCCTAGTAACAGGGACAGTGGATAGGGGAGACCGGATTCCACGGAGAATCATCGCCGCGACCTTGTTGTCCATGCTTTTTGCTTGATAAACTTCTTTTTCGTGTTGATTCCCAGAGCCTCAGCCTTTTTTTTTTTTTTTTTTCCTAGTGGTTATTTATAGTGTTCAGTTTTGCAGCTTTGATTTGATGTGAAGTTGGAATTTTCAGATCGGTAGTTACGTACATTTAAAATCCCCCCCCCCCCCCCTCCCGTTTTCGTGTTGGTCACTGCCCGTGGCATTAATTCCAAGAGGGATCATGATTCCATATAGGCGCTTTTTAGTCTCTCCTAGCCACTGTCTCTGCTAGGAAACAGCAGTGACAATATACTGACATCATAGAATTTTGACGTAACTGGATTTTGAGAATTTTGACGTATTGTCCACTTCTCTTGCACTATTCTCAAAATCCACTTGAGCCAAAATTACACAGCGATGTTGATACATGTACCTCCCTTTTTTTTTTCTCTTTTTAGTTTAGCCTTTTGGTTTTCTGATATATATTTTTTTAACATGCTGACTGTCCTTTTTGTTCTGGTAGAAGTTGCAAAATGGTGGAGTTTGATTTCAGGGGGTAGTTTGGGTCCAGCGTACAATGTATTCAGACATCAAACATTGTAACTTTTGCAACAACTGTAATCTGTAATTTTGTGTACGCACTTTGGTTGAAATAATTTTATTATTATTTGTGTACTCTACTTGTCTGGTACCCTCTGTCTAGTCAGACGGAAGTGTTTATTCCTAAGCATCATGACTGTTTTGACTGAGACAAGTTCACGACATGATTTTTTCAATTTTTGTACTTTTCCCTTTCAGATTGACATCTGGTTCCTTTATTTTGGGGGGCTTGTGCATTTGTTCGATTCTTTCAACGTTTGCAAAATAAAAGAATCTCAGTGGCAATGTCAGCCTTTATTGGTGTTATTTACTTTGTTTTGCTAATGTCGGACTGGTGTTTACAAGTACATGTAGTTATGGTATATAATACTTTACACTATTTTTTTGTGCTATCACATTTAAATTCTATCATGATGAGTACAATTACTTTTGAATGTCCTTGTGTGTGTGTGTGCATATTTTTTGGGTTTTTTTTTTTTTTTTTTTGCTCCTAGTCCCATGGCTGATGTAAATCAATTTTGTGTTTACATTTTCGAGTACTTCTGCATTTGGAATGCAATACATGTATGTTGACCCTGGCTTGAGATCATGCACTGCACACCTTATAAATTATTATTAGCATAAATAGTACAGTTACTCAACATTGTACTTAATGCCATCATCTGACCCCACTTCCACAATAGTCTTAACTCTTTTGCAGTGGTTACAGTTTTCCGTGTAATAATAAATTTCCTTGAAATTGGAGACTTGTGCAATTTCGCACGTTTTACAAACATTTTTTTCAAGGTACAATCATTGCAAGAAAGCATTGAGAATTGCCCAAGCATCTAGTAGTATGCCGCATAGTGAAAGTTTTTTGTTTTTTTCGCTCAGGTATGGAGTGGGTGCACAAATAGTCAGTGGCACAGAAACCCGCTCCCTCCGTATTACAGACTTCAACAAAGTCAAGGACCACCTTGACAGACAGGTCTAATTTTTAAGAATTCACAAAAAATAGAGATCAAGGAATCTTTAAAAAATATTTTGCTGTGAAAGTGTTAAAGGGTCAACAATGCATCCTGCAAAGCTTGCTGAGCTGAAAAACCACCATGTCCTGCACTGACATCTTCCAGGAATTTTAGCCAAATTTGCAAGTGGTCCTTGACTTACATTGAAGTCTGTAGTTTCCTGCTTTGCAGGTGAATAGTGTCATAGACTTTGTGTGCAGCTGCATGTTTACCTGGGCTGTACATTGTGGGTAAAATTGACCAATATTGTATAGAAATGCACCTTGTCACCTACAATGTACTGATGAAGTTGTTAGGTGCCGTTGGACATCATGGCCACGTTTGAGACGAGGGCATTTTCTTTTACTATAAACCATCGTGGTCATGGAATTTTGGCGTAGCTCTGTTTCGGAAATAGCACGACTAGAATACAGTGCTTGTTATCCTCCACTGTTCTCGAAATGCACTCATGCCGAAATTTGGTGATGACATTGAAATGTCAGTTGTGCTTTGTGGATGTATGGGGAAGAATGGTTCTGTTGCCAGCAAGGGAAGCTTTAGTCGATGGCTGTTTACCATCTTGGTGCAAACTGAATTACAATTGTATGCGATGACCGTTTTTGATGTCTGTGATAAGACAGTTTTGAATTCCATTCATTTGGTTTGTACAAGAGCCGATCAGGAAGAAGTAGTCACATACTGTATGTTCTTGTTCATGAGACAGAATCCTCCCAGAGGGATTTGCTTTGCTTTGCTGAGGAGGAATTTGTTAAAGCGGGAACGGCCTTGGTACAGTCACAGACCTGTCGATCTTTCGGCACGGCACGGTGGCAAGTGAGAACACCATTGTTTATCAGGCTGGGGAATTGCTGAAATAATAAACTACACCTAGGCCAGGGCGCAGAGGCAACACACTGCTGGGGGAGCGCACGGCAAATTTTAGCATATTTAAAGGCATTTAGTAGCCTCTCCTGGCACCCAAAAGTTAAATACTGCCTTGGCACTCACACGCAAGTCTTCTAAAATGAAGTAAGATTGTCCCATACATATGGCATTATATGTACCATGATACATGACTGTGCGTAAAACCTTTTTCCCCTCTCTTTTCCTTGACTGAAACTTGATTTTTTTGGCCGAAAGGATAAGAAATTTGACTGAAAATTGCCAACCCAGCCTGGTTAATATTGTTGGTGGGACTAGCCAGCAGCCTGAGTCACGTTTTACTGCAACACCTCAGCTCTTGCGATAACTGGGACTCTGCAATCACCGGACACTGACCACTATGGCTGACCGCGTGACTAGCTCTTCCTTATCAGTTCTTGATCTGTACTATGCCTGTGTGTGAGAGCTGGTTAAGTGCTGAATGAGATGTTTCGGTCATGCAAAGAGTTTTGGGAAGAGTGGATGTTTTTCCCCTCCATTCATGATCTTAGTGTGGGTCCAGATAGATGTACATATTTATGGGTTGTTCTGTTGAACAAGTTACTATCAATAGTGAATACAGTTTATATTTGTGCAGTCCAAAGTCTTTGTGTGTGTGTGTGTGTGTGTGTGTGTGTGTGTGTGCACCATAACAAACGTAATTGTAGATCAGACGCACATGATTTGTCAAAAATTGAATTCTAAACATATATATATTATATACGAGCGGGCAGGTGTGGTCCCCCCGGCGGCCAGGCAGCAACTGACCACAGGAGATGAACAGTGAACTAGCACGACAAGAACGCGTGCAACCCGAATAAAACACTGAATAGTTTTTACAACACGTTAGTGCATGCCTGCCGCACGCACAGCACCTCCAAACACGGACCACTCACGAATCGCGTGTTGCACGCGTAAAAGCCCTGACCCGACGACCCCGTGTGCCACGTTTTGAAGTCGCCTATACCTAGGCTACCCCATATATATATATATATATATATATCCATCCATATATATATATATATATCCATCACAACCAATCACAAAGGACGGCACAACTGCAAAGCTATACAAGAACCAATTACAAGGGAAAACACAACTCCAGTGGCGTTAAAACACACAATATTTTTATTATTTTCAGGCAGCTCCTACTGACACACACCAAAGCAGCGTCGCTCCAGTAGAACCCAAGTCTTTGGAGCACATTATCATTTTTCAGTTTTGCACTGTGCGTCTGCTTCGTTCAGGCATCCGGTAAGCATAACATCACCTATCAATATTAACAGCAAGAATATCTGCTGCAGAAGTGGTGCAATCTTCCATCACACCACATACTTCTCTTCCTCTACGACAATCACCTCTTCTTTCCTCTCAGGAATGAACTCCTCCACAGTGGAAGGCCTGGGTGCAGACGCAGGCAGCGTGGGTCGCAGGTCATAAGGTCGATCGGCAGGTGCAAGAGCCATGAACGTGATGAGCTGGCGAAGAACGTCGGGGTTGAAGCCCCGCACCTTGCCGTCCTCTACAGCTGCGTACAACTCCGACTCCTCCCCAGCCCAGCAGACGTTGACAAGCTTGTTCGCTTCATCGTCGAGCCACAAAGCCAGGGTGTTGAGCTGGTAGGCCAGGAACCGCCAGCACCTGCCATCTGTCAGCACCGTCTGTGTGGTCAGTGGGTAGGTCAGGTCGATGTAGGTGTTGAAACCTGTGAAAAGAGAGAAGAAAGCTGATTAAGCATACACCTGGATTCTTGTCAGTGGGTACGTCAGGTCGATGTAGGTGTTGAAACCTGTGAAAAGAGAGAAGAAAGCTGATTAAGCATACACTTGGATTCTTGTCAGTGGGTAGGTCAGGTCGATGTAGGTGTTGAAACCTGTGAGAAGAGAGAAGAAAGCTGATTAAGCATACACTTGGATTCTTGTCAGTGGGTAGGTTAGGTCGATGTAGGTGTTGAAACCTGTGAGAAGAGAGAAGAAAGCTGATTAAGCATACACTTGGATTCTTGTCAGTGGGTACATCGGGTCGATGTAGGTGTTGAAACCTGTGAGAAGAGAGAAGAAAGCTGATTAAGCATACACTTGGATTCTTGTCAGTGGGTAGGTCAGGTCGATGTAGGTGTTGAAACCTGTGAAAAGAGAGAAGAAAGCTGATTAAGCATACACTTGTATTCTTGTCAGTGGGTAGGTCAGGTCGATGTAGGTGTTGAAACCTGTGAAAAGAGAGAAGAAAGCTGATTAAGCATACACTTGGATTCTTGTCAGTGGGTAGGTCAGGTCGATGTAGGTGTTGAAACCTGTGAGAAGAGAGAAGAAAGCTGATTAAGCATACACCTGGATTCTTGTCAGTGGGTACGTCAGGTCGATGTAGGTGTTGAAACCTGTGAGAAGAGAGAAGAAAGCTGATTAAGCATACACCTGGATTCTTTGCAAAACTAACAACAACAAAAACTTGAAGTCCAGGAGGAAGAAGAACAAACGAAAAGAAAGGAGGTTCATCGCTTGAAACACACTTGCAATTTTGTTTGATGTAATGAGGTTCAAAGCTCTGAAACAACAGTGTACAACAGAAAAATAGTTGCATTAATATAGGCGACTATATAATTATTCCACTTTATATTTGGCTTAAAACACCGCTAAACCCAACACGCACGCTCACATGAATCACACGAATTCCCTCAGACACTGGACATGAACACATAATAGAATTTTAGAACTGCATTTATTTTCAAATTTTGTGGGCTGAACATTTTTTTTTAGGGGGGGTGGGGAATTACCGGAGAGAGATGATGGTCGGCCTAACTGAACGGTGCTACATACGAGAAAGAAAAAAATTCTTCGCCCGGAGTGGGACCTGACCTCTCACATTGTCTCACATTGGTGACTAAGTCTTAACCACTAGACCACTGACTGCCCCAAAAGCAGGATACTGAGCATGATCACTTACACTACATGAAAACAGACTCGGAAGAAGTGTTTGCATGCTGTAAATCCAAAACTCACCCTGGTTGAGGGCTTGCGCCACTAGCCACACAAAAGACGCCCCGATACCCTGGCCCAGTCGAGCATCCCGAGCATGGTGGGCTCCGTACTGCTCTGCCGACATCTCTGACCAGTGTGTCAGAAGCACAGACAGCAAGCCAAATTCACATGGATCACCCCACATGTGACCTGGAAGAAATAAAAACATGTATGTGCGCATGCAATATTGTTCTAGGTTACAGGTAAACCCACTCAACCCCCCCCCCCCCCACCACCCACACCCTACAAGACAGCCAATGTTTGTATCAACTTATGCTTCTGTTTACAGTTCAAAAGTGTAATGTCACCGTAAAAGATTAACCAGGGCAGACACAGGACCATGTATGTGTTGAAAAAGAATATTTACCCACAGCATCTTCAATGGTTTGGAATTAAGAATAAACTGCACCTTCCTCTCACCTTGGGCACTCTTCTTTTCACAAGAGGGCGCAAGCAATTTGACACCTGCTGAGCGTTTATTTGTGTAAATCAGGAAGCGTGTGTAGATTACTGCCTCACCTGCTTGAAAAGCGCGTCTGCCTCGCACCTTGAACTTCTGACCAAGGGCTACGGGTCTGAATCCAGGGTGTGGTATTGTCTCCCCTACACAAGGCACTTTATCCAGCTCGGCAAACTGCGAAAAAATACAGCAAGTTTCTCAGTGTCATGCAAACTAAAGAGCCACGCTTTTACGCAACTAATGCTCACAATAAAACATCATAAATCAGGGTTGAAAATGGTCCATGATCAAAAACGAGGAAAAGCTTTGCAGATGCGCACTCACGCAGGGCTGAGATTTAGCAAGCCCGACTAAGGAACCAGTCGGGCTCCCAACCAGGGAATTTGAGGGAGCCCGACAATTGTTCAAGGAGCCCGACTCTTTGATGAGAAATTTTGCTGTATCTGCGCTATTTTAAGACCAGTCCGCGTGATGGTGAAATGAGAGGTCTGGACGCTGAGGCGGTCAGCAGGTTCAGCGACGGCGTACGTGTGTATTGCCGCGTATTACCAGTCCAGTGCAGGTGTGTCAGCAAGCGGAATCTACCGATCGGGCCGGGAAATATCAAGGCGCCAGCCGGGTGATTGAAACTGTGATCCAAGGGAGCACGGCGTGATTTTTAGGTGCCTCGGGCGCCCGCTAAAGCTCAGCCCTGCTCGCGGCTTTGTCACTAGAAAACTGCTAGAAGCTTCTTCTCCTTTCAGACCATGACCAATTTCTGCCTTGTTGTATTCCTGATTGGCTTCTTAAAAAACAAACACACAATCAGCAAAATCCCACACTATTCATGGGCTGTCACTGATAAAGCAGATCATTACGCCTGTATGCACACACACCTGCGGCAGAGGTTTTGTCGAACGGAGAACAAAGTCAACTGGTGTATCAGCCGAGAAACAGATACATGTATCATCCACCATGTCATACTTCTCGAACTTGGGATGGGCAAGGGGGCGTTTCCGACTGAATCCTGCCCGGTCCCAGAACGCAGACAGATGCACAAGTTCATCATACTGCGCTGTCAGAAGATGTGGATACTCATTAGACATATGTGACATCATGTTCTGCAGAATGCTGCCGACCAATGTGTGTGCCAATCTTCTCTGATGCTGTGCTTTTCTGAAATTGGTCAAAAATGCTCGTCGTTCCACTTGCTCCGTTTCCATGACGATAATATCGCAGACGAGGGACTCAAGGTCGGCAGTCAATCTGTCAAGCACCTCGGAACTCAGGGACGTTTTGTAGATGTCTGGGAGACCTTGAACAAGATGAGATTTTGTCGCGTATTTCTGGTAAGGCAATACACGTGGACAGGAATCTCTCACTCTGTAAGTCACCTGCGTCATAGGTTTCACGCAGAGCGCTGCCGTTCGCGTTCGCGGATCTTCGACTGCAAGGCTTTCTTGTTTCCGTTCGTGCCAATACCAAGCGTGCCCCGGGTGCATGCTTCCCCATCGTCCCGCCGGGAATTTAGGTTTGATAGGCGGGTAAAGAGACTGCTGCTCATCACTGACGACTTCCTGGTTTGTTGCAATGATGCTGCTGCCGCGCTTTTGATGCAGAAGTAACGACCTCCGGCAAAAGATCAGTGGTGTCCTCATGGCGGCCGCCATCTTGAGACACCATTGAATGTTGCAAGTTATGTCCCCTGACCAGCTTTTAGAATTCCTGATGACTCAGTGGGTCCGTAGTAAATGTGGAGGCATCAATTTTTTTTTCTTCTTCAAATATCGGTCCGATACGTTGTTATTGCGTCATCTGTGAACAGGAATGGCAAGGTTCGGTGCCTTTCCTTACCTTTATGTAAACCAAACTGACGTTACAAACATCTGACTCAGTGTGGCTTTTTGGCATGAGTGCTGACAATTTTCTTTTTCTGCTCAGAACTCAGAACTGCATTTGGTATCTGAATGCTGAACTTCTTGGGGATTGGAAAAAATGAGGATACACAATTACATTTTGTAAGGCATCACCTCCTTGTTCGTTCAGTCTGCAAAAAAATTGTTTTATAAAACACTGTATCTCTCGGTCACACACACACACAGAAAGACACAAACATACCACTAGTGATGTTTTTGTATTTCCATTTTCCATGAAAAGTTCATACAAACACACAGCCAAAAGCACCTTTTCTACAGGTGTACTTTACAAGTGAGGCAAAGAAATCAGACAAGTCTGCATGCACACTCTCTCTGTGAGTCTGTTGTCCAAACACACACACACACACACACACACACACACACACACACACACACACACACACACACACACACACTTTCTCTATCTGTCTCTCTCCTTGGTATCATCACTGCCTGCAGCCATCATGGTAGGGATCGCGTGTACGAAAATCACGCCAAGTCGGAGGCATAGCATTCTGCAGATATTTTCCGCACTTGTGGCACCTTGCTGAGAACAGGTTGGAATAGCCTTGCAGCCACAACTGTGAAGGACAGAAAAGAATGCACATTAAAAAATAATAATAATAATGGCACAAGTAACAATACACGTAAAACAAGACATGTCCCAACAGTGATTAATAAAATTATCTTTATGAATTATACAGCCAGTAAGTGAAAGAGAATAAATGGAATGGTGTGTTTGGGGCACGGGACAGGCCAGAGAAAGCAGCAGCATACTCAACGAAAAGTGGAATGATTTTTGTCTTCTATGCACACTCACGTGGGGGTTTAACGTCCTTTTCCACCACATAGGGTGATATCAAAGACGGGGCAACGATGAAAAAGCCAGCACAAATATTTGGCCCCAGCCGGGATCGAACTCACGACCCGAGCATTAGAAGTCCAACGCTCTACCATTCGACCACCCCGGCTCCCCGCACACTCACTTACACGCTTCTGACTACCCGTGACCTCCTTACCGCACCCCATCATCACACACAAACACACAAGCGATCAGAAAACCCCCCAGCGCATTTGTACTTCCCAACCCTCACCAGAACTTACAGTGAAGGAACGAATGCCGATTTCTGGCATGAAGGGCGCGTAGTAATGCAACATGGCCGCTGCTGCATGGTCTGTGATCTGGTGAAAGAAAAACAGAACATATCTAGCAGTCTCAGCGGCAACGATCAAAATGTTACTGCTGACAAGAAACATTTCACAGGACTTTCAAGTTTCATCAAAGCTTTTTCATGAGATAGTTACTGTCCCAACAAAGGCGTGACCGTATTTCTAAAATTTTACAGTAATCTTACCTCACATGATTTGCTTTTATGCTGTCTTCATGAATAGCTGTAACGTTTCCTGTGGGGGCGGTCGGTGGTCTAGTGGTTAAGAGACCTGTCACCAATGCGAGAGGTCGGGGGTTCGAGTCCCACTCGGGGCAAAGAATTTTTCCTTCTCGTATGTGGCACCGTTCATTCGGGCCGATCGTCGGGGGGTTCTCTCCGGGTACTCCGGCTTCCTCCCCCTCTGCTTTGGAAATGTTCAGCCCACCAAATTTGAAAAATAAATTGCAATTCTAAATTCCGAAATTTCAATAGCTGAGCTGACCCTTCGCACCACGTGATTGTAATGTGTTTATGTCCAGTGTGTGAGAGAATGCGTGTGATTCACGTGAGCGTGCGTGTTGGGTTCAGTTCGCGGCGCTTTGAGCCGATTCATGAAATTGGGTAAAGCGCCTATACAATACTCATTATTATTATTATTTTTACAAAAGAAAGAATGAACAGCTTTCAAGGGGGGAGGGGGGAGAAGTCACTGGTGCAACTCACTGATCAGGTCAAGAAACCTCTCTACTAACCTTTCTGAACACTTGATACCTTGATGTTGACCATATATCCACCTGAGGAACAAAGACAAAAATACTAGAGAACATGTGTGAGATACAGTAATGCTGTAACAGTTGTTCTTAAAGTGTGTGTGTGTGTGTGTGTGTGTGTGTGTGTGTGTGCGTGTGTGTGCGTGTGCGCGCGCGAGCGAGAGCATTCTCTCTTTCATACAGTCCTCATGTAAGACCTACCACATGTGACATGAAAGACATAGTAACATTTAAATGCTTCAAGTTCAAACTAGAGTGAGGTACCTGTGGACAAACATGAAACCTGTTATTGTGGACATCCAAAGAACTCGCACTTAACATGTGGAAATTCTTGAGTGCATGGCAGGAAAAACCTCAAACATGTTTTCCATTCCATTCATGTACTTGTATCAGTATGACAGACCTTTCCATCCTCGGTGGTGAACTCTTCGTTGTAGCCTTTGACCTTCACCCACTCAATGACGAGGCCACGCAGCACCACCTGTGCCTTCAACACTCGCCCAAGCACCATCTGCAATGATGTAGTAATAATATGCAGGACATACGTGATACAAAAACACAAGCACATGTATGTGTCTACCAGAGAGAGAGAGAGAGAGAGAGAGAGAGAGAGAGAGAGAGAGAGAGAGAGACTGGGGTAAGACATAAGACATTTATTAAATTTCCAAAAGAGGAACATTGTTTTGTGGTCTCTCATAAAACATAAAACATGCCAAACACTCACTCATACCTATTTACATGTTCGTACACTCGTACCTAAAAATCTATCACAATGTTGCAGTACTATGAATAAATTACAACACTACACCCACATCATTTCACATCAGCAGCACAACAGCAGAGGTGCACATAACTCTATCACAGTCAACGCCAGCTGATACCCAGCAAGAAACAACACGTCTAATTAGAATTTAAGAAATATCACATCAGCAGGTAGGTGTTCATCTTCTGGCAGCCATGAGAGACTGGGGTAGGTGTTCATCTTCTGGCAGCCATGAGAGACTGGGGTAGGTGTTCATCTTCTGGCAGCCATGGTCATCTAGACTAGTTGACTATTTTTCAATTTATTGTTGTTTTGGAGATGGTGCAGAGTGGAAAAGAAAAGATATGATCACACTTAAAGCAAGGACACCACCAACAGGTCTTGTAGTCAATAATCTGAAAAGGCAAATGGCAGTACTCTGACGAAAAACTATGAAACAAGTGGGGGTGATAAATTCTGAAGCAGGTAGGGGTGATAACTTGAAAATGGGAATGGGACAGAGAGGGGATGGGGGGTGGGGAAGATGTAATTTTTATTTTCAAAAATTTAAAATTTTTAAAGATCATTTACAAATTTAATTTTTAAAAAAAACCAAGAAAACAACCTCTCATCCCTGTAACTTAAAGATAAGTTACTTTATTAGTATTACCTGCATAACAGCACAGCTGCCAAGCGGCCTTGCGACAGTGATGCGCATGTCAGAATGCTGTCTGTCAAGCGTTGTGACGATGCTATCCACCACGCTGCAAAACAAGCAAAGGCAAAAATATAGCACCCATACCCCACAAGTACAAGATCAGTGATTACATTTAGTTCAAGCAGCCATGAACGTTAGGACAGAAATGAACTACAAAATGCGGGAGTTCTTAAAAGCCATTATTTGAAGATTTTTTGGGTCCACACATCATTCTGAGCTGTTCTGATGGTGTCCAGCATCAGACCACTAACAGGGTCCATACAGGTTCACAGTCTCAAAAATTCATGACTTTCCCAGGCCAATTCTCCTGTCTTCCATGACAACTTCCTTACCCTCTTTCACACTGACACACGCGAGGGTAGAAATTATGAGCTTATCCAAGTTACCGCAGTCAGCAAGACCAATGTTCAGAGTTAGTCATTAGCCTTATGGGAAGGCAGTTTGTTGGTATTTTTGGCAATCAGTCCAGTGAGTAATCACCAAGCTGACCGTTTCACTGTTGGGCGCAAATTGGCTTCCATAAAATTCTAAAATTCCATGACTTTTCATGACTCTTTAGATAATTCCATGACTTTCCAGGCCTGGAAAAGCTATTTCCAAATTCCATGACTTTTCCAGGATTCCATGACCTGTATGGACCCTGCACTAAGACGCACAGGTGACCAGCCCCCGTAGTGTAGTGGTTAGCACTTTGGACCATGGACCGGGAGACCCGGGTTCGAATCCCAGCCGAGGCGAGCGGGATTTTTCTACCTAGGTCGGCCCCTACCCAGAGCGGTTGTGCTATAAGCCCAGTGGGGAGGCTGATGCCACACAACCGAGATTCACCCACTTCACGGGTGCGACTTTGGGGGTGCTTCCCTTGGTATGACACGTCTTATGATGTGGATGAACATGGCCAGCACCACAGGTGCCGTAGTTCCCGGGCCTGGTTAATGCCGGGATATTTATGACAGGTAGAGTGGAATGCGGCCCTGCCCCGCAGTCCCAAACCACACGGACCTCCACAGCTTCATTTTAGCATCATCTTCATCTCCGTCATCATGCATAAAAATTGCCCCAGCTTCCGAGCCCTCCATGGATTCCACCCATCACCAGGGAGGAACACCACTGGAGCTGGAAAAGAGTTGTGGCAGCAAAAGAACAAAAACAAAAAAAAAAACCCCGCGAACAGGTGCAGTCACATGCGCAACTGTTGCAAAACACAAGTCTCTCAGTATAAAACCTATACTTAATAAAGTGCACTTGTTCATCTTTCTGGCATACGACTTGTGGTGGTTACCTATCAAAAAACTGCTTCTGATGCTTACATGCTACAAAATATGCAACAAATAACAAACATACAATACTGTCCAAATAACGAAAAGAGCAGAAAAAGCATAATGTTCTATCTGCGTGGAAAGTCAAACAATTGCATGTCCTGGCATGTAAATTCTTTATGCATCATTCTTTCTATTTAATAATAACAACTTAATAACATACGTTGGCGGCACCATGCTGGCTGTGCTCACTGGACGTCGAGCTCGCTTCCCACTCACTGCCAGATTCTGATGAGGTGATCGCTTCAACGCGTTCTGACTCAGGATGCCGGCTGCCAGGGCTGAATACTCATGAGTCTGCAAATGAAATATACATAATTTCATTTTTACCTATCATGTCTCAGGATTCTATATCTCAGTAAACACAACATTTTTTCTTTTTTCTTTTGTACTTTCACTGGAAGCCAAATATATATTATTTGTTATTTGTATTTTGTGAAAGTGTGAGTAAATGTGAGTGAAGCGCCAAAATTTTGAGTTCTGTATTAAAAAAAAAAAGAAAACATGTATTTTAAAATCTTTTTTCCTTTTTCATTCTACACTATCAATGAATGATTGATAACATAGTTTTGAAAGAAAGAAAGGTGAAGAAGAAAAAAATCCATTACTGCAGGTTTGCACTTAATGACATGTTTAAATAACAAATCATTTGAAATAGCAGAATCTTTGTACGGGAAAATTTTTTGTATCAACTGGATAAGTCACAGATTAGTATGATAGCTTTTTTGTCTGCTGACTCTTGGATGTTTCCAGATTCAGATCCAGTGATATAAGTAAATATATACATTGTATATATCCGAGGATCTGCCGCTCACCTTGTTGGTCCACCTGTATGACTGTAGAAGTTGGGTGTACAGCGGCGTCCGGTCCAGAATGGGATCAAGACTGACATGGTCGCAGTTGGCAGATGGTTGTGCCGGCACCAGGTTGTGGCTGATCTTGTCCAACTCACTGCACACATGTATTGTTACACCAGACACATGATCACAACAGCCATTAGCACAAATCTAAGAAAAATAAAAACAAATTTTATTTGTATACATGTTCAATTTTGTCATTCCTGTCAGGCCGTCCAATGAAAACTATTGCACTGTGGTGATTTGGAAAGGTTTACTTTAGTTCCACTTATACTTGGTGGGGCGGTCAGTGGTCTAGTGGTTAAGAGACTTGTCACCAATGCGAGAGGTCAGGGGTTCGAGTCCCACTCGGGACAAAGAATTTTTTTCTCTCGTATATGTGGCACTGTTCATTCGGGCCGATCGTCGGGGGTTCTCTTCACGTACTCCGGCTTCCTCCCTCTCAGCTTTGGAAATTTCAGCCCACCAAATTGGAAAAATAACTGCAATTCTAAATTTCATATTTTAAATAGCTGAGCTGACTCTTGGCACGACGTGATTGTAATGTGTTGATGTCCAGTGTGTGAGAGAATGCGTGTGATTCACGTGATCGTGCGTGGTGGGTTCTGTTCGCGGCGCTTTGAGCCGATTCATGAAATTGGGTAAAGCGCCTCTACAATACTCATTATTATTATTACTTGCAAAGGCATCCGCCAATTAGAAAATTATGAAAAACATAATTTCCCTTCTTTCATCTGTACCTCAGTTCATTGTTGACCGTTTCCACCGAAGTGCGCAGAGATCCGAGAAGTGCTTTCTGCTGCTCCTGCTTGTCAGATGAATCATCTGTGTCGGCAAAACCGTCGCTGATGTCACGAAAAATCTGTGTAACATGCGTTCTCAGTCTTTGCGTAAGACGTATAGCCTGCTGAATGTGTTCGATTTGGTCTTGAGAAATTTTTAGCTTGTTCTCCATCTTGGATTTTCTTGTGTGAACTGAGTAGTGTCCCTTGGGATTTATGTGTGATGCTGTCTGATTGGCTTGATCCGTCAACAGAAGCGCACGTCTGATTGGTTGCAGCATTCAAGATGTCTGCACACATGTGAAAGATTTTGTTTAGGTTGACGACAGGTTTTGTCCTGCATGTTTTTCCTTGTTCAAGATGCCTTTACTTGTGAAAGATTATGTCTGGGAAGAGACTGACCAAAATGTGTTTATAACTGTTCCATTGAAAGGCGTGAAAGCCAATAAAGTTGACATACTTTCATCGGAGGAGTATTTGAAAGTGAGTAACATTCGTTTTCCAGAACTTGCCAGCATGTGTTACAATTTCATTTCTTATGGCTGGTAAGCATGTTACCAGTTTGGAACTTATTGAACTTAGCAACTAACAGTTAAACAGAAAGTGGCGTTTTTTTTTCTTTTTCTTAATACGCCTTCTTCAGACATTTTCAGTCTACGCGTTCTGCGTTTTCAATCTGTGGAGGTTTAACAATTTGGGCTATCATGAAGTGTCGGCCCCAACACACCTTCACATGAGTCTATATTAATTATTATCGATCCCCGGCAATCAACACAGATGAATAACATGTGAGTTTTCTCCTGGATGCTAGTGAATGATATTTTTGCTTACACGTATTGTGGTGTAATTGTTTTCAGGTGAGTTACCCACCCTACCTTTTTGAATGCTTACTGTTCGCACCTGTTGACGATGTTGCTGGAACAGCACAAATTGGCAATGGAGCGGTGGTGTTCAAACTGCACAAAAAAGAACCATGCTTGTGGGGTCAGCTGCAATCCCCCGAAGCAGGTGTGTGTTTGTGTGTGTGTGTGTGTGTGTGTGTGTGTGTGTGTGTGTGTGTGCCGGAGAGAGAGAGAGAGAGTAATTAAATGATTTTCCCGTCAGTATGAGAGA
This sequence comes from Batillaria attramentaria, assembly GCA_018292915.2. NCBI lineage: Eukaryota > Metazoa > Mollusca > Gastropoda > Batillariidae > Batillaria > Batillaria attramentaria. The sequence goes on from JACVVK020000241.1 coordinate 774,068, forward strand.
AATTTTGTGGTTTTATGTAACACTGTTGTGTGAAAATGTATGGCAACAGAACACTGCTTGGTACATCAAGTTTAAAAAAAAATTCACACTGAATCGTAAAAGATCTTTATGTTAGTGCATATACATGCTGAATGTTTGTTTCAGGTTTTGAGTAGACCATTGCATGTAAATGCCTTTTTGTTGTTCTGTTAATGGTTACACCAGGCAGCTTGTTTCTGATTAATCCAGCTTTTTTTTGCCAGAGAATAAAGAGGTGATGAAAGCAAAGAGGGAGGAGGCCATTGAAATCACACAGAAGCGAACAGAAGAGGATCTGAAGAGGAAAGCAGAAACAAAGCGGGAACACGAGAAGCTTGCTATAAATGAAATGATTAAGGTAGGGCAGCATGATGTGAAGCAATGAGAGGCTAGAATTTCATACTGATAGACTGTATGTGAAGTTTGATTTGATAATATTATCTTTGTGTTTGTTAAGTTATGATTTTTTGACCCAAGAGCTGAAATTGTGTGCTTGCAGCATTAAACGAACTTGTAGACTCCAGTGTGAGTGTGTGTGTGTGTGTGTGTGTGTGTGTGTGCGTGTGTGTGTGTGTGCGTGTGTGTGTGTGTGATTGTGTGATTGTGTGTGTGTGTGCGCGCGCGCGCGCGCGCGTGTGTGTGTGTGTGTGTGTGTGTGTGTGTGTGTGTGTGTGACGTGTGTGTGTTTTTCTTATTTCATGCTTGAAGGTGCTTTTGCTACATTACCAGTTGAATATAGACGTCTGTTTGGAACATTTGTGCTTGTGACCGCACCTGTGCGTTTGAAATAGTCCTCTTTAGAGATTAGTATAGCACCAAATGCAACACACTGACGTGATGGCTGCACACATGAGGAGAACTCAGCTACAATTGTGGTAACCATACTGCATGTAATTTTGCATGTGTCGGAGTGGTGTGATGCATGTCACAACCAAAACACTAGGACAATCTCTTAGCTGAAAAATCTTGAAATCAGGGCCTTTAAGTGAAAACTTTATATTGTTGTTGTGAATTAGGCGTGCCTGTCTGGCTGGGTCTGAGTGGATTTTTACTGTTTCTGTGTGGGTGTTTATTGCAGATAGAGGATCAGGAGAGGAATCGCATTGACAGTCGAAAACAGGCTGAACGTGACAAAGCCACTGCCGATTTAGAAGCTTGGAAAGAAGAACAGCGACGCCTGGCTGAACAGGTAAATATATTCAAGTTGTTCCACTGGTTTGGATATACTGGACCACAGTGAAAAAAAAATCTCATTTCTCAAGTACAGCTGGAATTTGTTGTTGAATGTGTGTTTGTTTGTGTACTTGTGTTCTACTGTGACTGAGTGAATACCTGCATGAGGTAGGGCTAGGGGAATGGGGTTACGGTGGTGCAGAGACTGGGATGGGAATGGATGGGAGGGAGATGGTGGAACGGGTGGTTGAGTTGATGGGTTTACGGTTACAGCTGTGTTGCTGTTTGACCAGTCGGATTTCTCCTGTTAAAAAAAAAAAAAAAAAAAAAAGTCACAGAAAAACAGATGGTTGTCCAGCCTGTAAGTCAGCCGTGGATGTTTTGAATAATATTTAGTACACTGTATATTTTCAGGAGAAGGAGAGGATTCTTGCGGAGAAGAGGGAACAGGAAAGAGCCAAGAAAGAGGAAGAGAGAAAGAGGAGAGGTCACATTCATTGATTAATTTTATCTATCCAATTATTTTATTGATTTTTTTTCAGACAGTGTCTAAAACCAAAGTTTTCTTTATTTTTACTGTTGGTATTGGTAGAAACAAACAAAACAAAAAACAAAAATCCCGAAAACTCAGCTCTCTTTAAATGGGTTAACGTACTTAAGATATATTTAGTGGTAAGCTGTGACATCTGCAGCAATGTCTTCAATACCATGCAATCCAGTCACTGCATTTCATTAGCACCAAGTTGCCTTTGTTTGACTCTCAAGACAGATTATACCTTTCATAAATTCTTTGTGATATTTTGTGATAAATTTATCATACTTATATTTGTTGTATTTATGCTTCTTTTGCTGTCTAAGTGTTGTAGTTAGAATGTTACTTGTAATGGTCTCGTGGTATCTTGCAGTGAGAGGTGGCAACATCTTCACCGAGGCAGCAGACGAGATGGGTGGCGTGCCGAAACGAGCGTCCGGCAAGATCGAGATCAGATTTACAGAGCGAGCGTTCCCCACACCAGTCAGAGAATCTACCGCCCACCTGGAAGATGAAGTAAGGCCGTGTTATGTGCACAGTTTGAACTGTGTCAGGAAAATGTCCTCACCCTCCTTTCTTTCCTTCTTCTTTGCTTGAGAGTTGGACTTAGTGATTAGCTCTGTCGTGTGATGCCAAAATGCCAAGACTTGTTAAAAAGAACAAACCACTGCACACCAATAGGAGCCTCTTCAAACCACTATTACATTAGGCATGGGTCTTCCCGCTAGGCCCGAGATCACTGTGGGTTGTGCAGTAGTGGCTTGAAGTGGCTTCTAGTGATCTGACGATTTCATGTAAAATTGCGTTTTTTTTTTGGATTTTTGCATAGAGATAAGAGGGGGGTGGGTGGGAGGTGGGGGAGGGTTGAATACAAGCTGTAATGACTGCAGCCGAGTCTCTCCCAGACGGATTCATCAACAGCCCGAAGAAGGGTGTAATTTTGCTAATCCCAATGGCTTAAATAATGCTATTGTCATACGTCCCGGTTGATCCGTGAGCTTCAAAGTTCACTTGTGTCCGTTACATACGATTATGATGATTTTTCTTTCAGTGGCTGAAGAAGCAGGCGGAAGCACGGAAGATCGCGGAGATTGAAGACAGCGACCTGACAGAGGAGGAACGGAACCCGCAGTTCCTGAGAGACAAGGGCAAGTGAGTGACTGAGCAAAGAGAGTTTGAAGGTTTTCACTATATTCAAATATTCAGCTACCACACACAGACGGGAGTGATTTATTTCCTGAACATGGAAATCATCTTCCGGAATTTTGTTCCAGTAAGTTTGACAGATTTTTCACCTGCCTTGGATTGCGGGGAGTGAACTTTGGCAGGGACTTTGATGACATAATGATACATTGACACGGAATTTGGTCTAGTGGTTAAGGTGACCAACTTTGGATCCTAAGCTGCCTGGTTTGATCCCTGCTGGGCAGGAATTCGGTTGGAGTTTTTCACTCCAAATCGAGTCAAAATCATGTGCAGACTTGTTTTGTGGTGCCTGTCACACCCCCGTGTACACACTCATGCACAAATATCAAGTGTGCATGCTAAAAATCCCATGCTCATCTTTCGTAGAAGAGTAGGCTGTGGCTGGTAGCGTGGTAAACGAATACTCTCGCATGCACTAGAGTGAATAGCAGGGTGGAGGTTTGCACATAGTTAGTTAGTTAGGGCTTAACGCTGCACAAGCTGCAAAGACTATTTTGCGGCAGGTTTGCACATAAAGTAGCGCTTAGCGGTGGCAGGCTTTCACTGCTTCGTCCTCTAGCCCTGTGGTGCCATGAGCAGAGATGGATAATTATGTGCACTGAGGAGAACCATATACCATACCATACCATGCCATGCCATGCCATGCCATGCCATGCCATACACTGACACAATCAGGTGCCGAAGCCCTAATCACATTTATTTTATTATCTATTTATGTATTTCAATAACATGAGGAACGTGTGACATACATTGCTCTCTGTTTCAGTTCCTTCTTTGCTGCTGGCAACTTCCAGGCTGCTGTGAACGTGTACACCCATGCCCTGCGGCTCAATCCCAAAATGCCATCGTATCCTTGAATTCCCAAGATAATGCTTACTTGCTTGAGAGGTGCATTTATAATTTGTTTCTCTTAGTTGTTGCAGCTTGTGCATTTTGTGTGTCTGTGTGTGTGTGTGTGGTATTTGTTATTTATCATACTTTCATATCATAATTTTATAATAATGATAATTCATAAAATTCATTTGCAAACTGAAGTTTTCATGGTAGCAGAAGGTAACAAGTATTTTTGTTGCCGCCTGCCAGGGTTTTTTTTGTTTTTTTTTCAGATGAAATTTAAAGTGTATGGCCCTTGACTTTATGCAGTCTGTACTCAAACAGGGCAGCTTGTCATCTGAAGCTACGCAATCTCTTCAAATGCATAGAAGACTGCTCAAAAGTGAGTTGTCTGCATGTGTTGTGCAGTCTTTTTTTTTTTTCACAGACTACATCACGGCTTGCTATCGGATTTCCACCTTTGGCTAAGAATTCTCCTTCCCTCAGAAAGTGTGTTTCCTCCTCTGAAGTACTTTCAAGAGTGCAGCTCCTTGCCTCTGGAACAACTTGCCAGCTCACCTCGAGTCAGGTTCTGCGTCAGTCATGACCTTCAAGCGGAACCTCAAGACGCATCTTTTCTCTCAGTTCTAACTCTCTCTCTCTCTCTCTCTTTTTCTTTCCCACTCCAAAGGCGCCGTGAGCATGCTTACTGCATGGAAGTTTTCTTGTAGCGCTATACAAATGGTCAATCATCATCATCATCAAATCATTCCAAAATGCAGCAAATTGCACTGATTTTAGTCTGATTCTAAAAATTTACCTCCAAAATAAAATGTTTCCCTCACTGAAGCATTCAAATTCACCAAGCAGCACCAAATTGCGCAGATTTTAGTCTAAAAATAATATCTGGGTGAGCATACCCTTGGACATGCACCCATAGCTCAACGCAAATGCCTTGCATACACATGCTTGTGGCTTTGCCGCTTCGTCACTAAATGCTACACACGTTTCCTCCTTTTGGACCATGGACAATTTTAAACCCTCTTACATACACTGTGTCATGTGCTGGTCCACCTAACCTTATACCACTGAAGCATAAAAAAAAAAGACACTATTGTCAGAAGTGTTCGCAAACTTTGCATCACTAATGGTGCAACAGTCATTACTGGTATGTTACACGCCACATGTTTCAGCTTGTCTCGGCATGTACTAACTGCGAATACTTTTGCAGACTTTTGTCGTGTTTGTCGTCGGTTGGTGGAGCACAGTGCAAGGCTTGAAACCCCCCATGGGAAGGGGAAATAATTTTACCGGTACTTGCAGGAAGAGTGGTTGATCACCAACAGTTACCTCCTCTGGCCTTACCCTGTATGAATATCCCACGCTCATATTTTCATAATGACAGCACTGTGTTTTTGCTTAGGACAAAAAGAAAAGAAGAAAGAGGCATGGCAGGGTTTGCATGACTGGCAGTAAAACTAAAACCAACCACAACTGTTCAATAACTATTATGTGCCGTGTTTCCTTTCTTTGCAGGCAATGGATCTGCTAACGCCTGCAGTGCCGCAAAATGCCGCCAGCCGCCTGAAGGCGCTTGTGAGGCGTGGTACAGCTTTCTGTGAGCTGGAGATGTATATAGAGGGTGAGTCCGTCCGTAGTTTGAGGGTGAGAGGTGGTCTAATAGGTTGTGCGCCGCTGTCACTGCGATGAAGCATGGGTTCGAGCCCGGGTCGAGCTTGTGATACGTGATACATGTACTGGTTTGTCCTGACTGCCGGGCTGCTCATCAGGGGTTTCTCTTCGGGCTGTCTGGCTTTCCTTTCTCAGCAAAACTAAAAAATAGGATAGGTATATGGTGGCGCTGCACTGCGGTGACGTGCTTCCCCCGGGGGATGGAGCCTGAATTTCCCGAAAAGGATAATCAAGTAGTAAAATTTAAAAAAAAAAAAAAGAAGTTTGGTTTCCATGCATCCTAATTTAAAAGCAGGCATATCTGCAAATCTAGGTGCATCTTCTGTAAGTAGCAGGACAATATGTATGACAGGCATACAAAAGCGTGAGGAAACCTTTCTGTCAAAATGTGCTGACTGCGCATCAGAATCAGTCATTTGGGTAGAGCCTTTAAGACCATTGTGATGACTGGCTGGTGTAATAGTTGTTGTAGAAGTTATACCGCGTTCTGAGCAGACAAACGTTATTTGGTTGCCGACTGAGCACTAGCTTGACAGCACTGATTGGAGGCTATTTTTAGAAGCTTTGACTAATAATAATAATAATAATAATACATGGCTTTTATAGAGCGCCGTTCTCCAGCTTCAAGGACTCGCTGCGCTTAAAGCACACACACACACACACACACACGCTATTTACATCCCCTCTGCTTACATACAATTTGGCAGTGCAACGAACTCATGATGCACACAGACACTGAGGCTTAATAGAGGTTTAGCTGTCAAAGGCTTGGCGGAAGAGATAGGTCTTCAGATGCGATTTAAACAGAGGCAGTGAGGTCTGAAGGCGGAGTTCGATTGGCAAGGAGTTCCAGACAGCCGGGGCTAAAAAGCTGAAAGAGCGCTCTCCGGCAGTTTTCATGTTACGCTTCGGAATTGTAAGGAGTTTTTCGCTAGTCCCAGTATGTTCCGGAGTGGATTGTAGGCACAAAGAAAATTGTATTTCTCTAATATTAGATGCTACAGTTACAAAAATGGTCTGGCAAACAGCCGGAGAGCTTTCAAAGCGACAGTTTTCCGACAAACTTACCACGTATGAACCTTCTCGTACTCTCCGCTCCTCATCGGAAAAGCTCCTGAAGGTTCCCAAGTTCAATCTCAAAACCTTCGGTGAGCGCTCTTTCAGTTTCTGTGCCCCCCAGGTATGGAATTCTCTGCCTCCCTCCCTTAGGAACACCCAGACCCTCCCACAGTTTAAATCAAAACTAAAGACTTATCTTTTCAAGACAGCATATGATCTGTAGTATCATCTACCCTCCCCCCCCCCCCCCCCCCACACGTAATTAGTGTTTCACGTATGCGTGAGAATGTGTGTGTGTGTAGCGCACTGAGTGCTCTTTGAGCAGACTACTAGCGCTTTATAAGAGCTGTTATTATTATTATTATTATTATCTCAACGGCATTATGAGCATAGAGATTTTAAGTAGCGATACTCACTAATTTGTATCTCTGCAACAGTGACAACCATACAGTACTTTCTGGTCCACACAGGGTAGTGAGGTTAAACTTCAGGACAACATCAAAAGGTCACAATGTATAAAAATTGTAGTTTTAGGATTTCAGGAATTTTTTTTTTTTTTTTTTTTTTCCTGAATGCACTCTTTGACATCAGCGTGAAAACATAATCATAAACATACTCTGAGTTTGTTTTACTTCTGTCTGATATGGGCTGTGTTTGTACTGTGCGTGCAGGTTTGTTTTACTTCTGTCTGATATGGGCTGTGTTTGTATTGTGCGTGCAGGTTTGCAGGATTATGAAGCAGCACTGAAGATTGACCCGAACAATGAGCAACTGAAGGCTGACGCTGAGAAGATGAGACAGGTCATTCAAGGCAGCACTGAGACATAGACATTTCTGTGTGTGTGTGTGTGTGTGTGTGCGCGTTTAAGAGAGGGGGAGAGAGAGCGAGAGATGTAGATGTACATGTGTAACTGCATGACACTGCTTCAGCACTCAATCCGGGTTTTCGAGGGGAAAACAAAAATCAGTTTATTTTAATTTTTAATCAGTCACCATGTAGTTTACTTGAGACCATTCCATCTCGCTGAAGTCCGTCCAGTTCTGAATTGTTTGAGGTCCATACATTCAGTATTTGATTACAGTGAACAGTCTTTGAAGTTGGAGTTGCCATTTTCATTCATTTGCATTTTCCAATTTGTGTTCATTCTTGTAATAAAGAAAGTGATTGCTAATGTTGTAGTGTTTGTGCTCGTGTTTTGTCAGGTTTTAGCTTTAACACTGAGTATCACAACAGCAAATAAAAAACAAACAACAAGAACAACAACAACAAACCACCACCAAACACAACCACCCAAAAAAAAAACCCAAAACATGAAAACCAACCAAAAATTAAAAAAAAAAGCAACAACCCCCCCCCCCCCAACCACCCAAACAAAATAATAACCCCCGCCCCCCCCCCCCCAAAAAAAAAAAAAAAAAAAGAAGAAAAAGTTGAATAAACCAACAGTAAACACTGACACACATGCACCCACGCACGCACGTGCGCACAGACACACACACGCACACACAGACACTTAGGAAATTTGACGGATGTTACATTCTGGAAGGCAACTGTTCAATAAGTTTACAATGACCGACCACAAAGCCATGAACGGGACACAGCTTAAGACATAAGCCTACAGCGGACTGATAAAAGAAGCCGGGAAAATGCCTGAGAACGAATTCCCGTCTGCACGGCTTATGCATTGAAATGCTTTGAAGCAACTGTCGCTGAAATTCTTTAAACCAATTGTCAACACGGTGGAGGTAACGTAATCTCATTGCTGTGTGACGTGACTCCGTTGTCTTCCTTGGCTTGCTGCTGCCAGAGAGGGTGAGGCAAGATGGCGGAGTTTTTTCAGGTGCTGCTTGAACAGTTTGTTGAAGGCCTTAGGCCTGTCACTCGCGCGGGGGGGAGGGGGTGAGGGGTGGGGTTAACGTCCTTTTCCACCACATACGGGTGATATCGAAGACGGGGCAACGATGAAAAAGCCAGCACAAATAATTATTTGGCCCCAGCCGGGATACGAACCCACGACCCGAGCGTTAGAAGTCCAACGCTCTACCATTCGGCCACCCCGGCTCCCCGCCTGTCAGTCGAACAGTAAAAAATAATTATATAACAACAATAATGATGATAATACTTATAGGGCGCCTATCCCTAGGGACCAAGCTCTAAGCGCCTTACTGATATCTTAGGACTAAAAAACAACAACAACAACAACATAAAACAACGCATTCTCTCAACTTACACTGGACGAGTAACAACTTATAAAGTAAGAAAACACAGATTAATAACAGAAAACTTGGCGGTGAAATTAAAAAAAAAAATGATGACCAGCAGACTGAGACAAAGCACAAATGCATTAGAATAAAGGCCAAACACAAAGAAGAAACTATAAAACAAAACACAAATGAAATAAAAATAGTCACTGACAATGCTACATGCTTTGGAAACTACATGTATCTCGGGACCGGGAGGGGGTGGGGGGTGGGGGCGGGGCCTGGGCACGGCGGGTAAACTTGCCACGCGGAGGTGAAGAACAAGGAGGGTGGGTGTTTGGGAGTTTAACGTCCTTTTCCAACACGTATGGGTGATATCAAAGACGGGGCAACTGACGAGAAAAAGGCCAGCACAAATATTTGACCCACGCCGGGATTAGAACTCACGACCCCAGTGAACATTGAAAGTCCCACGCCGCTCTACGATTCAGCTATCCCGGCTAAGAGCAGACTAGGGCCCGTATGTAAAACTCGAGGTTAATTTAACCCACGGCTACGGGCCTAACCCAGACTAGGACAAAACAAACCCCAAAACAAAATTCAATGAAAAAGGAAGCGAAGAAAGAAAGATAAAAATCCTTCTATAACGGCTTAGGCACCTTGCTAGAATGGACCCTCTTCCTGATCTAAAACAAAACAAATCAAAACAAAACAAAAAATAAACAGCAGAAAATTTAACCCTAGAACTAGTTTAGTTCGAGGTTAGACTCGAACCCGGGGCTAAACTTCCTAACTCCGACTTTTACACGCGGGCCCAGATTCTTCACTCAAGAATCAGATTGGTTTAAGGCCCCATAACCCGCGCAGATAATTGTGTGGCATCAAGTTCGGCAAGAAGAAGTTATTCTCGACGACAGCAGCGAATGACTGCCGGATAGGCGATTAACCTACTACAGTCGAACTCGTAAAGTAAAGTAAAGTAAAGTAAAGTAAAGTAAAGTTAGTTTAGTCCTTTTGCCTCCTAGAGAAGCATAGGACCTCAACAGCTCTCCTCCATCTCACTCTGTCCCTGGCGCAGGTCTTGGCCTCCTCCCATGTCAGGCCGGAGTCTCGCAGCTCGCAGTGCAAGCTCCTCCTCCAGGTCTGCTTGGGGCGCCCTCTCTTCCTCTTCCCCTGCGGGTTCCACTCAAGCGCCTGCCTGGTGATGTTGCAGGGTTCCTTCCGCAGGGTGTCGCCGACCCATCGCCACTTTCGCCGCCTGACCTGGACGTCCATTGGCTGTTGATTCGCCCTAAAGTAAAGTAAAATAAAACTTTTGAATTGGAGTTCATGCAGCAGCTGGAAAAAATCCGCCATTTTGGATGCCCCCCCCCCCCCCCCCCCCCCCCCGCCGTGTGCCATGGCTTACGTGGCCCGCGTCTGCGGCCTCTTTTCAGATACGGCACGTGCACCACGGAAATCCTCAGCAGGAAAGGGCGTGTGTGCGTGCGCACGTGCGCGTGTTTGGTCAGGCTTTCGCGGATGCGCTGTTTGTGTAGGGGTGTGGACACTCATTAGGGTGACCAAACAGACATAAGACCACTGATTAGACCGAGAGGTATTGGGGTTGGGGAGAGGTGGTGGGAAGGGGGTGAAGGGGTCACTCAGATCGGATGGTCAATTTCCTGTAGGGGCTGTTCTGCGTGTTGGTCAGACTTGGTGGCTCATGGGTTGAAATCTTCAAATGTGGCCTCGTCAGTACCAGCCCCTACACCCCCCAGAAACAACTAAACAACAACAACGAAAAACAACAACAACAACAACAAAACGAGAAGAAAAAACAACAACCAAAAAACGAGACAAACAACAACAACAACAAAACCCAAACAAAACAAAAAACCCAAACAACCGAAACAAAATAAAACAAACCAAAGCAAAAGAAAAGAGAAAAAAAAAAAGAAAAAAAAAAGAAGAAAAATCAAAACACAACAACAACTACAAGAACAAAACCCATAACAACCAATGGGTCAGTGACTGCGGAGTGGTGTAGTCATTCCATATCCTACCTCTCTATAAGCCTCAATCTGGAAATACATTGTCCCAGATTCCCCCCCCCCCGCCCCCTCCGCCCACCTCCCCCAGCTCTTTGCCAACACCAGTGATAATCTTCCCAGGCCCTGGGTGGAATCAACGGAGGGCTCGGAAGCTGGGGCAACTTTATGATCATGAGGATGGGGATGGCGGTATGATGATGTTATATGGAGGTCCATGTGGTTACTGTGCGACAAGGCCGCATTCTACGCTGGCCTAAGCTGGGATTTCGAATCCGAGTCTCCCGATCCATGGTTCGAAGTGCTAACCACTACAATACGGGGACCGGTGTCCCAGAAATATTAGCCACTTCATCGTTAATTGCGGACATCCGAACCGCACAGACAATTAACCCAAACCAGGCGTTCAACCATTCTGCACACGCTTGAGCCATCGTGAAGTGTTCGATCCTCGCAATAGTCTTGGAACGGAAGACCAGACACTTTGAAGACACTGGACTGGAAGGTGGTGTAGGATATCCGGACTTTGCCAATCGGAGCAACATGACTCTGTCTTGCCAGCTCTTGGAGGCCGGAATGGGACCGCTGGTTAATCAGATGGGCTAATATGTCGGAATTGTCTTTGTGTGCCCTGCTAATTCAGACTGACTGTTCATTACAGCAACCAAAGGCTTCTTCCGTGCTCGCCAATGACGAAGACTGCTGGGGGAGGAGAAAGGGGGGGGGGGAGGAAGGGGGGGGGGGGGGGGGGGAAGCGGGTATGTGGGATAGGGGCGGGGCCTCTGGCGAAATAGGTTTAACTCTTTAAAGACGAGAGAGTACCATTTGAGAGATGTTTGGGAATCAGTTTAACAGCCTCTTCCACTACGTATGGATGATATAAAAGACGGGGCAACGAGAAAATAGGCCAGGACAAATATGTGGCCCCAGCCGGGATTCGAACTCACGACCCGAGCCGGCATTGGGAGTCCAACGCTCTACCATTCGGCTATCCCGGCTCCCCCCATTTGAAAGAAAATAATTTTAGCAAACTGTGCATGGTATGGCCAAGTCCAAATGGACATCTGTGGTGGCGTTATCCAGTATGTCTGTACTGGGAGGCAAGATGTGCGAACAAGATACTAAAACCTCCCAGCTGTATTGTTAGCGCGGGAACATTCGTAGATTCCAGTTCAAGCTCTCACGTCGAATAAACATTCCAAAAGACGACACGTTAGTGGTACCATTAGCTAATCGCAGCGCGTTAGCCGCTCCCGGCCTCTGCCGTGTTAGCCACGGCCGGCCATCTCCCGTAATCCAGGATGTGACTTCCCCGATCACTCATGGGTTACCCGAACTACTGCCGTGTGAGCCTAATTTACACTGAGGTGAATGGGTTACGCTGCTCAGCGAAGTCCTCGTTACGAAGTCCTGATACTGTACGCTGCGTCTGGTAACACGAAAACAATACCACAATGACCATTGCAGCCCGAACGAGTACCGTCTGCAATCACTCTTTTGACAGAGACGTAAATCACCAACAAACCAACCAATGAGTCTTCTACTGCCCAGGGGGAGGGGGTGGGGAGTGGGGAGCCGGAGGGGGGGGGGAGGGGCTTCCTCTATTTTGACTGTCGGAAGCGGGGCCCATGTGAGCAAATCAGACCAACCAGAAATTCAAAATGACATCTACCATCATCTGGAAAAAATGGCCTTATCACCCATTGAAACCCGCGGCGCTTTTGTCCTTTTTTCCCAGCCATGTCTCCGTACTCCATTCTTCGTGAAATGGTCTGCTGTAGGCTTATGAATAAAAAGACGTTTTGCTACTCTGGGGATGGGTTATGTTACGTGATTTCCATAGCTGCTTGATTGCACTATCCTGTCTGTCGGTGCAAACGTTGGTAATTCTGGAGTATTCTCCAAAGAATCAATATGCAGTGATAAGACCTGTTTGATGTAATTTCAGCAGCAAGGAGAACATAAAAATAGATCGGTAGGCGAATTTGCAACCATTATGGAAAGAATTCTGTAAATTTGTGATAGTGCTAAAATTCCGAAAAACCAAGTTTTCAATGTGCATTTTGGCTTCTGCTCGGCTGGGTTCGATCCCGGCTGGGGCCAAATATTTGTGCTGGCTTTTTCATCGTTGCCCCGTCTTTGATATCACCCTATGTGGTGGAAAAGGACGTTAAACCCCCAAACACCCACCCACCCACCCTCTGCTCGGCTGGTGTAAGAAAGAGCTTTTGGATGTCGGCTGCTTGCGGGCTTAATGCCCTCTTCACCACATAAGACCCATGGGGCAACGATGAAAAAGCTAGCACATATTTTTGGCTCCCAGCTGGAATTTGGCTTGTTTGGTAAAGTTTGCTATGTATCGCACCGAAAAAAGTGGCAGGGATGAGTTTTGAAACCTCTATGTGCGTAACGCCGCTGGGATGGAAAACTGCGGCTTTCAAAGCTCCAAGGCTGTTTGCCAGATAGATGAATGTTTCATTTGGCCGTTACGACAGTTTTCGCCTGTGTCCTCTAGAATCCAATATAAGATTTCATCCCTTACTTACAACTGTGTTACCTCTTCCTGTCCTCCATATCTATCTTCCTTGCTTCAGCTTTACACTCCTTCGAGACTACTTCGTTCTGCTGCCGACACTCGGAAACTCTGTATCCCTCAAGTCAGAACAAAGACCTTTGGTCAGCGTAGTTTTTCATACCAGGGTCCGACTTGCTGGAATGATCTCCCAGCATCAATCAGATATGCAGACACAAAACCATCCTTCAAGCAAAATCTGAAAACCCATTTCTTCACTGCCCCTAACCAATAGCTGTCGCCACATCATCATCTTGCTGGTCGTGTGTGTGTGTGTGTGTGTGTGTGTGCCGGGGGCAGCGGAGACCGTGTATGATGCTGCACATTATGTGTTTGTAGTTAAATGTATGTGTGAAGGAATGTTGCGTGTGTTTCCGTTTCTGTGTGAGTGAGTGCGTGTTGACTGTAAGGCGCCCTGAGCTCCTGCGGGAGGAAGGGCGTCCCTGAAATACCCATTATTATTATTATTATTATTTTCGTGACTTTGTAGCTTCTAAAATGAGAGAAATACGGTCTTCTTTGAGCCTGTGGTCCATTCCTGAACAGACTGGAACTAGACAAAGCTTCTAAAAATAACAACCTATCAGTGCCGTCTAGGTCCTCAGTTCGCAACCAAATGACGACGTCTACTGTGCACAGTCGAAGGAGTCGCAGTTTTAAAGAAACGCAATGTTTCCGGCTTTTTGCTGAGATTGCAGACCTTTAAAGACTACATCTGGATGACTAGACGTTTAGGCGTTGTCCGAAGAGGCTCTGGGAAAGAGTTCCACAGTGTTGGGGGGGGGGGGGGTATCCCCGAAGGCTCTAGCATCAGAACGTTTCTTTTGGGCACAGTATCGTTAGCAAGGCGGGACTGAGAAGAGGATCGTATGGGGCACACGGAACAATCAGTTCTTGAAGATCCCTGGAGATCAGGTTGCTTGCTCCAGCGCATGTCTTGTGGGAGATGCCGAGTATCTGGGGGCAGAATCGGCTCATCGTCTCCAACACAGCGGACAGAGGCAGGGAGCTGGCACATGCAGCGGGCACGTGAGCACGTGATAGGAGAGAGATTGGGCAGCACACGCAGATCTGTTAGCGCGTGCCAAGGACAGAACCGGCTCAGACCGGTCTGTCATCTCATCTCCGGCCACGTCCTATTCTGACAATAGGGTGGATTGCAGTGTTGTGTCGATGGGTGGACGGCCTGGGTTTTGGAACGTCGGGAGGGCGGAGGGGGCTTTGGTGTTTCGGACACTAACACGCAGCTCTGAATGGACGACTACACTCGGCGAGCCTGGAGGCCAAAACACTGCCCCTTTACTCTGCCGTGTACTGGCAAACGTCCATGGCGTCATTGTATGGGAAAAAGGGGTGATTTCAAGATGAAAGAGATTGACGTAATGGTCTTTTTCCTCAAATGACGTCAAAGTGGACTTACTGCTTTCTTTCAATGTTTCAGTCATATCTAACTACACGTGCTTCCCTCGATGTAGTGTCTGGCAAAACGTTAACTCCAGTCACGTGGCTAAGAGGTCGAGGTCGTACCTTTAGCCAAGAGCTGTCATTGGCTTGGTTCCCGTGTTAGCAAAACGTTTGCCAGACCACGCCATGTTGCGTTCATAATGCCGCGGGACGCGATTGGCTGAATTCTAGGGGCTCGGCCCTTTTGATTGACAGGAGTGGGGTCGTCCATTGCCAGGGAGGACAGATAGGGTTCCTGGTGGACCATGCACTGTCGCGAGGACAGATAGGGTTCCTGGTCGACCATACACTGTCGGGAGGACAGATAGGGTTCCTGGTGGACCATACACTGTCGCGAGGACAGATAGGGTTCCTGGTGGACCATGCACTGTCGGGAGGACAGATAGGGTTCCTGGTGGACCATACACTGTCGGGAGGACAGATAGGGTTCCTGGTGGACCATGCACTGTCGCGAGGACAGATAGGGTTCCTGGTGGACCATACACTGTCGCGAGGACAGATAGGGTTCCTGGTGGACCATGCACTGTCGCGAGGACAGATAGGGTTCCTGGTGGACCATACACTGTCGCGAGGACAGATAGGGTTCCTGGTGGACCATGCACTGTCGCAATACCACTGGAAGATGATGCACCGTGTCGTTTTCTGTGCACCACAAAGATGATTCCATAGACGAGGACACTGAAAAAAACGTCTGTACAAATTAACGACAAATGAATTATTGACTTGCAGACTTCAAACCGAGTCTGACGCCAAACCACGTGATCTGTCCCGATCTCTGGTGGGTGTTGGAGCATGTTTACACAAATTGCCCACTGCATGTCCAACAAGCATGCATTTCAAAATAGCACAGTAGGTTTTTTCCCGAGTGATGAGCGAAATCCGCCAATGCCCACAACATTCACAAGCTTTAGTATATTGGAATATCGCTCTATTTCTTTTTCTGCAAAATGACGAGATCTCTCACTGTATCGACACGTAAAAAAAAGGTACACTTTCAAATGAAGTGCAGGCTTTCTCGTGTGTTTGAATTTTCTCTCCTCCATGACAAAAAGTCGGATGACGGATTAGGAAATTCGTGAGCTGCCATTCTGCCCGGCATGTTTCTAAAATCACGCCAGCGGTCCATGGAATGGCAAATACAACGTGTGTGACAGCGCATCTATCTGTTTTATCACGCTCGCCTAATCCACTTTTCCATCTGACGAGGAGAAGAGCAGTTTGAAGCGCTGCGGATCCGCAAGGTTTCTTTCCCCGCGCGATTTCTGTCCAGAGGTGGCGACAGCATTTCACTAAACTACGCTCAGTTATTACGTATAGATATATCTAAATCACTGATTACACTGTGTGTTCGTGTTGTAACTGTGATTGTCTTTTAGGTATAATAATAATAATAATAATAATATAGGCGCTTTATCCCTGAATATTTGGCTTAGAGCGCCGCGAGCACCCAACAGTCACGCTCACGTGCAGCACACGCACTCTCCCAGACATTGGACATGAACACTTAACAGCCACCTGCTGCAAAGGGTCAGATCAGCAATTAAAGTTTCGGAACTTCAGAATTGCATTTATTTTCGAATATTGTAGGCTGCCCATTTCTAAAGCAGAGGGGGACGACGCCGGAGTACCCGGAGAGAACCCCCATTGTACGTTACAGCGAACACCAAACTGCTCTTGTTCACTGATCATCATGTCTGCACTATTTAACTGTATGTTCTTGAAACGTGAAAGAAAAATATGTATTCAGTGGAAGTTTAAACAATGTAGAAAGTCCATGTGAAACAAACAACTTGGATTGGATGCCCAGTCTATAATAATAATAATAATAATAATAATATTGTATAGGCGCTTTACCCAATTTCATGAATCGGCTCAAAGCGCCGCGAACTGAACCCAACACGCACGCTCATGTGAATCACACGCATTCTCTCACACACTGGACATAAACACATTACAATCACATGGTGCGAAGGGTCAGCTCAGCTATTTAAATTTCGGAATTTAGAATTGCATTTATTTTCCAAATTTTGTGGGCTGAACATATCCAAAGCAGAGGGGGAGGAAGCCGGAGTACCCGGAGAGAACCCCCGACGATCGGCCCGAATGAACGGTGCCACATACGAGAAGGAAAAATTCTTTGCCCCGAGTGGGACTCGAACTCTTGACCTCTCGCATTGGTGACAAGTCTCTTAACCACTAGACCACCGACTAATAATAATAATTGTGTATTGTGTGGGCGCTTTACCCAGCTTTTTGAACCCAACACGCACGCTTACGTGAATCACACGCATTCTCTCACACACTGGACATGAACACATTACAGTCACGTGGTGCGAAGGGCCAGCTAATGAATTCAAGTCTTGGAATTTCGGAACTGCATTTATTTTTAAATTTTGTGGGCTGGACATTTTCAAAGCAGAACACAAGAGCTCAAGCACGATTTCGAACACCGTTGCTCGCGCGCGTAAAAGCGCATCATCGGCGAAACTCTTGGGCCTGGCCAGAAGTCGAGCGGGGTAAAGAAAATTTGCCTGCAGGCCCATGAACGTGAGGTTTTTGCGATCAGACGCGAGACAATCGCCCAAAATGATGGCGAATACACGACCCGCCTTTATCAGTTCCCTGCACGCCAGTTTCTTTCAAATCATCGGCGCCACATCTCGAGAGAAGCTTGAGGAAGGGGAAGGGTGTGTGTGTGTGTGTGGGGGGGGGGGGGGGGGGGGGTGAATGAAGTGTGTGTGTGTGTGTGTGTGTGTGTGTGTGTGTGTGTGTTGAAACTTAGCTGGGAGTTTGCAGATTGAAAGTCCTTTTTCCATCTCTTCAGCCGGATGGTGCAAAGGACACAGCAAGGAAGAACACGCCTGCATAAAGGTTTGGTAATAGGCAGGATGTACCCTCCACTTCTATACACTGCTGACAAAATTAGTCACAGCCTCGTTTCTGAGTAGGCCGTTTAATGGAGCTACCCCCCGAAAACGCTAATTGTAGTTGTAGTCAGGCCTACCCCACAAAGCAAAATCATACAGTCTGGTCACAAAAGACGGATTTCGCATCTGAAATGGTCGACTGGGTTTTCAGGTCGTTAGGTGAAAATTCGCTTTTTTGCGGTGTGTGTGTGTGTGTGTGTGTGTGTGTGTGTGTGTGTGTGTGTGTGTGCGCGCGCGTGCGTGCGTGCGTGCGTGTGGTGCCATCAGTAACGACCTAGTGCAGTTTCGTGCGTCAGAGAGATACCATCGACTAAACGAACTTATGACTTCCCTTTTTAGTTTTAGCTGGGCCCCGCCAGACGTCTCTACTGTCGCTCCTTCCAGCACGCGAACTTCTCATTGGTCCGTCCACCGCACTGACCCACCTTGTCTGTGAGGACGTCCTGCTCAACCTTTCTACACTCCTAAATGAGTCCATGTACTGTATCAAAAGATACACGGTTTGGGCCTCGAAGGACTGGGAACTGGCAGAGCCGAACAAGAGGAAAGCTGAAAGTGGAGGCCTGGGCAGAAAGTAGACTTGCTTTACTCTGGTGAGGCCTGAGCGGAAAGAAGACATTCAATTTTTTTGAAACTCCTGTCAGGTGCGTGCCCTTGAATGGTCTGTGCATGGTAATTTTTGTTTCTAAATTGAAGCATTTTTAGGAGTGACTATGATGCCTGATGCTGATAGGGAATATATGGAGGCCTCGCGCATGTGTATTCTTTTACCTGCATCGTGCGTTTCGTCACTTGTCAACAGGTGGTGGAAAAGGACGTTAAGCACCTAAAAACCCACCCACCCACCCGCATCACTTGTCAACACTTTGGATAGTCCTGAACTAAGTTGAACTCCACCACCCCACCCTCCCCCCCCACCCCACCCCATCTCTTCCCCTCTCGAATCAATGGCGCTTTGACCCCCTTTTACTGTGTTTCTCGTCCCGTAGCAAGCAGCACGCGCACACAAAAGTATACAATCCCGCAAATTGACGAGGTAATGGGTCTACCAGTCGGAATGTGCGGCTACCCATTCGCTCCCCTCAATCAGGGGATATGATTTACGTGACAACGGAGCTCGCCGAGACCTAAGCGACAAAGTGGATGTCAGCCGAGACAGGGGCGGGTCACGCACTGCTGTCGTCTGCTTGCAGGCGCTGGACGGCTACTCTCTCCATCACTTGGTGTTCCATTGCTTCGCCTGTGCGGTATGGTGTCGCGACGATGTCAGAACCTATGAGACTGCCGACGAAGGTTTCAAACGCACTATTCCGAGAGAATTCTGACGCTTAGATTACTAATTTATGCATGGCGTCACGCCTAAAATTAGCACGGAAAGACACTTCCTTTGAATTCTATCACTGTGCGACTATCTGCTTTAAAAATGAATGACGTAATGTCGCGTGAAATGGGATGTATATCTGACCCAGTTCCTTTCGGTCACGCCAAAGACCGCGAGAAAGAAAGATGCCTTCAGAGGATCCTTGCAATAGACGACTCCACTCAGCACGACCCGGGGCTAAAGCACCGCCCCTTTTCAGTGCGTTCATGGCGTCATTGTTTGGGAAAAGGGGTGATTTCAAGATGAAAGATTGACGTAATCGATTCTTCCTCAAATGACGTCACTGGACTTGCTGCTTTCTTTCCACGTTTCACGAGCCACACGTGCTTCTCCCCTTGTAGTGTCCGGCAAACACTAAATTACTTACTTCCCTACAGAGCACGATAGAAGGAAGCTTAGAAGAGTAGAGGGGCTTGTCGTTTGATTTTGTATCCATACATGGTTCATTTGTGTGTGTGTGTGTGTGTGTGTGTGTGTGTGTGTGTGTGTGTGTGTGTGTGCGCGTGTGTGTGTGGACAATACTAGTTACACGACATCAAGATGCAACAAGCTAGAGTAATCCATTCTTATCAACCGCTTCTTTTGGCGAGGGAAAAATTCGTTCCATTGAAGTGCAGTCTTAGAAGAAGCAAGGTAAATTTAAGTTTTGCCCTTCAGTCCATTCTCACCAAGCACCATTTCGGTTATTCCAGTGTCAAATGGGGAGCCGGGGTGGCCGAATGGTAGAGCGTTGGACTTCTAATGCTCGGGTCGTGAGTTCGTATCCCGGCTGGAGCCAAATATTTGTGCTGGCCTTTTCGTCGTTGCCCCGTCTTTGGTATCACCCGTATGTGGTGGAAAAGGACGTTAAACCCCCAAACACCCACCCACCACCACCCCATGTTGATCTTTCGAATAAGAGTAGGCTGTGGCTGGTGGCATCGTAAAATAATACTCTCGCATGGACCATAGTGAATAGCAGGGTGGAGGTTTGCCTCGTTTTTCGTCGTTGCCCCGTCTTTGATATCACCCGTATGTGGTGGAAAAGGACGTTAAACCCCCAAACACCCACCCACCCCCACCCCATGTTGATCTTTCGAATAAGAGTAGGCTGTGGCTGGTGGCATCGTAAAATAATACTCTCGCATGGACCATAGTGAATAGCAGGGTGGAGGTTTGCCTCGTTTTTCGTCGTTGCCCCGTCTTTGATATCACCCGTATGTGGTGGAAAAGGACGTTAAACCCCCAAACACCCACCCACCCCCACCCCATGTTGATCTTTCGAATAAGAGTAGGCTGTGGCTGGTGGCATCGTAAAATAATACTCTCGCATGGACCATAGTGAATAGCAGGGTGGAGGTTTGCCTCGTTTTTCGTCGTTGCCCCGTCTTTGATATCACCCGTATGTGGTGGAAAAGGACGTTAAACCCCCAAACACCCACCCACCCCCACCCCATGTTGATCTTTCGAATAAGAGTAGGCTGTGGCTGGTGGCATCGTAAAATAATACTCTCGCATGGACCATAGTGAATAGCAGGGTGGAGGTTTGCCTCGTTTTTCGTCGTTGCCCCGTCTTTGATATCACCCGTATGTGGTGGAAAAGGACGTTAAACCCCCAAACACCCACCCACCACCACCCCATGTTGATCTTTCGAATAAGAGTAGGCTGTGGCTGGTGGCATCGTAAAATAATACTCTCGCATGGACCATAGTGAATAGCAGGGTGGAGGTTTGCCTCGTTTTTCGTCGTTGCCCCGTCTTTGATATCACCCGTATGTGGTGGAAAAGAACGTTAAACCCCCAAACACCCACCCACCCCCACCCCATGTTGATCTTTCGAATAAGAGTAGGCTGTGGCTGGTGGCATCGTAAAATAATTCTCTCCAATGGACCATAGTGAATAGCAGGGTGGAGGTTTGCCTCGTTTTTCGTCGTTGCCCCGTCTTTGATATCACCCGTATGTGGTGGAAAGGGACGTTAAACCCCCAAACACCCACCCCACCCAGTGTCAAATGAAACGCGCTGAGAGCAAACAAAACAGTTCAATGAAATGCAGTCTAGTACCTTTGTGAAGAAGCAAAGGCAATGAAAGAAGACATGTTCAGTTCTCGCCGTCAATCCATTGTCACCAACCGACATTTCATTTCTCGAGTCTCAAATGAAAACGCTTCGAGGGGAAAAGGAACATTTTAATGAAATTCAGTCTAGTACCCTTTAAAGGTCTGCAATCTCAGCAAAAAGCCGCAAACATTGCGTTTTTTTAAAACAGTGACTTCTTCGACTGTGCATAATCCAGGCAACTCTGTCACAGTTGCAGAGTTTTCTGCGCTTCGGGGACCCTTATAAAACCAGAGCACGAGTTTGCCGTGACATTATTTGGCTTTTGGTCAGTGAGTGAAACACATCGCTACAGTGTCTAGCGGATGTTGAGTGCTGCACGATCTTTCTCGCTCAGTGTCAAAACGCAAACTGAGCTGTGAAACCAGGCTGCCCATGGCTTTTATTGGGGTTTCAGGGACGCTGAAAACTCACCAACTGTGACAGAGTTGACTGTGCTTGCACGGTCGCGTCTGTAAAATGTTGTCACACTTCGAAAAGCTTTTTGTTGGGAGGTTAGATCTTTAAGAAGCTGCGAAAGATACCGGCTAAAGGATAGAAGACACATTCAAGCTTGGACTTCAGTTCAGACTGACGGAGAGGGAGGACGAAACGAAAGGAGGACAGTCTAAACCCCGTAATCCCTCAATGGGTCTCCTACGGAAATTGTGGTCCAAGTCGCTGTGTCTGCGGATGGCCATTGCCAAGCTGAGTTTAGCGCCGAGCCCGAGAAGAAGCGCGTCATCACGAGGTCGTTTAGAACTCTCATTACTACGGGGGTGCAACTCTGAACCATCGGCATCGCTGACGTTAGCCTCTGTGCTGACGCGGAACAGGCTAACCGAGACCTGAGCCGAGACAGCTAATAACTAAGAAGGAAACACGCCCCCCAAAAAAACAAAACAAAAAAACAAAAACAAAAAACAAACAAACAAAAAAAACACACACACACACAAACAAAAAACAAACAAACACACACACACACACACACACACACACACACACACACACACACACACACACACACACACCACAAAACAACAAGAAAAACAACAACCCCAAAACAAAGCAAAAAAAAAAAAACCACACAAAAAACAACAACAAAAAAACCACCAAACACACACACACACACACACACACACACACACACACGCCCGGTGACAAGGAAAGTGGACAGTTCTGAACAACTTTGTGGTCAACGTGTTATTTCACAGTGTGCACAGAAGCGGTTCTGTAGCATTCACCGGCACAGTACATTGTTGGCCTGTTTCAAAGAATATTGCCTGCATGGTTCGTCCCCCCCCCCCCCCCCCTGCATACACAGAACCGCAGCAAGCATGCAGTTCACTTGTCAACTCTGGGCTTTGCCACGAAAAATGCATGCTTGATGCGGCAAGGGATGTTAGCCGATGGTACAGGGTTGTTTTGGTTGCAACCCTGTTCCGTGTCCGTTGATAACTCTACACCCCTGACGACGGCCAAGTCGGGCTAACCGAGACCGAGCCGAGCGAAGTGATACCTAAGAAGGAAAAAAAAAAAAAACCCCAAAATACTCGGTGACAAGGAAAGTGGACAGCAGCGAACAACTTTAAGGTCCCCGTGTTATTTCACAGTGTGCACAGAAGCGGTGAAAACTGTCGCATTCACCAGCACAGTACATTCTCAGCCCGTTTCGAGATTATAGCCTGCATGATTTGTCCCCCGTGCATACACAGACCCGTGCTTGTTGCGAGACAACTCATGCAGGCAATACCTACGGACCCCTGACATCTCTCTCTGAACTGGCAATACTTGTTTCTTCCGTGTGTTTTCTTGCTTGCGTCAGCATGTCGGCAGTACGAGGTGCAGTAAATATCAGTTATTTTCTTTTCCTTCTTCTTGTTCTTCTGCTTTTTCTGTTTGTGTCGTCGTCGGTATGGTTTCCTTGTTTACCTAACAAACCAGTGTGGGGCTTTCAGATTCTTGGTTGTGTTTTCTGCCGTCATCAGGCAAAAAGTCCAAAGCACCTTGGAGTTGTTAAGCACTTACACCCCATTTCCAGATGAGCCAGTATTTTTGCCAGCTTGATTTAGCGGCTATCGCTTGACAAGTGTGTTAGGGAAACAAGCTCGTTTGCAGCCGATTTATGAACCTTGGGATCTTCTGAACATGGTGTTGCAAGGCTGAAGATCAACAAATCACGAAAAGCCACATTTTTCCGCCTCAGGAAACCTGTAAATTTTCCGGGAGTTTGTGTGTGTGTGTGTGTGTGTGTGTGTGTGTGTGTGTGTGTGTGTGTGTGTGTGTGTGTGTGTGTGTGTGTGTGTGTGTGTGAGAGAGAGAGAGAGAGAGAGAGAGAGCTGGCCGGGTTCCAACACAGCTGTGTGAGTTGGTGAGCATTCTGTTGAAAAGAGAATGCTCACCAACTGAGACTTCTCTCTCTCTCTCTGTACTCCCAATGCTCGGGTCGCGAGTTCGAATCCTGGCTGGGGCCAAATATTTGTGCTGGCTTTTTTCTCGTTGCCCCGTCTTTGATATCACCCTTACGTGGTGGAAAAGGACGTTAAACTCCCAAACACCCACCCACCCTCTCTCTCTCTCTCTCTCTCTCGTAATTTGTGATCTACCATTGTAAGGTTGCTTTAACTGAATTTTTACTGAGCATATTATAAGTTCATCTTGTTAGTGCTCAAACTGTTTCCCTGTATCCCCACCGTATGCAACGAAATCAATCTGTTTAAACCAACACAACTGTTTTCCGTAATTTGGTATCCACAATCTAGTTCCTGCTTCGACGACAGCAATTCTTGTGAACTCTGAGGTGTGCGTGCGTGCGTGCGTGTGTGTGTGTGTGTGTGTGTGTGTGTGTGTGTGTGTGTGTGTGTGAGAGAGAGAGAGAGAGAGAGGAGGGGTGGGGGTGGAGGGGTGCGGGGATGGGAGGGAGTTTTCAGGGTAACTGACAAAATAGTATACCTAACGGTTTGAGGACGCGAACGGTGAGCGCACTCTGTCACTATAGAACGTCATAGGAGACTAAGTTCACTTCAATTCATCTTCATCGTCGCCCCGCACGGGACCGAAATGTGGTTTTGAAAGAGGAGAAAAAAAAACCCACTCTGTTTAAAGATAAAAAAAATAAAAAGATAGATATCATGAAAATGGGGGGAAAGCACCTCTACACCTCCCCGCCCCTCCCCACCCTCTCCCCAGCCACCGGCCGTTACACGCACGTCCGTTTTTCATTATCACAGGATCTCATCCGGAGTCGAGCTGGACGGGAACACAAGAGAGACCGCAATGAATCAGAAACGCATGCTTTTCCTTTTAGCAGAACTTTATGAACCTGTTCTGTTCTTTTTTTCCCCCCGAGGAGCGAGCCCGGCCCAAGACAGACAACAATGTATCTGCCAGTCTCGCGGGGTGCGATAGCGAACATGTCACGTGTGTAAATTGAACGCCGTTAGAGGGCGCTAGCCCGGCGCGCTGGCCAATCGCGCGATTGATGGGGAAGTGTGAATGGTTAGAGACATTTTACGTGAGGCAAACGGACCCCCCATCCCCCCCCCCCCCAAAAAAAAGCAACAAAAAACAAAACAAAACAAACAAAAACCAACAAAACCCAACAATAACCATCAACAAAACAACAAAAACAACAACAGCAAAATAAAAACAAAACAAAGAAAACAACAATAAAAAACAAAACAACAAAGAAAACAACAATAAAAAACAAAACAACAAAGAAAACAACAATAAAAAACAAAACAACAAAGAAAACAACAAAGAAAACAACATCAACAACAACAACAACAACAACACACACACACACACACACACACACACACACACACACACACACACACACACACACACACACACACACACACACACACACACACACTACGGGAAAAAAAAAAGAACTGAGGGGATGATGGATTAGATGCAAAAGGTCTGACGGAAAAGGAAAGTCCTAAGGTTTGATTTGAACTGGGACAGTGCTAGTAGATTACATCGCTCGGTTGGCAGCGGAGTTCCAGACGTTTGGGGCGAAACAATTGAAGGACAGCTCTCTGATAACTTTCATGTTTCTTTACGGAGCTTTAAGAACGCTTTTCAGCCTTTTTTCTTCTTCTCAAGATACATAATTATATGGCTTTGAGCAACATCTACTGCACTGGAAGATCTGATTTTAGGATATCTAGTAAATTCAAGCGTCAATCATCAACCAAAGGCTTCACAGGCGTAAGGAGACAAATTATTGTGTGCGGGGTCAAGTGCAGTGACCCTGTTTTGCGTGACACGTGACAACAAAAACAATCACGTGACGACAAAAATCTCTATAAACTAGCACACTCTGTAGTGATTTTTGTTGTTACGTGATTTTCGTGATTTTTATATTTGGTAGGGCAAGGTGTATGCAAGAGGAGGCAAGTTGCCAGTGAAACTGGGACGTTTTGCGCAGAAGAGAGGCAAAGGTGAGGTGAGTGGATTTGGGTGAAGTGGCGTTCTGGCCAGAAAGTAGACTAGCATTTGTGATGCCTGAGCGGCGGAAAGGAGACATTCCAATTAAAAAAAACAACAACAAAAAAACCCTCGAATCAGGTACGTGCAATGAATGATCTGTGCGAGTCAATTATTGTTTCTAGATTGAAGCATTTTTAGGGGGTGACTATGATGCCTGAGGCTAATAGGGAATATATAGGCATTTTGAAGCCCCGTGCATTTGTACTCTGTGACCTGTACACAGTCTCCCTTTTGCACACATCCCTTCGCGCCAGCCTAAATCACAGGATAAACCACTAAGATACTTACACAGACTCATCATATTCTTATCCCGAAATGATGCTGTCGCCATACATCTTCTCCAAGAAAAATCGCTATCTCTCCTAATTAGGAGGAAGAGCTAAACACTGTATAGATCCGCTACTCTGTAGTCTATGGGAACAGCTGAGCCCCGACTTACGAACAGCTATCATGAGATGATAGTTTGATGTCCGCATAAATTCCGTGCCTTCCGCCTAAGAAGTTCGATTCGTAGCAGAACGTACTTAGGATGTCGAAGTCATTGATGCCCCTCCGTTGAGCTGGGATGGAAATTAAGACAGCTTTCATTTGATCTCCTTGTCTGTCTGTGTGACACTGTTTCCTTTCCTGTCAGCGGGTTTCCCGACTTAATTCACGCCAAAATGAAGACAAGTGTGTGTATGGATGGGTGGGAGGTCGGTTGGCCTGGAATGCAAGAATCCTTGTGATTGTGAATTTTGCATGCTCTGTGTACAGCGTTTCCACAGGCAACACTGGTTCGTATCTGGAAGGCCCCTCCAACCAGAATGACCTCTCCAGTTCGGAATAAGACCGTCTGTGAACCTTTCCCCCACTTGGACCTGTTGGACCCTGTTAATCACCGCTTGCGACAGTTCGCTTCCTACAGTGAAATCCGGCTGACAGACGGAGGTACCGCTCAGCCTGTTGATGGCCTCCCTTTGACGGATGGGACGGGATCGTCTCCCTTTCTCCCACCAGCGCGGCGGGGACAAGGACATGGCGGACCCTCAGGGTGTAATTAAAATGGGCGCGGTGTTTCCGGTGCTAGTTGGCTTTAAAAGATAGCACCCACAGGAAAGAGTGTATCCAAAACAGCAGCGCCGATTGTTTCCACTTTGAAATTTGAGTAGCACTGAGTGTTTCCAACGGACTGCAGTCTGTCAGCGTGGAACTGAGAAATGGAACCGTTTCTTAGCCAATCAACGAGTTTGACTAACGCATTACTGCAATGCAAAGAGGTGTGCATGCTGTAATAGGCACGTTTAGCAGGACTTAGTAAGGAGGACTTCGCTTAGCATCGTAACCCATTCGTGTACATTAGGCACGTTAGGGGTAGCATAATATTTTAAGGTGTATATTTATCGGATTTAATGTGTTATGTCTAATTTTATACTCTTACTGCTGTGGTATGTATGGTTTAATCATTGATTATTTTGTTTGAGTGATTTTAATGTACTGTCTAATGTTTTGTTATGACCACCACACCTAATTTCCCCTAATCCCCTAAAGGGATAATAAAGATTTAATGAATTGAATTGAATTGAATTGAATTGAATTGGATACAGCTAATCGCAGCACGGTAGCCGCACGCGGCCTCTGCCGTGTGAGCCTAATTTAAATGTAAATGGGTTACGCTGCTCCTCCTTACGTAGTTCTACTAAACATGCCTAATATTTCAAACACACGGCGAGGAGCCGGGGTGGTCGAATGGTTGAGCGTTGGACTTCTAATGCTCGGGCCGTGAGTTCGTGTCCCTGCTGGGGCCAAATATTTGTGCTGGCTTTTTCATCTTTGCCACGTCTTTGATATCACCCGTATGTGGTGGTAAAGGACGTTAAACCCCCAAACACCCCACCCTCACCCACCCACCCTCAAACACACGGCTTCTCGTGAGTGCGATCATTGTTGAAACTTTTTGAAGCGGAGTAGCACTCGAAACACACGTGTCAATTTTGATTACACCCCGTGTGGGGCCGCTAGCGCTGCGTCGGTTTCGTTCTAAAATGGTTAACTGTCTTATAGTTTTAGCGACGCTTTCCATTTCGTCGGTAACAGGGAAAGGTGCCTGCCGTGTTCCGAAAACTATACGAGCTCATGAGGCGACTTCCCTAATTATTCCGCAAACCGGGTAACAGTGGAATGGTTAGTACGGCTCGTACTAGGATCGCTAGTGGAGTGTACGATATATCATGCATTATATGAATGCGAGCGATGGGATGACAAAGAGGACCGGCACTCTGTCTGTCTGTCTGTCTGTCTGTCTGTCTCTCTCTCTGTTTCTTTCTCCGTCCGTCCGTCCGTCTCTCTGTCTGTCAGTTTGTCTGTCTCTCTCTGTCTGTGCCTGCCTGCCTGCCTGTCTGTCTGCCTGTCTGTGTGTGTGTCTCTCTCTGTCTCTCTCTCTCTCAGTCTCTCTCTCTCTCACTCTGTGTGTGTGTGTGTGTGTGTGTGTGTGTGTGTGTGTGTGTGTGTGTGTGTGTGTGTGTGTGTGTGTGTGTGTGTGAGAGAGAGAGAGAGAGAGAGAGAGAGAGAGAGAGTGTGTTTGTCTGTGTCTCTGTGGTTGGTGTCTGTTTGCGCTGATAATTATTTACCCTGGTTTCCCCTCACACGAGATATTGAAATGCGCGCACCGGGTCGGTCTTGGCTGGTCACGTCGCATACCAGTTTTAGCCACCACAAGCCACGCGCCAAAACAATATAAGCCAGTTTTGGCGACAAGGTACCCTGGCTCCATCGGGAATATGAAACTGATTGGCACACAGGCTGAATTTGCGACCTGACATCTTGTGGATTTCTATTGTTTTTTTTCTTTTTTCATCCTCCAAGGCAGTTCAAAGAACGGAGGCTAGCAGATCATCGCTTGGGAACAAGGCATGTAATTCACCCTTAATGAACGTAAAATGACAGTAGTTGACAATGAACCTACAGCAATTGAGCAGCGGGGGAAAAAAAATCTATAAAACTGAAAATACAAAAGTGCGAGCTTCGATCTTTCAGTGATCAATATTGGGAACACGAACTCCGCGCATTTTAGCTGAGAAACAAGGACGCGTAATTGGAAAGAAATGCTGTGGTTGTTTTTTGAGAGGCACAGATGATAACCCGGCTGAAATGGGTCAGTTTCGTGTACTTTTGGCTGCAAAGTAGGTCACGCATCAAAACTGGTGTGTGTGTGTGTGTGTGTGTGTGTGTGTGTGTGTGTGTGTGTGTGTGTGTGTGTGTGTGTGTGTGTGTGTGTGTGTGTGTGTGTGTGCGCGCCCTGCCACCAATGCGAGTGGTTAAGGGTTCCAGTCGCACTCGGGGCGGAGATTTTTTTATTTTTTTTTTGGGGGGGGGGGGGGGGGGGGGGGGGGGGGGCGAAGTATACATGTAGCACCGTTCTTTCTGGTCGATCTGTCTGGGGGTTCTCTCCGGGTACTCCGGCTTCCTCCACCTCTGCTTTTGATATGTTATAATGATTATAATGATGATGATATTTGTATTATACAGGCGCTTTATCCAATATCTCGGCTCAAAGCGCCGCGAACTGGCCCCGAACACGCACGATCACGTGAATCACACGCATTCTCTCACACATAGGACATCAACACATTATATTCACGTGGTGCGAAGGGTCAGCTCAGCTATTTAAGTTTCGGAATTTAGAACTGCATGGATGAGAGAAGTTGCTTTCAGAAGCTGTTACAGTGTTGGTGAGAAAGAGCGTCGAGTTTTGTTGTTGTTGTTGTTGGTGGTGGTGGTGGTGGTGGCTGCAATGTAGGTCACGCACCAAAACTGGTGTGTGTGTGTGTGTGTGTGTGTGTGTGTGTGTGTGTGTGTGTGTGTGTGTGTGTGTGTGTGTGTGTGTGTGTGTGTGTGTGTGTGTGTGTTTTTCGTCGTCAAAACTCTACGACAATCACCATCTGAGCGACACTGTGAACTATTTTCACGAGCCGTGGATCTGTGTTAGCTCAATACGGAGCTTGCACGGAGATACAATTATTGAAGTTTTATAATTACACCACTGACAGACAACCTGCTGTTTTGAATAAAGTTTTTCAGGGCTATCTGTTTTGGGTGCAGGCTGTGTGTGTGTGTGTGTGTGTGTGTGTGTGTGTGTGTGTGTGTGTGAACCGTAATTCCCAGACCCGTCGGTTATCAACGCCTGATCGAAATGTCCAACACGCCTTCGTCAAACCACCTCCATCAACATCTCTCCCTCTCCCTCCCTCCACCTCCCCCCCCCAACCTCTCTCTCTCTCTCCATCCCCCGCCGCCCCCCTCCTCTCTCTCTCTCTCTCACATTGTCCGAGATTAGTTCCTGCCCCGTGTCAAGGCCCATAATCCTGTCACGTATAATGATAATGTTATTACCTGGCCACAATGCTTTTCGTATCGAACCCATCAAATTATTCTCTCCCGTGGCCGGTGACGTGCTGTTTTATTGCGGCCCCTGATGATGAGTTTTTGATTGAGTCGGCGCAGGCATAAATCCAGACTGGCTGCGTCCTGGGCGTTTTGATTAGAAGCCTGTCGTCTGCTAACGTTATGACGGCGGCGCTGCATGATCGTAATATCACGTCAGCCAAGTACACTGTGTCCCTGGTAGCGCGTTTGGAGTTGCAGACGCCGACGGGTTTCTGGAACATCTGTTTTCTTCCAAATTTGTTGTTTGTTTGCTAAGATTTCGCTGAAATAAGTTATCAAAAATCTACGTTGCCTAACTTTTGTTCAACCACTGACACGAATTTTCAAAGGTCTGACAAATTCGGTATTAGTGAAAAATCGAGTGAAATTGCAAGCTGAAATGATGTAGCGTATCAATAGGTAACTCGGGAACCAAGCCAATGATAAAGGTACGACCTCGACCTCTTAGCCACGTGACTGGGGTTAATCAATAGGTTGCTAAATTATACCTTCCGAGAACCTCAAGTGATGACGTCAAAAGTAAGCTAAGTGCGTGACGTAAACCTTCATGAAAAGTAGGAAAGCGTAAGAATGATTTCGTCAATGAATGACGTCAAAACATCGATTTACAATTAGTTCAGGTAAAAAAAGGAAAGGCAGAACTATCGAGTTTGGCTTGTTTTGGTTACTTTCCAAGGCCAAGGTCAAAAGTGCGAGAAAGATGAGTTGGGAGGAGAACCGGAAGAACGGGGAGTCCCCGTGCGCGGTACCAACTGCGTTAAGCTTTCGTGAGATTATATTTTGTAACACCTCTGAGAAAGGAATTCATATGCCCGTGTAGGTTGCTGCCAAGAAACGGACATTCTTGCGCAACCCTAGACAACAGAGATCTGAATATTACAGAATTTAAATTTTTTTTTTTACAGCCATCGCCCTTCAAAAAGAATGTGAGTTATGAGTTTATTGTTTCTGTATCGACATATGAACCGTGGTATTTATTTAGGCGTGAATTTCTGTAGGCGTGACGGATTTCACCTTTACTGCTTTATGTGTTGCACAAAAATCGACACGCCGTGACAAATAAAATACCAAGGCCTGTTTCCATCTTACAAAGCCAGTGATTAGACAATTTTCTGTTTCAAGACAATTTTCTGCTTTAAGACATTTTTCTGTTTTATGACAATTTTCTGTTTTAAGACATTTTTCTGTTTTAAGACAATTTTCTGTTTTAATTGGTGTCACCTTTTTAAGACAGACAATAAAGTTTGAATGTGAATATTGAAATTGGAATAGGATTTTAAAAAATGTTCAGCACACAACAAGTCCAGATACATGTTATTCTGAGTTCCGAAACTTATATAGTTGAGCTGACTCTTGTAATGTGTTGATAGCCGGTGTAGGAGAGAATGCGTGTGATTCACGTAAGCGTGCGTATTGGGCTAAGGTTAGGACGCTTTGAGCCAATAAGTTGCGTAAGCACCGATGTTATACACATTATATACAGTTCATAATTATAACTGAGTATTGTATAGGCGCTTTACCCAATAATTTCTTGAATCGGCTCAAAGCACCGCGAACTGAACCCAACACACACGCTCACGTGAATCACACGCATGCTCTAACACACTGGACACATTACAAACCACGTAGCACGAAGGATCAGCTCAGCTATTTCAGTTTCGGAATTTAGATTTGCATTTATTTTCAAATGTTGTGGGCTGAACATTTCCAAACACAGATTCAGACATTTTTTTTAAAACAGCTTACGAATAGCTATGTTGTTGACTGAGGTTTGTGTGGGTCGATTCCAACCAGAAAAAAGAGAGTTCAGACCATTTATCAGTTCCATTAAGACCCTGGTGCCGCCATCAGCACAGTTCTGTAGACAGGACAATGTATGGATCTTAGCACTGAGTCACAAGAAAATAATACAAAGCCAGCGGATTGGTCTGTCCAAAGCAACACAAATAACTTTATGGCAGCGCTGAAGGGCCTAGTCAATGCAGAAGAACCCCCGTTTCTGACTCAAGTGAGGAACTGAGTGAGTCAATATTACACTAACAGCCCTTCATTGTATGTCGTTTATGATCTGTCGTCTGGTACCTGTCTGTCTGTGACTGTCTGTCTGTGACAAAGGGAGACGGCCTTGCCTAGCTCACAGAGTGTTTAACTATGAATGCAAGGGTCGTGAGTTCGAATCCCGACTGAGACCCAATCAGTTGACAGTGGATTTGACCCTGAGCCGCCTGGTTCGAATCCCTTGTGGGCAGGAATTTGGTTTGGATTTTTCCTTACCAAAATCGAGTCAAAATCACGTGCAGACTCGTTCACGGTGGCTGTCTCGCCCCTGGATGGGCCGTGGAAAAGAAAACAATGGCAAACAGAAACTCCAGTCCAATGGAGGCACAATGGTAGCATCCGGCCCCGAAGCATCCCATGTCAGTTGAAGGTCAAGGTCACAGAGTCATGAGAATGTTCCCATGTTCTCAGCAACTACCAACACTATGTCCAAATATAGCTATGCATTTTTAGATGACCTTTAACCTCGTTAAGGTCAAGGTCACACGTGAGTCATGAGGGCTTTTGCTGTTCTAGTTAGAAACAGTTTTACGGTGAATATAGAACAGGGGTTCCTCTCCCGTCCCTCCTCCATCTCAGTAACCCTGTTCCGGGTCCGTCGCTTCCGTCTCTAGGCCCCTGCGGCGACGTCCAAATCGGGCTAACCGAGACCGAGCCGAGCGAAGTGATACCTACGAAGGAAGGAAAAAAACAAAAATACTGCATGTTACTGTGACATACGGTGACAAGGAAATTGGACAGTTGCGAACAAATTTGAGGTCCCAGTGTTATTTCACAGTGTGCACAGAAGCGATGAAAACTGTCGCATTCACCAGCACAGTACATTTTCAGCCTTTTTAGAGAGTATTGCCTGCATGAGTTGTCTCCCTAGCCGCAACAAGCACGCAGTTTTCGTGGCAGAGCACAAAGCTGCCACGAAAAATGCATGCTTGCTGCGGGTCTGTGTATGCACGGGGGACAACTCATGCAGGAAATAATCTCAAAACAGGCTGAAAATGTACTGTGCTGGTGAATGCGACAGTTTTCACCGCTTCTGTGCACACTGTGAAATATCACTGGGACCTCAAAGTTGTTCGCAACTGTCCACTTTCCTCGTCACCGAGTATTTTTGTTTTTTTCCTTCTTAGGTATCACTTCGCTCGGCTCGGTCTCGGTTAGCCCGATTTGAGCGTCGTCGCAGGGGCCAAGAGAAACGCGGCCAGGGTACAGGAATGCCATCTCAGTTGACAACGTAACTACAGTAGCTTCGACGGGAATGTAGGAGATGTGACAAAAATTCCACAATCCCCTTTCAACTTGTGACAATCTCAGCGCCAAAACCTGACCTAACTGGGTCAATTGAGGATAGGATGCATTTGGCCCTCTCCTCTCGAACTCTCGGCATACACAGCTTAGGATGGCGTGCCAGGCGACAGACTCGGCTAATCTAGCGGCTGATTAAACCTCCTCCATATATGTTCCTTACATCCGGGGCTTCGGAGCTCCGCCATCTTAGAACTGTTATTTGCAGACAACATTAAGTCGGTCTGGTTAATAGTTCTTGGCTCCATCTTGAACAGATTTGGACCATCATCTGCTGGCTGTAGTGCTAAGGATAGTGTGCCCTTAATCTCAGTTGCGAATGCTATCCGACCGAAATGGTAAAGTTTCAGATGGGAACTTCATGAGAGTAAAAGCCTTTGAAGTGAGGGGCTAACACCGTAGCTCGTCTGCCGTGTTCAGCCGTAATGTGTCTAGATCCATACTGTACTCGTAGACATGAAATTGAGCGGGCGACTGGGAAGCACAGAGGAACTCCCCCTCCCTCTGTGTGTGTGTGTGTGTGTGTGTGTGTGTGTGTGTGTGTGTGTGTGTGTGTGTGTGTGTGTGAGAGAGACTCAAGACTCAAGACTCAAAAGAGAGAGAGGTCCTAACGGTTCTTTAACACATAAAAACAACTGAAAGCCACCCGTTAGTCGTGTCACTCTACACGAGAATTTCTCTTTGTCTCCGGCCACATCAACAGCTTCCGCAGACTTTAATTCACGTCCATTCCTTTCCAACTCACCGCCATTATTTTAAACTCCTCATTCTGCTCATAATTTTCGAGTCTATCTGTCTTCACGCGAATGTCTGTTGTCGGGGCTCCCCATTCTCTGCTAATCTTTTTTAATCACTGGAGAGACATCCCCGTGTTGTGAGGTTGCTGAGGCCTACAGAAAGTGACGGAGCGTGCGCCCTATCCAGCCTAGCGAAGGCCCATCAATAACTATCTTGTCATCGGGTCCAGCCTCAGCATCCCACGTGCACTACACCGACTAGCAGCCCATAAGCTAATGAAAGCGATAGGTAAGCTTGCCGCGTGCTGAACATTAATACATGTAATAATAATAATACATGGCTTTTACAGAGCGCCGTTCTCCAACTTCCAAGGACTCGCTGCGCTTAAAGCTCACACACACACACACACACACACACACACACACACACACACACACACACACACACACACACACACGCTATTTACATCCCCTCGGCTTACATACATTTTGGCAGCGCAACGAACTCACTATAATCTGTTATGTGCATCTCAAGTTCCTCCCCCCACCCCCCCTTTTTTCCCCTCTCTTGTGCGCAAAAAGTCCCAGATTCACTGGCAGCTTGCCTCCTCTTGCCGCCCCCTGGCATGCACCTTGCCCTATCAAATACAAAAATCACGATAATCACGATTTTTTTCGTGACAACAAAAATCACTACAAACTCGCACACTCACCAGGCACGGTACTTCAAACAAACACCAAACTTGACCCCACGCTCAATTTGTTTAGAACCACTCACGAATCTTTTGAAAGGAAACGTTTGTGACATTTTTTTGGGGTGGTTTATTTATTCAGCTTCTTCTTCTCTTCTTCTTCTGCGTTCCCTGTTCTGGACTCCGCCTCAGATGATTAGGTTTGTGGTCTTTATATAAGCAGTGGTCTTCAAGAGGTCTGTTTTGCTGCCGCAGAGTTTCTCTGCCAGTTTGGCTCCGTTCGGCCAGTGTTGTGCCCTTGCTTCTTTGAAAAGGGGGCAGGACTGCAGAATGTGTTCCGGGGTTTGAGGGGCTGTTCCGCACGGACAGTCTGGTGAGTGTGACAGCCCAAGGCGGCACAGGTGGGCACGCAGTCTGCAGTGTCCAGTTCGTAGTCTGAAGATGGTGGTCTGTTCATAATTTATTCAGCGATTTCGTACACATCAATTACTTACCGAGAATGTAGGGTTCTCGTACCACGTCGTTCGCACATCGACGAACCTACACGACAAAGACCATTATTTTCATGTTCGCTGTTCATAGTCCAGTTTGATATCACACATAATTATTGGAAACATTTCTATATTCGCCTGCGTACGTCACCTCAATCATACTGAAAAATGACATTAGCTCGGACAACAGAGGGCTTAACTCTTAAAAACCTGTTTTAACTTGAAATCTTCAGATCACTTGAAGCCACTCGAAGCCACTAGTACACAATCTGCCGCGGCCTCGCCTTGGGTAACAGTGGCTTGAAGTGGTTCCTACTGGTGTGCAGTGGCTTGTTCTTTTCAACCAGTCTTATCATACAGTGGGAAGGTCGGGCTCGGGGTCGTAAGAGATTCAGGGGGTTGCAAGCTTATGTGTCGGTCGTGGTGTGCTTACAAGCTCACAGACGATACGTCAATGACGCACGCAGCACGAGCCCGACATTTTCATCGGTGGATAACACGGTTATCAGTACCTCAGCATGTGACGATGGCCGTTTTTCCTGCTGGGTCTAGTAATTGGGTGAAGCCAGCGACATTTCAAGTTTCGTCTGTCAGTCGTCAGTGGTGAAACTTTGATGACTATCGATTGTCTGTTTACATTACTGCTGTGGCGTTATGTGTTTCGCTAGCAAACTGTTTGCTGATGAAGCTCATTTCCTCTTTCTCATGTAGCTTACGTCGATGGATGGGGGCGTGTGGAACGGACGTGTGTGTGTGTGTGTGTGTGTGTGTGTGTGTGTGTGTGTGTGTGTGTGTGTGTGTGCGTGCGTGCGTGCGTGTGTGTGTGTGTGTGTGTGTGTGTGTGTGTATGTGTGTGTGTGTGTGTGTGTGTGTGTGTGTGTGTCTCTCTCTCTCTCTCTCTCTCTCTCTATCTCTCTCTCTCTCTCTCTCTCTCTCTACCGTTGGAACATAAAAATTATTGTCATTGTCATTGTCACTGACTCTCTCTCTTGTTAAATGATTTAGGTGTGTGTGTGTGTGTGTGTGTGTGTGTGTGTGTGTGTGTGTGTGTGTGTGTGTGTGTGTGTGTGTGTGTGTCTCTCTCTCTCTCTCTCTCTCTACCGTTGGAACATAACAATTATTGTCATTGTCATTGTCACTGACTCTCTCTCTTGTTAAATGATTTAGGTGTGTGTGTGTGTGTGTGTGTGTGTGTGTGTGTGTGTGTGTGTGTGTGTGTGTGTGTGTGTGTGTGTGTGTGTGTGTGTGTGTGCGTGCGTGTGTGTGTGTGTGTGTGTGTGTGTGTGTGTGTGTGTGTGTGTGTGTGTGTGTGTGTGTGTGTGCGCGCGCGTGCGTGTATGCGTGTGTGCGTGTGTGTGTGTGTGTGTGTGTGTGTGTGCGCGCGCGTGCGTGTGTGCGTGTGTGTGTATGTGTGTGTGTGTGTGTGTTTTAAAACCTTTATAATATGCTGAAATAATTATGCTTTGACTGCAAGCGGACATCGCGTCTGTGCCGAGGCGCCGTGGTAACCGGATTGTGTCCAATTAATTTGTTCTCTTTTGCACGGTATTGTGCGTAAAATATGAGAATAAAAGCCCCTTTGATGTGCGCACGCGTGTTCCTGTGCTGTCATTCATACTATAGGACAGATAACACAGAGACCTATACGTCTAATATCCCATCATAGGTACAAGAAAGTCAGTCAGTAAGTCAAGCAGCCCCAGGCGTGGATACTCTGTTGACTGTAGGCTAGGTACAGACTAATGACATTTTATCACGCGGCATACAGGGTTTTTGATATACTACCGCCCTTTTGAAGTTCTGAGTTTGTCTTGTGAAAGATCGACATTGTGTGGCTTCATAATGCTTATTCGTCCAGTCACGGTCGTACTAGACAATGAAGGGAGTACCACATACCATGGTGCTTAAAGCCTCAATGTTCCAAACGCCGCTGAGATGAATAACTGCCGCTTTCGGAACTCTAACGTTATTTGCCAGATAGAAGTTTGATTGGGGGCGGTCGGTGGTCTGGGGGCCGTCGGTGGTCTAGTGGTTAAGAGACTTGTCACCAATGCGAGAGGTCAGAGGTTCGAGTCCCATTCGGGGCGAAGAATTGTTCCTTCTCGTACGTGGCACCGTTCATTCGGGCCGATCGTCGGGGGTTCTCTCCGGGTACTCCGGCTTCCCCCCCCCCCCCTCTGCTTTGGAAATGTTCAGCCCACCAAATTTGAAAAATAAATGCAATTCTAAATTCCGAAATTTAAATAGCTGAGCTGACCCTTCGCACCACGTGATTGTAAATGTGTTTATGTCCAGTATGTGAGAGGATGCGTGTGATTCACGTGAGCGTGCGTGTTGGGTTCAGTTCGCGGGGCTCTGAGCCGATTCATGCAATTGGGAAAAGCGCCTATACAATACTCATTATGATTATTATTGTTGTTTCATTTGGCCATGGCCACCGTTTTGGGGGGGACTTTATAGCTTCTGCTATTTAGAGAAATTCGACGTTCTTTGAGCCTGCGGTCCATGAACAGCCTGGGACTCGAAAAATCTTCTAAAAATAGCAACCAATCAACGCCGTCCAGCTAATACTCAGTCCGCAACCAAATGACGTCGTCTGCTCCGTGCGCGGTACACTTCTGGGACAACATACACGTCGGTCAGAGTTACCACAATAAATGTACTATTTGGGTTAGGGCTGTTTGTACTGTCGGTATGTAACTGTTCCTGTTATGTAAATTTATATCCATTCTTTGTCTATGTGTCCACGTATAGTATGAAAAAAAGAAAAACAGAATAAAAAAAAAAAAGAGTTACCACAATGGTCTCAGATGTTGTATTCTCAGGGGCGCCGGAAGATGTTGGGGGAGGGGGTGGGGGGCAGAATCTCAGAGGGGGAAAACGCCAGAGCCACTGAAAGGTAGGACGTTGCCCAAAGAAAGTAAAAAGCGGGGGGGGGGGGGGGGGGATCAGATGCTGCACAGACAAAACCTTTACGAACCAGGGAGCCACTGAAAGGAAGGACGTTGCCAAAAGAAAGTGAAAACCTGACTTTCTGCCAAGTCGTTTTGATATTTCATGCAGCGGCTAAACTGAGTTCTCTGTTGGGTGGGATGAGGGAGAGAGCAGGAAGAGGGGTAGGGGGGGGGGGTAGGGGAAGGGGGGGGAAGACCATGGCTTTGCCCCCCCCCCCCCTCTTGCCATAGTCACCTGATTTTCCAGGGGGGGCAAAAAGAATTTCTGACCCAAGTGACTGATTGTGATGCACAAATTAAGCACAATCGAAAGGTTTTCCACAAGCTGTTGTATGCGTTCATAGATAATAATAATAATAATTATTAGTATTGTATAGGCGCTTTACCCAATTTCATGAATCGGCTCAAAGCGCCGCGAACTAAACCCAACACGCACGCTCACGTGAATCACACACATTCTCTCACGCACTGGACATAAACACATTACAATCACGTGGTGCGATGGGGTCAGCTCAGCTATTTAAATTTCGGAATTTAGAATTGCATTTATTTTTCAAATTTGGTGGGCTGAGCATTTCCAAGGCAGATGGGGAAGGAAGCCGGAGTACCCGGAAAAATTCTTTGCCCCGAGTCAGTGGGACTCGAGCCCCTGACCTTTCGCATTGGTGACAAGCCTCTTAACCACTAGACCACCGACTGCCCCCCAGGTACTGAGACTTTAAAGTTTTAACATATTGTCCGAGTACATCACTCGCGTGACCGACTCTCCTACAGTGTCTTTTCATCTAGTGCCTTACATCCACTAATTATTTTTTCCGCCTGGATTATGCCCAATAGCCCCCATCCTATCTTGCTGTCAGTCTAGTGTTTACACAGTATTACGCTGTCTGAAGTCAAATTCTTTTCAGGACAAAGCATTGCGTCTCGGCTTGGAAAAGCATAGAAGACTGTCATCATTATCACTGAGGAAGGGAAATCAGAGTGGAAGAGACAACGGTGAAGTTTCAAGGGGCTTATTTTATGTGTATGTCCTCTCGTACAATTCTCACTATCTAGACTGCATACAAGCAAAGCAGTAAGATGTCTTCAG
Source organism: Batillaria attramentaria (assembly GCA_018292915.2). Lineage (NCBI taxonomy): Eukaryota > Metazoa > Mollusca > Gastropoda > Batillariidae > Batillaria > Batillaria attramentaria. The sequence goes on from JACVVK020000241.1 coordinate 813,462, forward strand.
TGTGTGTGTGTGTGTGTGTGTGTGTGTGTGTGTGTGTGTGTGTGTGTGTGTGTGTGTGTGTGTTTCCATCTATCTGTGTGTGTGTGTGTGTGTGTGTGTGTGTGTGTGTGTGTGTGTGTGTGTTTCCATCTATCTGTGTGTGTGTGTGTGTGTGTGTGTGTGCGTGCGTGCGTGCGTGCGCTTCCATAAGTGTGTGTGTGTGTGTGTGTGTGTGTGTGTGTGTGTGTGTGTGTGTGTGTGTGTGTGTGTGTGTGTAAAAGGAAGTTAAACCTGCCAAAACACCAACCGGTCAATGTCAAACTCTAACACCGGCTTTTTCTCAGGAACAACAACAACAACAACAACAAAATTCAAACGAGCAAACCATCTACAGCTAACCGCGGTTTGCTTGCGTGCAATCAAGTACATGCGATGGGAACTTCACATCTGCAGAAGAAAAAGCAATACATCCACTCACTGCCGGCCTGCTAATTTGCCACAGGAAGGGACAGCCGGAGCCACCACAGGGATTTCACCGACGTCACCCTTCACCGGTCACCGGTAATTCCTCAGGTGAAATTTCACTCCCTCACAGATGGACCAGGTAAGCCTGCGCGTTTGATTTCCTCTCCGATCTGCTCTCAAAGCTCATCGGCCCGGCAGAGACGCATTGAGAGCCGTGTTCTGCGCGTGCTTCTGATGACAAAGTCTGACGAAGCGGTCACGTGCTCGGCGGGAGTTGTGGTAATGAGCTGTAACACGAGGCTTCAATCTAAGCTGGACTATCAGGTGATCGAAGGCTTCATAAACCCGGACGGAGGATTTGGCTCGGCGGTTACAGAGTCCGCTATGGACTTCCTGAAGCCGGTACTGGTCCTGGGGCGCGGGTTGGAATCCCCGGTGAGCAGGACTTTGGTGGGATCCAGTCAAATTGACGTACAGACTCGTTTACGGTGCTTGTCTCACCTTCGTGTGAACACACGTGCATAGTATTAAAGTGTGCGCGTTCAAAATCCCACTCCAAACAAGAGAGATCGCGGAATTGAAAAACAAGGACAAAGTCAAGTCAAAGTCAAAATCTTTTATTTTTCCTGACCCACTTGGGGCATTATAAAAGAAAAAGAAAAACCACAAAAGCAAACGAACAAACACAAAAAACAAAAACAAAACAAAACAAAACAAAAACACCACCATCACTTCCACCACCACGACCAACAACACCCACTTGAGGCATTATAAAAGAAAAAAAACACAAAACAAACAAACACACACACACACACAAAAAAAACAACCCAAAAACCCACCACCACCACTTCCACCACCACGACCAACAACACCCACTTGGGGCATTATAAAAGAAAAAAAAAACACAAAACAAACAAACACACACACACACAAAAAAAACAACCCAAAAACCCACCACCACCACTTCCACCACCACGACCAACAACAACAAAACCCAATAGAAAATAAACACACAAGAACCATCAAATTTGTTAGAGTGGTATAACACAACAAAAGAAGATTAGTTGACACACATATCTGGCTTATCAATCAGCTAATAAGACACCATAGACAAGACACAACTCGAATAGTAACTAACACACACGCATTATAGTCATCACCCAGAATCAAAACACACGGCCGGTAGCACAGACAATTATACCAAATATTTCAGTGCCAAGCGGTTTCTGAGAAATCCTGTCTAATCAGTCACAGTAGACAAGAAGGAAGAACAAGAACAACAAGAACAAGAACAAAAAAACCTTCGTTTACAACAGTACAAGTTACAGGCATATTTTCACCAATTTTAAAACTTGCCGTTGCTATACTACATGAACTAAATCAACTGTCAACCAAAAGAAAAGCGAGATAATAGGTAAGGGCAAAGAGCACACACACACACACACACACACACACACACACACACACACACACACACACACACACACACACACACACACACACACACACTTGCGTTAGTCATACAATGTCAGAGAGGACGATGAGGGTATGGGTATAATGATGCTAAGGAGGTCCGTCTGGTTTGGGGCTGCGTTATAGGGCCGCAGTCCGCGGGGCACACACACACACGCACGCACTCACACACACACACACACACACACACACACACACACACACACACACACACACACACACTTGCGTTAGTCAATACAATGTCTCACAGAGAGAGAGAGAGGGAGAGAGAGAGAGAGAGAGAGAGGAAGAGAGAGAGAGAGAGAGAGAGAGAGAGAGAGAGAGGCCAGGAACCCCATCTCGCCAAGAATCCCTTTAATGAACTGTAAATGTCACACGGGCGGAAACGGGCCGGCAGACAAGCTTGTTGAAGTGCTATCCACGTCAGCGGAATTGTCCCCGACTAACACTACAATAGCGGCCAGCCTATGATAGCGAAGGCCACATGGCAGCAGCAGCCAGCGCGTCGAACCCACCTTTCATCAGCAAGCCTTTATTAGCCGCCTCCCATGGGACGGAGATGGACAGATTTTTCTGTCCCCGGGACGCGACAGGGTAGGTGCGCGCGCTGATTAATTAACGCACGCGCCGGCGCGAGCGGCTGCGAACAGGACTGTGGGACAGCGATGGCGGCCCAGGAGGACAGTCAGCGCCGGAAGTGAGGACGCGGCGGCAGGCGTTGGAACAACCAGGGGCGTTAATCCAATTAGCTGGAAGCCAGACGCGGTTTCTGGCCAGAGGGAGGGAGGCAGCTGTGTGCTGGAATCTTTTACACAAATCAAGGTCCGGACTGAACGAAAGTACAAAGAAAATACATTTATTTTTGGGTTTGCGTAGGTGTTTTGCTTTTTGTCTCTTTTGTTTTCCGATCCACGACTTTGTCAGTTCCAGTTGTGGTCCTCCCAGGTCGTAGGAGGATTCTGAAGCCGAGGAAATTTTTGCTTGTATGCATGATGATGAGGATGAGGGTAAGGGTATGATGATGCTATGGAGGTCCGTCTGGTTTGATAGCACCCACGTGGTGAAAAAAGGCGTTAAACTCCTAAAAACCCTCCCTCCCTGGCTTGGAGCCACAAATTGTGCCAGTTTTTGCCCCATACGCCGTCTTTGGTATATATTTTGGGAAAAGGACCTTAACCCCCCCCCCCCCCCCACACACACACAACCAATCGAAATCTTTACAGAATAAAACCTGAACAAACTGGCTGATATTAATTTTCCCCCCGTCCTTGTATGATCGTTCATAGATAGGACCTTCTTGAAGACCCCATTGAGACAACCATGAAACGTTAAGATGAGAAATCATAGACGACTGTGGAAGAGCAAGGCGCTCAATGCGTATGACAGGCTGTGGAAAACTTGTCATTGAATGTGCTTTATAAGTGCATCAGAATCAGTCACTTGCATCACAGTGTAGCGTCTGAAAGCACTGGGGTGACTCTGCCGGCGTGTATGTTTGTCCTTGAAGTGTACCGGCTACTCAGCAGACGAGGTTATTTGGTTGCGGACTGAGAACCAGCTAGACGGCTCTGATTGGTGGCTATTTTTAACAAGATTTTTCGAGTCCCTGTCTGTTCAGGAATGGACCGTAGACTCAATGAAAAGTAGTCATTTCTCTAAAAGTAGTATTTCTCTAAAAGTAGTCATTTCTCTAAAAGTAGTATTTCTCTAAAAGTAGTCATTTCTCTAAAAGTAGTCATTTCTCTAAAAGTAGTCATTTCTCTAAAAGTAGTATTTCTCTAAAAGTAGTATTTCTCTAAAAGTAGAAGCCACAAAGTCACGAAAACGGCCGCGATGGTCAAATGAAACATCATTTTATCTGGCAAACAACCTTAGAGCTTCCAAAGCGGCAGGGTTGTTTTTTTTTTGTTTTTTTTTTTTTCATCTCAGCGGTGGTGACAAACACAGAGGTTTTAAAACATTTAGATTAGTGCACAAGATACCAGTTTAGTCACTGAGGTCACGGCCCTACTTTGCCCTGAGATGTGGGAATGGCCTTCTGTCTTGACCGCTACATATAGGGTCTGGTTTCCCCCTTTTCAGTTGGCCAAAATCGAAGCGACGGTGCAGAAGAGAATTAATGGTTCCCATTTCGCCACGCGGGCTGGTTGTGATGTGCGCAAGTCATGGGAAGACTGACTCTAAAATATGGTTGGTTGAAATTTTACTTTCGTGCCTGTTTCTACCAAGTGTCGTTCGTGTGTGTGTGTGTGTGTGTGTGTGTGTGTGATGCTTCACATTATGTGTTTGTAGTTAAATATGTATGTGTGGAGGCATGTTGTGTGTGTTTCTGGGTGAGTGAGTGTGTGTTCCTTGTAAGGCGCCCTATCGACGGATATACTAATAATAATAATTCTGTGTTGTGAACGCACTTCGCCCAATTTCTTGACTCATCTCAAAGCACCTCGAACTGAACCCAACACGCACGTTCGCGTGAATCACACAAATTCTCTCTTACACATCACAGTCACGTGGTGCGAAGGGTGCAGCTTAGCTACACAGCGACACACAAAACGTACAGCGACTTCGTTCGGGATTTCTAACGGTTGCAGTGTCACGGTAGGATCTTATAGTTGTCACACCTTTGATTCCAACCCAAGTTGCCACCCAACCGACACACAGTCAAAATCCCCGCCGCTCCGCAATGCTCCAACCAGCCTTTGTGAATGTAGGATTCTGACTCAGGGGTCCTGAGGCAGACGACTCGGACCAGACAGACCTGCCCCTCAACGCTATTGTCAGAAGCAGAAGAGATAAGAAGGGAAATTGGAATGCGTTTGAGGTCTTCACTGTCCCTAACCAATAGCTGTCGCCACATCATCATCTTGCTGGTCGTGTGTGTGTGTGTGTGTGTGTGTGTGTGTGTGCCGGGGGCAGCGGAGACCGTGTATGATGCTGCACATTATGTGTTTGTAGTTAACTGTATGTGTGAAGGAATGTTGCGTGTGTTTCCGTTTCTGTGTTAGTGAGTGCGTGTTGACTGTGAGGCGCCCTGAGCTCCTGCGGGAGGGAGGACGTCCCTGAAATACCCATTATTATTATTATTATTATTAAACGGGAATGTTGCGAAGACGTCAAAGTCCATGACTTCTCCATTACTGCCCGCGCTCATGGTAAGTTTATAACCCTGCCTACACCAGCGTGATGACGCGAGACATAAAGGCACAGTAGGTCTTCCGGTAAGGGAATCGATTTTTGGAAATTTGAATGTCTCCATGCACAAAACTGAAGGAATCGATACGCACGTTAGTAATTTTGGAAACTGAGAGCTTGGACAGTCAAAGAAAGTGGTTTTAATAGACATCACAGCGGTCCTCTTTGAAAAAAATTCTATACAATTCACCGTGGGGTCATGTTTGAGGTACCCTGTTTGGCAATTGTGCTTGTCTGAAGTGACTGTTGTTGTCACTGTTGTTGTTGAAAAATCGTGATTTTCGTGATTTTTGTGTTATGTAAGTCAAGGTGTATGGCAGGCGGTCACAAAAACGAGGCAAGCTGCCAGTGAAGCTGGGACTTTTTGCACAGAGGTCGAGCACAGGTGAGGCAAGTGGATTTGTGGGAACTGCCTCTCTGGCCTAAAGAGAAAGTAGACGTGCGTTACTCCAGCGAAGCCTGAGCGGAAGGGAGACATTCAATTTTTTTTTAAACTCCTGTCAGGTGCGTGCCTTTAAATGGTCTGTTCATGGTAGTAATTGTTTCTAGATTGAAGCATTTTTAGGGGTGACTATGATGCCTGAGGCTAATAGGGATCATGTAGGCATTTTGAGGCCCCGTGTATTTGTGTCCTTCGGCCAATTTGAATGTCTCCATGCACAAAACTGGAGGAATCAACAGGCACGTCAGTAATTTTGGAAACTGAGGGCTTGGACAGTCAAAGAAAGTGGTTTTAATAGACATCACAGCGGTTCTCTGTTTAAAAATTCTATAGCGTATTCTGGAGTGCTCATAGCTATCCGGGGAGCCGGCATAGCCGGATGGTAGAGCGTTGGGCTTCCAGTGCTCGGGTCGTGAGTTCGAATCCCGGCTGAGGCAAATATTTGCGCTGGCTCTCGTTGCCCCGTTTTTGATATCATCCATACGTGGTGAAAAAGGACGTTAAACTCCCAAACATCCATCCGCACAGCTATCCTCTTTTTTGAAACTCCAAGCAGTGAAGAGATACGCAGAGTGGTCTCCCCTGAAAGGTGTGCCTTTAAAGATGAAGCACTCAATCCTCCAGGCCACATGTCACACGATGACTGGTCGCCCTTTGCCGTGCTGAGGGCGGGCGCGGGTACGAGGGGTTGGCCTTGTCATGCGGAAATTGACTTCAGCGATCAATTGTGCTCCCCGACCACTACAAGGGGCAGACAACTGCTCCAGGTCTACTCTCATCTCTTTTTCACTGACACGGGACTGCGACAGCTTTGATTTTAACAGGGCTTTTATTTTCCCACTGCCCCGCGCACGGTAAATTATTCAAACCGAATAAACTGAAAGCCACCGACGCCATAACAAGGTCCCCGGTTCAAGAGGGTTCTGGTTACCCTGGAAGGAACATTTTAATTTCGGTTGGTATTGCATACAAACGGCTGAAACGACCAGCGTCGCTTAGTTTTGCTCAGTCAGTAAAGTCAGTCAGTTTGTCCTCTAGGAAATTAGGGATAGGGCTACGAGTGGTGATGGTGTGATTGCTACCCTTGCCATAGTTCGTATACCACCAAATTCGGGCTGATCGTCGGGGGTTCTCTCCGGGCACCCCGGCTTCCTCTCCCCTCTGCTTTGGAAATGTTCAGCCCACCAAATGTGAAAACTAAATGCAATTCTAAATTCCGAAATTTAAATAGTTGAGCTGACCCTTCGCACCACGTGATTGTAATGTGTTTATGTCCAGTGTGTGAGAGAATGCGTATTTTTTTCAATAGGCTGAACATTTCCAAAGCAGAGGGGTGGAAGCCGGAGTACCCGGAGAGAACCCCCGACGATCGGCCCGAATGAACGGTGCCACATACGAGAAGGAAAAATTCTTTGCCCCGAGTGGGAGTCGAACCCCTGACCTCTCTCACTGGTGACAAGTCTCTTAACCACTCGGCCACCGACCACCCCTTTAACTCCTTGGGGTTGTGTCTGCCTTATCACTATGGTTCAAAAATATACACGAGGTGTAAGTAGCCCACGAGGTGGAATTATACCACCTCAACGATATAATAATAATAATAATAATAATGATAATAACATGCACTCACTCTCACACAGGACACACACAACAATCATGTGTCCGGTGTGTAAGTGAATGCATGTGATTCACGTGAGCCGGCGTGTGTTGCGTCCAGTTCTTGAGAGAAGAAATTGCGAAATTCCCGTATTATTATTATTATTATTATTATTAAGTACTAAGCAGTCAGAGAGACAGAGAGACAGGCAGGCAGACAGACAGACAGACTTGGACAAACAAACAAACAAACTGCATTTCCTGAACGCACAGCCGTATGCACAAACAATTACGGAACAACAAGAGCAAATACAACAGCAGCAGCAGCAGCAGCAACAACAACAGCAGAAACAACAACAACAGCAGCAACAACAACAACAACAACAGCAGCAACAACAACAACAGGAGCAGCAGCAGCAGCAACAGCAGCAAAACAACAAAAACAAAAACAACAACAACAACAACATCAACAACAACAGCAGCAGCAGCAACAACAATAACAGCAACAACAACGACAACAGCAACAACAACAGCAGCAGCAACAACAACAGCAGCAGCAACAACAACAACAACAACGACGACAACAACAACAACAACAACAAAATAAAATTAAATAATTAAAAAAAACAAACTGACGACGCAGTTTTCCATTCAGGACATGAGGTCGACATTACAGTCTGTCTTTCCTTGCTGAGCGTTGCTTCCAGCCCTGTCTGCTTGCCAGTGATGGGGGGTCGATGGCCGAATGTCGACGACTTTCCCCAGTTAGTTTGTGATTTATTGGCGGCTGAATGCCGCATGATGGGAAGGGGGCGCATCCTGTCTGGAGGCATGTCAGATCAAAAGCCATGCAAATTGCTCAACTACTCACGGCCATTTTCTTTTTTCTTTTGTCTGTGCGTAGGAAGGCATGGGAAGACTGTTGTGGGACAAGGTTGTTTCTGTTTTAACTTGTGTGTGTGTGTGTGTGTGTGTGTGTGTGTGTGTGTGTGTGTGTGTGTGTGTGTGTGACTCTGTGTGTGTGTGTGTGTGACTCTGTGTGACTGTGTGTGTGTAAGGGGTGGGTGGGTGGGAGGGGAATAGGATAGGAAGAGTGTGGGTGGTATGTGGGTGGGAGGGGATTGGGGGTGGAAGAGTGTATGTGTGTGTGTGTGTGTGGGGGGGGGGGGGCTTATCTGGGAGGGGAGTAGGATGGAAGAGTGTGGGTGGTGGGTGGGTGGGTGCGAGGTGATTGGGGTGGAAGAGAGAGAGAGAGAGAGAGAGAGAGAGAGAGTGTGTGCGTGCGTGTGTGTGTGTGTGTGTGTGTGTGTGTGTGTGTGTGTGTGTGTGTGTGTGTGTGCGTGCGTGCGTGCGTGCGGTAAAAGTGCTAGACCCACAGTTGGCCTTTTTCGATTATTTTGGTCTCTTCATTAAGAAGACTGCAAAAGTGCAATATCCACCCTCCGGGCAGTGACAGCACTCTAACTGAAAAGGAGACGATTTTCGGTTTGCATGGGGTTAAGTTTAGCGAGCCTGAGCTCCCAGACCGGTTGGGGGGATGGGGGAGGGAGGGCAGCGAGCAGTTCACTTCAGTTCAAGATGGTATCTCTGTGCTCGGGAAAGCCCATACGCGTTCCACCCCATGGTTCAGAAATCCCCCCCCCCCCAGCGTAAGCTTTCCTTCAACTGTTGGTTAAATTCACACGGGTCCTGTCATGCCCATCGTCATGTCAGTGGCGTTCACTCTGTCTCTGCAATGATTATTATCAGTGATGCTGACAATAACGACGACGACCACGACGAAGGATGATGATAATGACGATGACGATTATGGCGCCGACAGTGACGACGAAATGACGAAGACGACGACGACGAAGAAGAAAAAGATGATGATAATGACGACGATGACGATGATGATGGCAAAGATGATTATAGCGACAACGACGACGACGAAGAAGAAGAGGATGATGATGATGATGACGATGGCAAAGATGATTGTGATGACGACAACGATGACGAAGAAGAAGAGTATCATAATGATGATGACGATGATGATGGTGATCCAAAACTGTGACACCACTGAAAAGACGTCTAGTTCTCTGCAACTCCCCCCCCCCCCCCCCGCCCACCCACACACACACACACACACAAGTTTCTTAAACAACATCAAACTTCCTGTCAGATGATGTGAAGGAGATTTGTACACAGCCCCACTAAACCCGCCATCGACCGTCATTTAGGCTGAGTACTCTCTTCAAGCAAAATGTCGGATGAGGCCAGTCTGGTAGCGATCACAGCGACTTTCCTCTCCTCCAGTCATAGAGAGCTCGACTGTGAATCTATATATCCTCGGGGCAAAATAATATCCCCCGTCTGCTGCAGTAAATGACCTTTTGAAAAGGACATGGCAGGATCAAACGTATGTAGGCCTGTCTGTATATGCCGTCAGAGAGAGAGAGAGAGAGAGAGAGAGAGACTGGTGGGCACAAAATATATACATGTATATGACTGTGTTAATCGTTTTGTTATTTCTGGGAGATCATGGGGCATGTGTGTGTGTGTGTGTGTGTGTGTGTGTGTGTGTGTGTGTGTGTGTGTGTGTGTGTGTGTGTGTGAGTCTGTGTGTCAGTCTGTGTGTGTGTGTGTGTGTGTGTGTGTGTGTGTGTGTGTGTGTGTGTGTGTGTGTGTGTGTGTGTGTGTGTGTGTGTGTGTGTGTGTGTGTGTGTGTGTGTGTGTGTGTGTGTGTGTCTGTGTGTGTCAGTCTCTGTCTGTGTGTGTGTGTGTGAGTCTGTGTGAGTCTGTGTGTGTCAGTCTGTGTGTGTGTGTGTGTGTGTGTGTGTGTGTGTGTGTGTGTGTGTGTGTGTGTGTGTGTGTGTGTGTGTGTGAGTCTGCGTGTGTGTGTGTGTGTGTGTGTGTGTGTGTGTGTGTGTGTGTGTGTGAGTCTGTGTGTGTCAGTCTCTGTGTGTGTGTGTGTGTGTGTGTGTGTGTGTGTGTGTGTGTGCTTATTATCTCCTGCTTACAAAGCCATTTTCATCAAGCCTTGTTCACTGACCAGAGAATACTTGTTGGAACACACATTTACAGGAAAAGGCCACGCAAATAGAAATCTGAAGCAAAGCGAAAGTTTTCCAATAGGTCAAGAGGTTTTGTTTACTTCAGTCTCATCTCTGTACTTGCCTATGACGACTCAATGTATTCTCAGTACTGCCAGTAAGGAATTTTCTACAAGCAGATAGATTTTGTGTGTGTGTGTGTGTGTGTGTGTGTGTGTGTGCGTGTGCGCGTGTGTGTGTGTGTGTGTGTGTGCGTGTGTGTGTGTGTGTGTGTGACAATTGCTGTCTTTTATTGTTCTTACTGGCATCATTTTCATGCCATTTTATTTTCATTTTAATCTCCCTTAACTTTGTATCCCGGCTGGGGCCAAATATTTGTGCTGGCTTTTTCATCGTTGCCCCGTCTTTGATATCACCCGTATGCGGTGGAAAAGGACGTTAAATCCCCAAACACCCACCCACCTTAACTTTGTAGGCGCTTAGAGCTTGCTGAGGATAAGCGCTATTTAAAAATCCACCATTCTTCTTCTTCATCATATTATTATTATTATTATCATACAGTTTACATCTTTCTAAATTTCTTTATATCTAACCTTTAGAAATTTCATGTGGGGTTTTAGTGGTCGTCTGACGAGTTATTTTTGTTCTTTCTATTAAGCCTCTGTCTCATGTTATGTCGTGCATGCTGCATTTCATTTGGTTGCATCGGAAGTGTCTGGTTCCGACCAGCAACACTTCGACACAATACAGGTAAAGATGTCTACTAGAGCTGTCACAGCACTGCATACAGCTGTCCCAGAACCAACACACGCGAAGCAGCTGCATGTACCCCTCCGGGGAAAAGAGATGTCCCTTAAGGCTACTGGAGCCCCTTGCATTTGGGCCTTTAGCGTGTTTCTCATGGGTTACAATTATTTTCTCAATTCCTCCGAAGTGCAAAACCGTCGAGTACACCCTCCGAAACAGTCACAATGAGGAGAACTGGCCCCCCAGTTGCACGGGTAGATTCACGTCGAAAATCTCGCCATTGTCGAGAGGGGAAGTAACTCTAATCGATAAAATTACGTCCCTTCCAGTTAGGTTAATTTTACTTGAGATCTTTAGGTCACTGGGAGCCATTTCAAGCCACTATTAATAATAGTATTATGTAATCTGCAGGGGTCTCGGGCCTAGCGGGGAAGGCTCACACCTTGCGTAATACTAACAGTGGCTTGAAGTGGCTCCTACTGGTGTGGAATGGCTAGTTCTTTTTCACGAGTCTTATCATATAGTGGGCAGGGGATGGTTAGGCGCGGGCTGTGAAGAGTTAAACATTGTAACAGATTTCACACGAAATGGCGAGCTGTCTACCAATTTCGCTAACGCAGAACCCAGACAGAAGTATTCATAGATCTTTGGGAAGATCTTAAGCCCGAAAACGACCTGTACGTACAAAGTTACGTGTTGACTGAACAGCGAGCAGTCCCTTCTCTCCCAGAGTTCAGTCGTCTCAAGCCGCTCTCCTCAGAAAAGTCTAAGACATCGATCTCTACACGGGAGTTTTGCAAGGTCGATGAAAATACAGCAGGATGTCTGTAAAACGACAAACAGACTGCTCTGTAATCACTGCTGTATAGATCCAGGAGAGGCTTATCTCAACCGGGGAGGGGGGGGGGGGAAATGAAGATGGCGGGGGGTGAGTGGATGGGAGTCCTTTTCCACCATGTAAGGGTGATATCGAAGACGGGTCAACGAGAAATTGGCCGGCAATGTTTCACGAAGCCGCTTGAAAAACCGTACAACGACCAGACAGACAAACAGACAGGCAAACGGACACAGGGACAAACGAACAAATGAACAAATGGACGAAATATTTCTAGCGGGTACATTTTTTTATATACTATCGCACATGCTCTTTGTGTGATTCTGATTCATTTTACCGCTCTCGACCTCCAGCCTCTCATACTTGTCACTTTACCCCCCCCCCTCATCCCCTCATCCCCCCCCCCCACGCACACACACACACACACACACACACACACACACACACACACACACACACACACACACACACACACACGCACACACACACACACACACACACATGCACGCACGCACGCGCGCACACACGCACAGGCGTAAGGACACAAATCGACAGTGGGGTCATATTTGGTCAGGTTTATTTGGAGAACCCTGTTTGGCGAGTGTGCTAGTTTGTAATGAGTTTTGTTGTCGTGAAAAAGCGTGATTTGTAACGCAACATGCAGGCCAGGGGTCCGCAACAAGAGGCAAGCTGCCAGTGAAGCTGGGACTCTTTGCGCTGTAGAGCGGCAAAAGCGAGGCAAGAGGATTTAGAAGAAGCGGCTTTCTGGCTTTAAATAGAAAGTAGACTAGCATTACTTCAGTGAGGCCTGAGCGGAAAGGAGACATTCAGTTTTGTCAGGTGGGTGCCCGTGTATGGCCTGTGCATGATAATTTTTGTTTGTAGATTGAAGGTGGTCGAATGGTAGAGCATTGGACTTCTAATGCTCGGGTCGTGAGTTCGAATCCCGGCTGGGGCCAAACATTTGTGCTGGCTTTTTCATCGTTGCCCCGTCTTTGATATGTGGTGGAAAAGGACGTTAAACCCCCAAACACCCACCCACCCACCCTTGTAGATTGAAGCATTTTTAGGGGTGACTAAGATACCTGAGGTTAAATAGTGAATATATAGGAATTTTGAGACCTCGTGCATTCACACACACACACACACACACACACACACACACACACACACACACACACACACACACACACACACACACGTGCCCCATGTTCTTGTTATACGTGAATAACGCGGGCATCATCTACAACAACTTCACAACAATTTTTTTTCTACCTTTGTGAACTTCTGCCACACCCCCCAGTTACAAATAAGACGGTCGACCGATATTACCCACTACCTTCAAATCTTCTTTACTATTCTCAAGAACACCCAGACAAAAAAAAAAGAGGACCACAAAAAAGCTAAAACAAAACAAAACAAATCAAAACCCAACTCTTTAGTATTCATAATTCTGGTACCGAGATCCCTCCCTGTAACGTAGCAGATCACGTCTTCCACTTTTCCTCCAGTTTAGCGAGCAGTTCATAAATCAGCGACGGTTCATCACAGAATTAGGCTGTCTCCTTCGCAGTCTTTTCTTGCGGGTCGGTGGATTTCTCCTTCCGCAAGCCGATTTTCCCCCCTGGGGGGACTACTTTTATTGTGCACTGGCATTTACCCTATTGGTGGGATGGCCACGGAAAGTCTAGGTCTCTCGATCTGCACGCTTGTGAAGTCCTTTGCTGAACTTCAGGACGTAAATGTCTACACGAAAGGCAAAATTAGCGTGGCTGAAATGATAACTGTCGAAATTTTTTTTTTTTTTTTTTGACGATGCTGTACGAGACGTGAGAGTGTCGCAAGGGACACAGTACGCGGTGTTTAAAATATCGGTAGACATGTCACGTGACAGGATCTAAGAAACCTGGTAAAGACGTAGGCTATGGAACTAGTGCTCGCACAATGTCACATTAAAACAAACAAACAAACAATTCTGTCATTACTTTATTGTTGTTTTCGGGAAATGTTGGTCGCCTCCCCTCGTGGGAGACGCGTCGCCGCGGTGCAGCGCCACCAAATGCAGCTAAACTTTATTTTAACGGTGTTGTTGTCTTTTTCTATATACTTCCTTTCCTAATGGGTCTTTCTATCTTTCTTCTCCAGTTTGATGTGCCTAACGTTCTTTCTCGTTTTCCCCGACATTCCATTCCTGCGTCATTCCATTACGTCAAACATGACGTCAAAACTTACACGTTGCGCGTGACACACAGGCAGCTACTGATGTAGGTACTCATTACTTTCAGCTACGCTTCAAACTCTTTAACCTTGCCATCAGCGCAGCTCCAAAATTCCGCACACGCACCTGGGAAGAACCCCAGACCATAACCCAAACTACCGGAAGTGATGCCATTGTCGGCAGTCTCGTTTTAGTGATTAGCTTTCAAACGCCGAATTCATGCAGTGTCGCTGGCTCGCGACCAAATCGTTGAGAATCCCGTGTTATTCATTTTACTGTTCGGATTTTTCTTGTGAGCTAGCCACGCTCACTGACTAAAACGAATCCTCCATGGCAACCGCACGCAGCGCACGCTTTTCCACAGTCCGAGATACTTACCGTTCATACCGTAATTACGGAAATTATAAGACGTTAGCGATGTAAGCAAACGACAACCATGGACACTGACTCCACTATGATCATTACCTTCGACGTGGAAAAATACCCACAGGCACACAAAATAGAGGACTTTTGGAACCGGACGCCGTTTTAGTGTCACTGAAGACCTTTAACTGCAGGACACGCTACGAGTGATGTGCGTGCAAAGTTGTGTTTTTGGATGTGTGCCGCAGGCTTACTGACAGGCGTAACGATCAGAACTATTAATGAGGCGAATGTGTCTGGCCAGTGTGATAAACTAATAACAAGCTGATTAGGAGATTTCTACCGTTGCTGGTCTCGGCCTCTGTTCAAGCGTGTGAGGCGACCAAGGTTCAGGTTGGAGTTGTCGCTCTGTGTCCCTGTTCTTCTGTCTGTGGGCCCGTCTGTGTCTGCCTGTCTATCTTTGTGTCTGTCCGTGTGTCTGCGTCTGTCTGTCTGTCTGTTTGTGTGTCTGTGTGTATGTCTCTGTGTGTCTGTTTGTCTGTCTCTGTCTGTGTGTCTGTCTCTGCCTGTCCGTCTCTCTCTCTCTGTCTGTCTCTGTCGGTCTGTGTGTCTGTCACTGTCGGTCTGTGTATTTGTCTCTGTCTGTGGGCCTGTCTCTGTCTGCCTGTCTATCTGTCTGTCTTTGTGTCTGTCCGTGTGTCTGTCTGTCTGTCTCTGTCGATCTGTGTGTCTGTCACTGTCGGTCTGTGTATTTGTCTCGGTCTGTGTGTCTGTCTCTGCCTGTGTGTCTGTCTGTCCGTGTGTCTGTCTCTGTCTATGTGTCTGTGTGTCTATCTATGTTTGTCTGTCTCTCGCCCAAATAAAGTTGTCAAGTCAAATCTCTCTCTCTCTCTCTCTCTCTCTCTCTCGGGGAGCCGGGGTGGCCGAATGGTAGAGCGTTGGACTTCTAATGCTCGGGTCGTGAGTTCGAATCCCGGCTGGGGCCAAATATTTGTGCTGGCTTTTTCATCGTTACCCCGTCTTTGATATCACCCGTACGTGGTGGAAAAGGACGTTAAACTCCCAACCCCCCCCTCTCTCTCTCTCTCTCTCTCTCTGGGGTCATCAGTCAAGCACTGTTTGAAGTTTGTTTTGCTGGCTTTCTTCGAATGTATTATTGTTTTCTTACGAAGACAAAATAAGATTTAGAAAAATAAAACGAACAACAACAACAACAACAACAGCAAAACACCCCAAAACAAAACGAAAAACTACTGGTTTGTCGTCATCTGACTGCAAATAATCTTGCACATTCTCCTTTCGACAGTTCTTTCATTTTTCTTTTCCATTTCAGACCTTAAACTTTCTGTTTGCATTTCTTTGTCTGCCGAGAGACATATCTCATCACGTGCTGTGAAATCCCGGGCAGTTTTGCCCGTCCTGGCGAAATTTGAGCAGCCCTGACGGATCCATAACTCATCTGGCGGTGTTAGGAAACTGATCAGGTCACGTGACCACAGCTACCGTGTCTGGTACAGGGCAAGTACGAAAACAAGTATCTTGAAATGTCAACGCAGCATGAGGTCTTTTAGTGTTTTTGGGGCCAGGCCTGGTACATGTTGCAGACGCGAACAAAAGCTGAAGTGCGGGGGTGTAATCAAAATGGCCGCGTGCGTTTCCGGTGCTACCCTAATTCAAAAGTTTCGACGATGATTGCTGTCGCGCAAAGCCATTTGTTTTGCTCCTTGCCGGGACTGAACTCGCGATCCACGCATTTGAGAGTCCATCGCTTTGCCACCTCGGCCATGACGACATTTGACAGTCCAACGCTTTACCACCTCGACTATGACGACATTTGAGAGTCCATCGCTTTACCATAACGGCTATGACGACATTTGACAGTCCAGCGCTCTACCATAACGGCTATGATGATATTTGACAGTCCAACGCTTTGGCCGAGATTTCGGCTATGACGGCATTTGACAGTCCATCGTTTTACCATAACGACTGTGACGACATTTGACAGTCCATCGCTTTGCCATAACGGCTATGGCGACATTTGACAGTCCAACGCTTCAGCCGAGATCTCGGCTTTGACGGCATTTGACGATGGTTGTTTGCTGGCTTTCCTCCGGTCGCCTTGTCTTTTGTGTCACCCTTCAACCGCCAACTCGAAGTGGCATTCCGCCATACTGATTTACTGCCGTGAGGCAGCAGAACTATGTCTTTTGTCGTGTTTGACGCACAGATGCACAGCGGTGTCACGACACTGACATGTGATATGCACGGAGAAGGAACGTCAAGTGTCGGAGACGGTTCTCACGGAGGCTGTTGACACTTTTCCTGCAGCGGGTTTGTGAGGCCATGTTTCTGTTCAAGCCACACTGGTGTGGTGCACTTTGGTTTAAACATGTTATTCACTTTCAGATAATAATAATAATAATAATAATAATAAGAATAAGAAGAAGAAGAAATGAAAAGGAAGATATATATATATGAGACCGGGTCATACCCGGCCCCTATTTACTGATACTTTGTTTACAACGTGTGTACTGCTGTATTCCCCTCTTTGTTCTTCTTAGTCCCGCTGTCCCTCTAGCCACCCGTTCTACCCTTCCCCGGCCACCCCTGTACATCAGCCTTTGTTCCCTGGCCGGCCCCGTATACTGTCCACTAGCCACGCGCACGCAGTGTTCTGTATCCGCGATGGCGCGCGTGTCAATTAGTTGTGTTTGTTTGTGTGTGTTTAGTGTCAAATATCTGCGTAGTCCCTTCACTTAGGATAATTCTGTAAACTGCAGTAGTTTCATGACAGTTTGTACATTTTAATCATGTTTTGTGTTTAGCGCTGTTTTGTAGTTTAATGGGCGTATTTTGCGATTTTCACCACTTTTCGAATGCGTGGTCCCAGCCTTTACGCTCTTTAATCGGCGATAGAAAATTGTCTGTGTTTTGATGAGATCTTAAACTATTATAGTCTTAAAGTACTTTTCACGCTCTTTTAGATGCACTTTGTTTGAAGTTTCTAGCTATTATGTAACGCCCGCTGTGGTTCGTTTTCCATGTGTTAACAAACACAGATTTCGCTGTGGCTGGCCCTCGCGGTCTGCTTTTCGCTGCACTTGGGGCAGTGCTGTCTTTGCGGCCCGCGCTGGGCACATAAGTAGCCGCGGGCTATGCCTCACTACACAGTCGCCAGCCAGCCCTGCCGCGAGTCACTGCACGTGTCTACGTATTGTCTGCCATTTGTTGCTGTTTTCCCGTAATAAAACTCATGTCATAGCGACCTCTGTGTTTGGTCTCCCTGCCTGCATGAACCGGACCCCTGACACCCGGTTACATATATATATATATATATATATATATATATATATATATATATATATATATATATAAAAGGAACAAAGGCGTCGCTAAAGCCGAAAACATGCGCTCAATCAGGTCAATTTGAAAGTAGGGGAAGTAAGTAAAGCTGAGAGCGCTCCCTAGATCTAGGAGATCTGTTAGACGTTTCAGCGGTAGGATGGTAGATTCTCCAGCAGCTCTCTTAACCCGCAAGAAATTCTTAATGTTTACACACATGGTGATAAAGTTATGTTATTGTTTATTTTCATGATGGCCGGAATTATAACCTCATTCTAGCCGGCTGCCAGGTCACAAAAAAGTGGATCAATGGAACAAGCGACATCACGCGTTTTCTCGTCAAGCACGAGTCAGGCTAAATTTTGGTTATAACTTGAAGAAGTTTACACTAACGTTTCTTAGAAAAAAATAGACAAAGAAGAAGAAGAGGAGGAGGAGGAAAAAGAAGAGAAAGAAGAAGAAAAAAACCCTCGACAAAAAAAGGGGAGCCGGGGTGGTCGAATGGTAGAGCGTTTGACTTCTAATGCTCGGGTCGTGAGTTCGTATCCCGGCTAGGGTCAAATATTTGTGCTGACTTTTTCATCGTTGCCCCGTCTTTGATATCACCCTATGTGGTGGAAAAGGTCGTTAAACCCCCAAACCCCCACCCACCCCCTCGACAAAAAAAAAAGAAAGAAAAAAGACCCCCCCCCCCACACACACACACATTTATTGATACCAGATCTATCTTGCAATTTCCATCATGATCTTCAAGCACGATGTACCGACTAAACATGGAATGTCTTGCACAGCTCTGACGCAGCGCCGCAGACGGTTAATTTGCTCCATCCATCCAATTTTACCTGAGTGAAGATCCCTTTGAACTACAAGGTGACATCAAAGTCGGCGTTCAAACTGCACGTCTAAGTAGCGAGATTAAACGGTATTTGACGCAGCAGCATTAGTGCGGGCGTAGCAAGGCTACCGTACTTCCGCGTGTAGAAAAGGCGGCTATAAAAATGTCTGGCTCCACGAAAAAGAAAAATCAGATCGACAGCAGCAGCCGAGCAGAGCAGACGTCGCAGCCAAGCAGCCAAGCCGCACGGACGCCCCGCGTCAGCCAGCCAAGTCGAGCGAGCCACGCCGCGCAGAGACCAGCGCTGAGTACACGGTACTCGGCGCCCACAGCGAACGTTGGACCTACGTCAGGCCTTTGTCCTTCTCAGGACCAGTCCTGCCGCCATCTTGGATTTTTGACTACTCTCTCTCTCTCTCTCTCTCTCTCTCTCTCTCAACCCGTGATCGTTTTATTTTTAGCATTAATCCACACTTTCTTTCAGCGCTCTGCACAGTGCTCTAGCACTGTGCTGACCCAGCCCACCACTGCACGGGCCGTGTGCAGTCTGAGTGCCCGCCTCTCGGCAGGGAAAGGAGGCCTGTCACTGCACAGGCTCTGTGTGCAGTTGAGTGCCTGCCCCTCGGCAGCACTCTAAAAAACCAAGGAAGGATGGCCGGCCCTAGGCCAGAAATGGAGGGCACTGTCCGCAGCGACAGGGACAGTGGCGGAGAAAACGCCACTACGAGTGACGACGCCCAGTCTCCCCCATCCTTCAAAAAGGTGGAGAGACGCAAAAGAGGGCGGAACTCCCCGCAAGGGGAGAATGAGAAAACTGGCAAACGTGCCAGGAGGCGACAGGCCAAGACTGGCCCACGGATGGGGAGCATCCCTAGGGCCCTAGGATCCCCTTCCCAGCTGAGCGACAGCTCCTCCTCGTCGGAGGGGGAGCTAGACCACGAATCGGATCTGGAAAGTCTGGGCAACCCATGTACCGACGATACACAGGCCAACCAGACTGGCCGTAAGGCAGAGGCCAAGAAGGCCACTGACAGCAAAAGGGAGGCCGAGGCCACCCAGACCCACAAAATGACCTACGCTCAAGCAGCAGCGCGCGGGGCAGCTCCCCATGGAAGGAGGGGAGTGCGGGGACCAGAAACGGCCCCAGTCTTCTGTCAGTATCCCGTGATACTGGAAGACAAAATGATCCTGACCGAACCAGCGCGCCTGGCCGGTCTGGAGTTTAGGCTGGCAGGCCTAATCAGAGAAGCAGGGTATGGGGTGGTCACGCACCTCAAACCCCTAAGCAAAGCCAGATACCTGGTGGGCTGCTCCTCTGAACGCCAGCAGGAAAGACTAGCCCTGGTCACTAAGATAGGGCCAGTGAGTGTGCGCGGGTACGTCCCGGTACCCAAAGTGGAAGGAGTGGTGTCAGTCCACCCCGACGCCACAGAAGACCAGATCAGACTCGCCATCGAGTCTGATGTGACAGTAGTGGCTGTTAAACGCCTCACACTAAAAGATGGGAGCAAGTCTCGGGCAGTGAAAGTCACACTTGCCGAGACCAACCTGCCCGATCACCTTGTGATCAACAGACAAGAGTATGGGCTCAGACCATACGTGGCCGAGGTTCAACGGTGCTACAGGTGCCATCGCCTGGGCCATGTGCAGAAGGCCTGTCCTGCCAAAAAAAACAGTCTGCGCCGCCTGTGGCAAAGCGGGCCACAAAAGTGAAAACTGTAACGGCCCGAAGCGCTGCACCAACTGCCAGGGTGCGCATTCGGCCGCATACAGAGGCTGCCCCGCTGTGAAACAGTGGAGCCTGGCAAACAGACTGAGGGCGCAGGCCTACATGCCCAGAGCCCAGGCGATGCGGGAAGCGGGGAAGATTGTCGCCCAGAAAACGGCACAGTCCACCGCCCCGGCACCTGCCATCACCAAGACACCCGGCCTTGGATGGAGGCAGGAAGCCGTCCCCAAAAACACGGCCCCGAGGAAGAAACTCGACCTCGGCAAGCCTGTTCAGGCCAAAAAGCCAGTGACGCCCGCTGTGATCACTGCACAGAGAAGAGAGTCGGCCGTGGCGGCCAAGACCACAAACAAACGCCCGCAGGCACCAGACACTGCGAACTGCGACCCAGCCCAACCCGAGCCACAGGAGAACCCTGAAGGAAGGCAGGATCTCCAAGAGGAGAATACCCGTCTCCGTGGTGAGGTAGAGAGCCTGAGGGGGTTACTCAGTAACCTCCAGGCTACAATCTCAGACCTGAAAAACGAGATCAGGTCACTCAGGGAAGATAAGGCACAACGGGAAGTGCAGTCGCCCCAGCCCCTCTCACCTGAAACCGTGACCCTGATCCAGCAGGTCCTTGCATCCCTCATCAATGGACAGAAGTAAGGGAGGCAGTAATCCAGACACGCCCCCTAGGGGACTGTCCATCCTGCAGTGGAACTGCAGATCTGTGACCGGGAAGGCCCCCTTCCTACGCAGATACCTGCAGGACAAACCTAAGGTGGACGTCCTCATGCTGCAGTCCTTGAACGTGAGACTTCAGGCTCTCCCTCACCTGGATGGGTATTATTACCCTCCGGCTGTGGACATGGAGAAAGGGCGCGTCATGGTTGCCACGTATGTCAGCTCTCGGCTATCATATGTGGATGCTGACCCGTTGACACACGTGAACCCCAGAACCCCTGGAGACTACCGGCTCAACCTGAGAAGCCTGACAGTCTCGTTATCAGGGGGAAGGGAGCTCACGCTAGTAAACGTGTACTACCCAGACGGAATACCGGATGGGAGTGCCTGCGACTGGCTTAGAAATCTGGATGGGAGGACAGCAGATGCACGGAGAACTTGGGTGGTGGCCGGCGACTTCAACGCCAGCCACAGACTCTGGGATCCAGGCGCAACAACGGCTGGCGGAGGACACTTGGCAAACGCGGTTTTAGAATCTAATCTGAGCATACTGAACGACTGCTCAGTGACCCGCATCGGCCAAAGCGGGCAGAGGAACAGTGCAATTGACGTAACACTAGCAAGCCCAGCACTCTGCCTAGAGGCTACTTGGGAGACTGGAGATGACAATATGCAATCAGACCACCTACCAATCCACATCACGCTGGACCAGGCCGTCCCCACGGAGGTGGAGGTCAACTCCGACCCAAAGTATGCATATGACAAAGCAGACTGGGAGAAGTTCCGAACCCTGCTGGAAGCCGAATGCGAACACATGAACCGCAACGGCCCTGACCAAGATATAGACTCGAAATACGAGGAGATTAGAAGCATGATCCTCACCGCAGCCAACGCTGCGATCCCACAGTCACGCCCACAGCCCTCCGGTGGAGGCCGGCTGATAGGTGGTTGGTGGAACGCGGAATGCGAAGAAGCCACAGCAGAGAAAAGGCGGGTCCTCAGAGCGTTCAAAAGAAATATGACTGAGGAAAACAGAGAGCTGGTGCGGGCAGCCACCACTCACTGTAGCGAGGTTGCTGAAAAAGCCAGACAGGAACACTGGGAACGCTTCTGCACAGAACAGGTACAGGAACCCAAGGACAGCAGCAAGCTGTGGAGAAGGATACGCGCTCACAGGCGAAGGGGCCGCCTGCCAGAAAGGGCTCTACTTGTCAATGGCCAAAAGACGCAGACTGCCAAAGAAAAGGCCGATGCTCTCGCCGAGACATTTGCCAAGGCCAGTCAAACGGAACACCTCCCCCCAGAAATGAGAGAATACCGGCGGACTGAGGAACAGAGATTTGAGAAGTCGGAGAATGACGGTCAAGCTCCCTTCAACGGCGACCTGACGCTAGAGGAGCTACGGACGGCGATTGGCAGCCTCGGCTCGCAAGGCAAAGCGACCGGGCATGACCCAATCTCGTACCAGATGATTCGTCATTTTCCAGACAGAATGGTCAAAGTTCTTCTGGGCTTCTACCAGACCTGCTGGGACTCTGGTCAGATACCCAAGGCTTGGAAGAAGGCTGTAGTGGTGGCCATCCCCAAGGATGGCAAGCCGCCCCACCTCCCAACAAGCTACCGCCCGGTCGCACTAACATCCCACCTGGGGAAGGTGTATGAGAGGCTGGTCAGGGACAGACTAGAGTACCATCTGGAGAAGCATGGCATAATCCCGCTGTGCCAGGCCGGCTTCCGCAAAGGAAGAGGCTGCATGGAACACGTCGCTAGGCTCACCAGTGAGATCAAGAAGGCAATGGTCAACAAACACTCAGTGGTGACCACCTTCTTCGACATCAAGCGCGCGTTCGACACAGTGTGGCATGCCAAGCTTCTAGACAAACTGAGCAGCATTGGCATCTCCGGGCGACTGTACCAATTTGTGCAGGCGTTCCTGGCAGACAGGAGGATCTCGGTGAGAGTCGGAGCCTCCCTGTCGGATGAGCACATCCTCGATATGGGCGTCCCGCAAGGCAGCGTGATTGCGCCTACCCTGTTCTCAGTCATGCTACACGACATTGAGTCCAAGGTCGGCAGGCCGGACATAAAAATGTCACTGTACGCAGATGACCTGGCCATTTGGACTGAGCTTCCCACTCAGTTGCCAGGAAAGACAGCTTTCATGAAAAAGTTGTACGAAAGATGGCGGACCAAATTTCAGTCGTGTGTGGATGACATCCAGGGTTACATGGGGCAGAATGGCTTCCAGCTCTCCCCGGAGAAAACATCACTCGTGGTGTTCTCCAGGACAAACGGAGCGAAGAACGCCATGTCCATACAAATCGGGAACGTGACCATCAAGCCTTGCAGCGAGGCTAAGTTCCTGGGAGTGACACTGAATGAACGCCTGCGGTGGCAGCCGCACATCAGCAACCTAACCGCAAAAGCTGCGCGATCAGTGAACCTGATCAAAATCCTGTCAGCCGAGAGGTGGGCAACACCACGCAGCCTCATCCATCTAACGAACGCTCTGGTGAGATCCCGCCTCACGTACGGATGCGAAGCCTTCTTCGCACTGTCGAAAGCCGAATATCTGAAGCTTGAACGAGTTGAACTGGCAGCCCTGAAAACGGCAATTGGTGCTAGAAAAAGTGCGAGAAACGACCTGGTATACCAGGAAGCAGGCTGGCTACCACTCAGGGAGGAATGCAAAAGGAGGTGTGCCAACTTCCAGGCTGCCATGCACGCTACTGAGACCACCTTGGGAGATGGTCTCACAGAGACAGTCACCAAGGAGACCCTGATCCGGCAGGGTCTGGAAGTCAAAGCGCCACGAATATATCGGACGACCATCCCGATGGCGGAGCACACAAATGACATCTGGTCAGAGTGCGGAGCGAAACCTGAGGTGGCACAAACTCCCAAGCCGGTCTTTCCTCCCTGGGAGCTGGCTAAGCCCGAGTACGAACACCGCTATGCTGAAGGCGCGTCAAAGAAAGCAGACTCTGCTCTTGCCACAACCCTGGCAAGAGAGAAGATCGAACAGCGCTTCTCCCAGCACCTGAAAATCTACACGGACGGCTCTGTCCTAGACTCAGGAGAGGTTGGGTGCGCCTTCGTGATCCCAGACCTTGGAATCACAAGGCGCTACAAACTCAACGCCGGGTTAAGCATCTTCTCAGCAGAGATGTATGCAATCCTCATGGCCTGCACGTTTGTCAACGACATGCCAAACCCCCCGCTGGGGGTGGTCATTCTGTCCGACTCCAAGTCTTCACTCCAAGCCCTAGAGAGAGGGGGCACGAGGAATAGGAGTGATGTACAAAGCGAGATCCTCTTTCTGGCCCATCAGATCATCACGAAGGGAACCATCTTAGCCCTCATGTGGCTACCCTCCCACAGCGGGATCAGAGGAAATGAGCTGGCCGATCGCGCGGCCCGGGACGCCACCGGCGATGGCATGGAAGCAAAACTACTCCAGACACTCAGTGAAGTAAAAAGTAAGATACAAAGAGCGGCCCACACTCTCAGAGAGAGGAGACTCCGTGCATTGTGCGAAGAAAATGGCTGGGTCCACCTCCCGGGTGGCCAAAACCACGTGCCATTCTTCCCGCGCAGACACTCTGCAATCATCTGCAGAATACGCACACTGTGCTGCGCACACACATGGAGTAACGACCTCTGCCAGTGTGGGCAGCCCCCAGACATCCGTCACATTGTAAACGGTTGTGATGGCCTGCCCGCCAGCCTCCAGCCGGTCTGGGACCTGAGAGACAGATACTCACTGAAGACGGTAGACTTCCTCAGGTCACACCAAACCCTAGGTGACAGGCCAATGAGAACCCTGGCCGACGCGATCGTCAGATCAGATCTGACAAAATGGTTTTAAAACCAAAAAGCGAGGGGACACCCCAGTGATAATCTAAAAGGCAAAAGTACGGATGACAGAACAGACTGAGGCACTGAAAAACAAACCCAGACCAGGCACCTAAAAGCCAAGCAGAGATCCTCTGACGTCGCCCAAAGCTAAGCAAAACAGCCCTCACACACCCCAAAGACACTCGCCTAGCCAAGCAGCCAAAGACACACGCCAGGAACAACTTGTCCTTAAGGGCCAAAAGCCATAGGACGTAAAGCAAGCTAATGATGAAAAAGAAAAAAAAAAAAAGCAAGCGAAGAGGTCTGGGACAGTGTGTAAAACAATGATTCCTCCGCTAGTTTTTATGGGTCTTTCGCATCAGCGCTGGGCGGAAAGAGCCCATCTCACAAATCCCCCTTCACTTTGAGAGTCAGACTTCGACCCCGGACCATCGGCTGAAAACCGTTTTACTGCTTTCCTTTGATTTCTGGGATGGTGCAGGGATGCGGAGAGGTCGCGGAGTAATGTTTTGGGTGCTGTACTTTCACTAATGGGCACTTTTCCATTCTGCGTGCGTGCGCGTGTGTGCGTGTGTGTACGTGCGTGTATGTGCGTGCGTGTATGTGCGTGCGTGTATGTGCGTGCGTCACAGAGTAATGTTTCGGGTGTCGTACTTTCACTAATGGGCACTTTCCCACTCTGCGTGTGTGCGTGCCTGAGTTGTGTGTGTGTGTGTGTGTGTGTGTGTGTGTGTGTGTGTGTGTGTGTGTGTGTGTGTGTGTGTGTGCGCGCGCGCGCGCGCGTGTGAGTTGTGTGTGTGTGTGTGTGTGTGTGTGTGTGTGTGTGTGTGTGTGAGAGAGAGAGAGAGAGAGAGAGAATGGTAGAGCGTTGGACTTCTAATGCTCGGGTCGTGAGTTCGTATCCCGGCTGGGGCCAAACATTTGCGCTAGCTTCTTCATCCTTGCCCCGTCTTTGATATCACCCGTATGTGGTGGAAAAGGACGTAAAACTCCCAAACATAACCAAAACAGCTCGAAGCGATCTTTGAGCCTAAAAAATGTTAGCAATGGGGCCTTTAAGGTGTATGTCTGTTGTACGGTTCTAGACTCCACCAAAACAGCTTAGGTCAATTCCTGAGCCTAATTCATCTAGCAGCTATGTTGGAAAAGGGGTTTAAACTCTATCCTAAAGTTCCCACTTGCGTCCTTCGTGTTCACAATACTTGGCAGCAGAGGTCTGCAAATTTTATGGGATCGCCAAGTGTCTGTTCTTATTGTCAGTCTATTCTCATTAAAGTGCGGAACTAAAGATAGTGGGTTCCTACAAGTCGAAGAGAAGCAACAATCTGTTAGTATGCAACTGGGAAAAACTCTCAGCATAGAGAGAGAGAGAGAGTTAAATGTATCTACTATCTGAAAAAAGATCCGACCATATCACACCCTTGCTGCGGCATCCTCACTGGCTGCCAGTGAAATTCCGCATTCAGTACAAAATCTGCATACTTGTATTTCGCTTTTTTGAAGGAACTCCTCCGGCCTACCTCTCAAATTCCCTTACAGTCCACCAATCAGCACGCACTCTTCGTTCTTCATCTGAAAAACTACTGAAAGTTCCCCGTCGAAACCTGAAAACAGTTGGCGAGCGCGCGTTTAGCTTTGCTGCCCCGTCACTCTGGAACGCACTACCTCTCGGCCTGAGAGACGAGTAGGACATAGATCGTTTTAAGTCTGACTTGAAAACCGTAAACGAATCTGTTCCGGCTGGCTTTCGACTAAGCCCACTTACCTCATCCTGATTCAGCTGCTCTCTCTCTCTCTCTCTCTCTCTGTGCGTGCGTGCGTGCGTGCGTGCGTGCGTGTGTGTGTGTGTGTGTGTGTGTGTGTGTGTGTGTGTGTGTGTGTGTGTGTGTGTGTGTGCATATTTGTTGGTATGAGTGCAGGAGTACGCGCATTGAGTCACTCTGTGAGAATTTTGCGCTATATAAGTACAATTCATTATTATTATACTATACACCTCGTTTGTCTACGACTTAGACTTTTTTTCCCGTCACAAACCTCTATACATTGTGCATGCAAGTTTGTTTTACGCTAAAACTGTACTCGTAAGATTCGACTGAGATTTTCAGCAGAACCTCAGGGAAGAAGTAAATCAACATTAACTGTGTTTGCAGTCGTTGACAACAAGAAAAAAAAAAAAAAGAGAGAGAGAGAGAGAGAGAGAGAGAGAGAGAGAGAGAGAAGCTTTCATGTCTACTGATGAATCCACCATCTTCTCCTTGGTTCAATAAAACCGGTATGTGCAGCTAGGCCTTCAGGTAAAAGCTGCATCGACCACACGTGAAAAGTCGTAGATGCAAGACATAGGTAATTACAAAATGGATGTTTTTCCATTTTTTTTCTCTTCCAGTTGTAAGTGCGCTTGTTAAGAACGCGGCCGAGGATCACGGCGGTCAATCAACACGGCGGATATTTATTCAGGTGCTACTACGAATGGTGCTTCAATCTGGAAACAAACACAGCCCGTTCAAGGGCACATACCTGAGTTTAAAAAGTGTCTCCTTTCCGGTCAGGCCTCACTGGAGTAACGCTAGTTTACTCTCTGTTTAGGCCAGAAAGCCACTTCACCCAAATCCACTCGCGTCACCTTACCTCTCTCCTGCGCAAAAAAAGTCCCAGCTACACTGGCAGATTTCCTCCTCCAGCAACACTCTGGCATGCACCTTGCCCTACCAACTACAAAACTCACGCTTTTTCGTAACAACAAAAATCACTACGGTCTAGCACACTCCCAGAACGGGGTCCTTTACAGAAACTGCACTTGACCCGGGATCAGTTCGTGTCCTTACGCGTGTCTTTGTGAAAGAAAATGTCCATTTGTCAACCAGAACATGGCTCTCGCTAACAACTTACGACAGCGTAAAGGCGCACGCAAGATCCTATTTCAAACACACGGCTGTGTCTGCGCGCAATCATTGTCAAAACGTTTGAATCGAGGGAGCAACGGGAAGACTTGCGCCATCGTGATTGACCCCTCGTGTAAATGCCGCTAACAGAAGAAGCAAATCGTGATTTTTAAAATGTCAGAGTGTGACAGAGTCTCAAGCAGCAGGCATGATATTGACGTTGGGGTGACGTAACAATATGGCGTGTGGGCCTGAAACAGATTGTGTGGCATTTCGCAATTTTGCAATGTCTTTTGGCACGCGTGTCTTTGTTCGTCTTACGATGGCGGTGATGACCGTGATAATGATGATGATGATGACGATGAAGACGAAACTTCATATTTCAACGGCAATGGTATGACAGAAGGATTTGTCAACTTTCCGTTGAAAATACGAGTAACAAAAACATGTAAACTGGATTTGATGTAAACAGCATCAAGCACACACACACACACACACACACACACACACACACACACACACACACACACACACACGCGCACGCACGCACACACGCACGCACGCACGCACGCACGCACGCACGCACGCACGCACAGATTGGTTCTTTGGTGGTAGGCAGGTTTGGCGTCCTATTTTTCCACCAGGTCAACAACAAACCAACCAACCAACCAACCACAACAACAACCTCATCATAATCATCATCATCAACAACAACAACGACAAAACCGAAGAAACAAAGCAAGAAATAATGAGTTTGAGGAACTTTATTATGTATAAGGCGTCATAGGCACCACAAAGCACAATCTTCAGCTCGTAAGTCAGAACTTTATCACGTGAAAAGCAGGAGCATAACAGTCCAGTAACCATCACACACACTCACACGCGCGCGCACACACACACACACACACACACACACACACATGGCGGAGTTTTGACGAAAGGACAATGAATGTATCCATTAATAATAATAATAATAATAATAACAAATCAACACTTGTGCGATCCAGTAAATTTTGGCTATTCTGTGAACCTCTGTGCTGCTATTCTAAAGAGTTTTGATCAAAAAGAAGAATGTCTGTCCGGTCAAATGTTTCCCCGGAGATTCGCGTTATATAGTCTTGAATGCTGTTTGTCCTTGGTTAAAGGTTTATCCCATACCGATGTTTCATGTCAAAACATTTCACTATCACTTGATGTGATCTTTGATGTGCTTTTTTTTTCTTTCTTTTGATACGATTGCTGACCTGAAACGCATGGTGTGACAGATTTTACGTCACGTCTCCAAGATTACAAGTTTGCCTTTTGAGATGTTCTTCATGCTCAGACAAACTTTCAAGTCGACACTGAACGACTCCGCTTGGCAAGCCTCAGGGGTAAAGCCTCGCCCCTTTATCGCCTTTATCTGCCGTGTATTGGCGACACACAGTACGTCCATGACGTACTGGAAAAAGGGGCAATTTCAAGATGACGTAATGGTGGTTTTTTTTTTTTTTTTTTTTTCTCTCAAATGGACGTCAATAACCTTACTGCTTTCTTTTCACGTTTCATTCCTATGAAACTGCATGTGCCAGATCATGCCACGTGTTGTGCTAATTATGCCGCGGGACGCGATTGGCTGAATTCTGGGGGCTCGACCCTTTTGATTGACAGGAGTTGAGTCGTCCATTTGACAGAGTCTGTTTTCAAATGCAAAAAAAAAAAAGAAAAAAAAAAAAAAGAAAAGAAAAACAAAACAAAACAAAACTGTACACTTGTTTGATGTTCTCTC
This sequence comes from Batillaria attramentaria, assembly GCA_018292915.2. Taxonomy (NCBI): domain Eukaryota; kingdom Metazoa; phylum Mollusca; class Gastropoda; family Batillariidae; genus Batillaria; species Batillaria attramentaria. Next base: position 842,884 of record JACVVK020000241.1, read on the forward strand.
TATGAAACAATAAAATGAAACACAATGATAGGTGCCTCATTCATTAATACAGGTACCACTTAATTTTAAAACGTTTTACATGATTTTTAAAACGTTACACATGGTTGGCCTCACAGGCTGAAAAGTAACAATTACTCACAAATTGACAAAAGTTAAGCAGCTTTACATATACAATATCCAGGTAAGTAATCCTCTTATGTTCCCTTGTTACAGGATCAAGCTTTGTGTGTGTGCTCTCAAGCAAAAAAAAAATAAAATAAATAAAATAAAAATTCTCTCCGTACTATGAAAATCATCAGTATCTGGGTTCAAGTAAGTATTTTGGCGTCCCGGTTTTTTTTTTAAATAGTTTTTTTTAAATTATAATTATTCAATGTTGAAACGATTTCACATACTCAGAACAAAACTACCACATCATGATACTAAAAAAACAAACAAACAAACAAACAAACAAAAACACCACCCATACAAAAATGTGGGTCTAGTTCGCTGGCCGCTTCAAGACATAATAATATCACCACACTACGACGACGCAATAAACATTTGTGCATACACAATGATCACTTAAACCTAGTTAAACGTAAAAGACATATTCAAATTTGTTTAAAACTGAAAGTAAACGTGGTAAAATGAACAGTTTCATCCCGGACTGGCTTGTCTGATCAATAATCGCCTTCGACTGAATACGTTTTCGAAACAACACATGCGGGTATGTCGTGATGCGTTTAAGTATTGACTCGATCAAGTATTATCAGACGCGTGTAAGTGTACAAAACGCCGTTAGACATCAAAATCATGTGAAAATATAAAAATGCTTTTTGTCTAGCAACCAGTTTGCGGGTATTCAAGATCAGAGTAAGTTAGTCTGAAAAAAACAAAAATATAGTCGCCTTTAGGCACAGGAAAAACCCAACCAAAACAGGTCCAAACAAACAAAACTCAATAAAATAATAATAATAATAATAATAATAATAATAATAATAATACAAGCTGCATTGGTTGATTGAATGAATAACGCAAAGAAACCGAAAACACTTCATTATCACCTTCATGCTGCCCTCAACCAATAGTTTTTGCCACGTCATATTGCTGGTCGTGTGTGTGTGTGTGTGTGTGTGTGTGTGTGTGTGTGAGTGTGTGCCGGGGCAGCGGAGGTCGTGTATGATGCTGCACATTATGTGTTTGTTGTTAAATGTACGTGTGGAGGCATGTTGCGTGTATTTCTGGGTGAGTGAGTGTTGATTGATGAACCGCTCCTGCTGGAGCGAGAGCGTCCCTTAAATACCCATATTATTATTATTATTACTATTCACTATCATAAATGTCATCTGATGAGCTCAAACGCAAACATCATAAACTACACCACAAAACAAAGACCAAACACATGGTGTAGGCTAAGTACCTGTAGAGTGACTTCAAATGAAGCAGGGTCTCGCCTACTTGTGCAGAAAAAAACAGAATATGTCATTAAAACGAATTTGAAGAAAAAAAAACTCAGCATGTGGTTCACCAAAAACTCCATAGCCGCGCTGTGATGTCAGACTTTTGCCTTGAGTGGAAAACAATGTTTAAAAAAAAGCAGAAGACTGCAGACTGACTTCCGGTAGCGCTTAAGCTACCTATGCAAATTATTTGAGAATACATACATTCGGGGACACATTGTGCAAACTGAAAACAAGAACAGCCGTTTCATTTTAATGTTATAACTTATCTGTTGATTATCGGATTAACAGTTCATGCCAACGACCTGGAACTTACAATCCGAGGGCTGTATACGAGTACCGATACACTGTGAATGGTACGTAACTACGGTATTATGCTAGATAGTTTCAAATTCATATACCAGTTTAGTCTGCAATTGCCATGCACCTAAAGGAATAGCTACCCGCGATGTTTTTTCCCAAACCATGATCGCGTACAACCTACCCTACACCCCCCCCCCCCTCTCTCTCCTCAGTCGTCTGCTCAGTGCGCGGTACACTTCTAGAACAACTTACACGCTGGCCAGAGTCACCAGAATGGTCCCGGATGCTATATTGTGATACAAGTGACTGATTCTGATGCACAAAGTCAGGGCATTCGATGAAAAGTTTTTATTACACGCTGCTGTATGCCTGACATACCTATTGAGACTTTAACTCACTGGGTTTGTGTCTGCCTTATCACTGTGCTAGTCTGTGCCTGCCGCCATGAAACTGCAGTACCCTGCTACATCAGTACATGTTTGTTGTTCGTCCATCGCGAGCGATGGTGACCGTGACGTCAGTCTGTTGGGAGCTGAGTGGATGGGATGTGTCAAGAGATGACTGGTGAGTCCAATCCGGGCACGGAATTCCCTTGCACAGGTATAGGACATACATGTCTGTGGAGTTGCTGGCAGCTCTAGCCTTTCGGGCAGCACCTTTGCTTTGTGGATTCTGGATTCTCTGCGCCTCTGCTGTGTGGGCGCCACATGCGACTGTGCTGTGCCAGGTATATCAGTACATGTAAACACACCTCTTTAGCAACCGTGACTGAAGACACATACACACTTGACATTTTTTGTGAAATGGAGACAGAATTCATTTTCGATGAGCGTAAGTTTAGGAGGGCAACGCATGGCTAAACCTTTGATCGAAGTCTCCAGCCACGGATGCGTTAAAACGCCCTAAATGCACTCCCAGTAGGTGAATCAAACCAAAAATAACACGGAATGAAGCCACGTTTCGATCTGCGCGCCAAGACCCTTGGAATGTCAATACGAAGACGACAGGCATAAAAACAATGAAGAAAAACAGGATCGCAGCAACATGGAAAAAGTAGCCGTTTACAAATAAAATACATCTGACAGTAAAACACTATCTGCTCGCATTCTCGGTTAGTGAAAAAAAACCAACAACCAAAAAACCAAACAACAAACAAACGTAAGAAACTGACAAAACTCAATGTGTAGAATTTTCCCTTATTACTGAATACTTAGAGTAAAAATCAGAGTTCAGTTTGGGACCTCCGTATTTCATACACTTGAAATAAAAGTGCGTGTGTGTGTCAGCAAAAACATTTTCTCCTGTTTCAAAACAGATCAATAGACCGCTAGATCATTGGCGCCAGTTAACCACTGTACACATTACTATTAATTTTATTCTCCAGCCCCCCCCCCCCTCCTCCTCCTCGCCACCCACCCACCCCTCCCACACACACACCAGTTATCTGGGCCCGCATGGAAAAGTCGAGGTTAGGGATTTTAGCCCCGGGTTAAGGTCTAACCTCGAACGAAACTAGCTCTACAGTTAAATTTTCTGGGTTTTTTTTTTTAAATCACGAAGAGGGTCCATTCCACCATGGTGCCTACGCAGAAGGATTTTTTTCTTCCTTTCTTCGCTTCCTTTTTTTTAAAATTTTATTTTGTCCTAGTCTGGGTTTAGGCCCGTAGCCGTGTGTTAAATTAACCTCGAGTTTTACATGCGGGCCCAGGTATCAGGATCTCGGGGAAATGCAGAATAGCACTGTGCGGGGTGTTTCTCAAACATACCAGAATGCAGGACAAAATGATAAATAAATACATAAATAAATCAGTAATCAGGACACAATAACACGCAGACGGTTGTTAAACATCTATTGATTTGTCTACTGCACTCGGGAGTCTCATCTTTTCAATAACAACTCGGAATACTCTCAGAAGTGCACATGAACTCGGCGTCTAAGGTACCTATGCACGATTCAAACACCCAATGAACAGGAACTGCAAATAGGGAGCTAGCTCATTTCAACGTGCAGAAAGGAGGGTTTTTTTCTTTCTTTCTTTTTTTCGCTTCGCAGCCGATTGTGTGTGTGTGTGTGTGTGTGTGTGTGTGTGTGTGTGTGTGTGTGTGTGTGTGTGTGTGTGTGTGTGTGTGTGAGAGAGAGAGAGAGAGAGAGAGAGAGATGGACTGGGCGGGTGTTTGGAGGTTTGACGTTTTTTCCACCACATACGGGTGATATCAAAGACGGGGCAACGATGAAAAAGCCAGCACAAATATTTGGCACCGGCCAGGATACGAACTCGTTCAAAGTCAAACGCTCTACCATTCGGCTATCCCGGCTCCCCCGTGTTGACTGTGGTTACCCCACTTTCTACACCCCCCCCCCCCCATATTTCTGTAGATTAGAGATATATAGAATGTTCTTCCTTTGCTCATATTCTCGTAGTTTAGCAACGGCAAAGTCGAACATGGTATTTCTGCCAAACCTTTTACCGTTGGAGAGAGAGAAAAAAAGAGAAAAAAAAGATTATTGTCATTGTCACTGAGTGTGAAATGTGTCTCGTAGATAAGCAGTTCTTATTTTTCCTGTTTGGTTGCTTCTAAGGGTATTCCTAGTCAACCCGATACACTCAGCTCAATTTATATCTGAAAGACAATATCACTGCAATATGTTAAAAAAAAAGCATAGGGAAACAAACAAATCAGGGTTCAAACTGGTCTCAGTCGATTTCAAACCTGTACGACTCGCAGCTTGTGGTCAGTTGAAAAATTCACGAAAAGCGAACTTCGCGTTCTAAAAGCACCAAAAGTCTTTGAAGTTTGTCTCCCGCGGAACACATATTCAGCAAATTAAGCCAAATCACATTAAACAACAATGCATATCGGCAGATCGGCGATATTCTCCATGAAGTAGGTTGTCAAAAATGTATACGTATATATATATAACAAAACAACTAAACTGTTGTAACATCGTTATTTCATTGACAGTTCTTGAAATGTGAAAAACAAACCAACACATATAAGTCGTTTCGCCCTCTTAAACAACAAAACTGTTATAACATCGTCGCTTGTTTCATTGACAGTTCTTGAATGTTAAAAAAAAACAACACATATACGTCGTTTCGCCCTCTTAAACAACAAAACTGTTGTAACATCGTCGAATATTTCATTGACAGCTCATGGATGTGAAAAAACATGTATGTTACTTTTGACCACCTAAACAATAAGCATAGTGTAACCTCATCTGATGCATTTCTGTACAATGATAAGGGGGGGGGGGGGAAGGAGGAGTGGGGGGTGTTGGGGGGATGGAAGGGGAGAAAATCGGCCAGGCGTTTATTGTAGGTTTTAAGCAGTTCTGTTTACACCATGATTTCCACATCTGAGGAAAACTGCGTAATTGACGTTCTATTTCGAGCAGATATTTTGGAGTTGCCGGTAGAGTACATTTCCCTTGACAAAAAAAAAAAAAAAAAAAAATGATAAGTTGTGAAAATGGTGTCTCATTAACGCAAACAAGTCAAAATGGTACAAAAAAAAAGCAAACGAAAAAACAAACACACACACACAACCCCCCAAAGAAAGAAAGAAAGAAAGAACCCCCCCCCCCCCCCAAAAAAAAAAAAAAAAAAGCCTAATGTACTGCTTCAGTGTATGTCTCGAGAAATACGCTACTCGATGCCGCACAATAAAACACAACAATGGTAGTGACACTGTACTTCGCATTTTTGCGAATGTGGTGGTGGAACGGTTCAAGAAGCGTCACTGCATGGTATAGTAAAGGGTTAAGGCTGTTGTGTCCTACGTCGGAATATACACCTGTGACCAAAACTGAACCAAACTCAGTCTACTGAGCTATTCTGATTCATTGCATACCTACCCCCCCCCCCCCCCAAACACCTTAAACAGTAAAACAATAGCAGTAGTAGAAATAGAGTAGTCGTAGAGAGAAATAGAGTAGTAGTAGAAATGATATTAACAACAGAACTAATACTAATACTACTAATAAATTGCCTTCAGCATTTATATATATACACAAAAAGTGCAAAATACATTGTTTTTGATGACGTGTCACAATTCAGCTATGAAGCCGTAAAAACAAGTGTTAATTACGTATATGCTGTATTCCGTCACCTTTTTTTTATATTTTTTTTATAGCAGGTTCAGCCTCTGCCGTCGTTTTTCAGAAGACAAGGAAACAAACAAACAAACATGCGAAAAGTTGTAGTTTGCAATTGGTTTCAAAACAATTACATATGGGGGAAAACAAAAATGTCGGTCCGGTTTTCTAAACAATTAATTATTGGTGATTCGAACTTCACAATCTTAAAGAGGCCTGTTTCAGGATGAGCTCCCCCCACTGTGTTTCCCCCAAAATGACAACCCCCGCCCCCCCCCCCCCGAAAAAAAAAAAAAAAAAAAAATCAAACTAACTGAGAAAACCTACCTGTTTCCCACAGAGGCCGCAACTATTGGGTCAGTGCTCTTTCTAAAGTCTATTTCAGAGCTCTGTAAACTTGAAACTTGCCGTCAGTCCCTAGCAACTTAAACGGCTTGCCCGAAATGTGAATTCACCGCGGATTGCAAACCGCTACAGCAGCAGGCCCCCGCCTGAAGGGAGTGGTATGCTTTTATCATCGGAATCAACCCAGACCGTTCTGTGAACCTGAAGGAGTTAACTCCTTTACGTCTTCCGTTCGTCATGCAGTCAAATAAAAAGTGAGGTTTGTAGTTGCTCGTTTCACATTTGAGTATCGGAGCGCGCTGGTTTGTAAACGATAATTTATCGATAGAAATGTACAAGCAAGTCGAGCGCGGGACGTAGGTCAGTAAATTAGAATAACATAGACAACAACTTTTCAGTTCGCACATCAGGCGTCTTGAGTTTGAAAACGTTAAAAACCATCACAGCGATACGCTTTCGCTATATTAGCAAATATTTATAAATAATACGCCAAGTATTTGAGTCGTTCTACATATCTAAATATTTGAACCACAGACAAAAAAAAATGTAACGAACGGGCGAAACGAAACGGATAAATAAATTTTAAACAAATAAAACCGGTGTTACTCTGAGGCAGCAAAGGTCAACAGAAAAAGTCTTCAATCCATCAGATAAAATGTGTCCCTGTCTGTAAGTTCTAACCACCCAATCACCCGGTGAATTGGACAGTGTTCGCTCACAGCCAATTCCTAACAAACAAGTCAAATGGAAGAAATTAAACAAAACCGAGAATGTGCTTCTTTAAGGCCGCTAAATTCTTCGGTCTGTCAAAAAAATGTATGGGGCGGTCGGTGGTCTAGTGGTCAAGAGACTTGTCACCAATGCGACAGGTCACGGGTTCGAGCCCCACTCGGGGCAACGAATTTTTCCTACTCGTATGTGGCACCGTTCATTCGGGCCGATCGTCGGGGGTTCTCTCCGGGTACTCCGGCTTCCTCCCCCTCTGCTTTGGAAATGTTCAGCCCACCAAGTTTAAAAAATAAATGCATATCTAAATTCCGAAATTTAAATAGCTGAGCTGACCCTTCGCACCACGTGATTGTAATACGTTTATGTCCTGTGTGTGAGAGAATGCGTGTGATTCACGTGAGCGTGCGTGTTGGGTTTAGCTCGCGGCGCTTTGAGCCAAATACTTGGGATAAAGCGCCTATATTAATGCGATTATTATTATTATGTTTGCCTAAATATTACAGCCCTATCCATACGATCCATGAACTGGACAGTGCTGAGTCACAGATAAAAATTGTAACAAACAAGTAAAGCGAAATAACAAAAAAAGTAAACAAAACCAACATTCGTCGATCTGTCAAAAAGCCTTTAAAGGGGAAAACCCCAAGAAACATAAAAAAAGCAGGAAAGAAGGCAAGTTTGTCTAAAAACCCCAACCATCAAAGCATTCAATGAACTTGTCAGCGTCACATCTTGGAACACACTGTTGTAGCTTGGGAGGTGAAAATATGCACTCGATGCACATTTCGCTGAACTGCTTGACTTTGCTATTCCCTGGAATGTTGCGGCCACGTCAGTTCTGTACTGTAGTCATTCACAGCCGACGCACTAAACACCAACATAAACAGCACAAAGAAAGACAAACTGTGCTTTGACTTGGTTCTGAAGCACAGCGGTACTGTCGTGTGTATCGAATAAATTTTTCGTGCTTCGCCCAAGGTACCGTTTGTGATCACACATGAATAGCCAGGGCACGACTCGTTAGAATTTATGGGCCAGTGATGTCGTCTATACTTGCCGCGTGACACTATCTGACCAAAAAAAAAAAAAAATGCTTCACAGAAACAATGGTCCCATTCTTATCGCCTGGGTTGCACAATCATGTCGTATTGTTCACAGGCCAGACACGAACAATTATCTTGTTGTTATAGCCAAGTATTGATTGGAGGGGAGAGTGGGAAGTGGGGTGGTCAATTATGTCACGGTAACAACCCAAAAAGGGGGTACGATTATCTTGTGGTGACCGCCAAAATGATGGCCATCAAAGCAAAGCCAACGAAACAGCAGGAAACCCGTTTAAGGTCTCCGACTCCTTGCAAGTCCTTGAAGAGGATGTCAAAGAACACAATGTACAGAATCGTGCCCGTGGCCAGAGACTGCAGGATGGCTTCTGGCACCGTGACATTAGCGTACAACATGGCGCCGGAGGAGAAGAGAATCCCGGCCACAATACCCACTGCTGAAATGAGAGTGAAGGTCCCTATGCAGAGGAAAGCCGTGCCCTGGGACTCTCTGGCTCCACACAAGTCCATCCCGAGCTGGAAAGCCAGCACGCAGCGGTGGAGACAGAGAGCGAAACACAAAGACCACACGCTGGACTCGGTACTCTGCAGACCCAGCGCCAGACCCTCAAAAATCCCGTGCAGGCTCAGCGCCATGATGTAGATGATGGACCGGAAGTGCGCGCGTCTCGTGAGGTCGGCCTGACTGAGCTGCTTCACCACCTTGGTGACGCCCAGTTCCGGCAAGCTGTGAGTCCTCCTCAACGTCATGGAGTGTCTGCTGCAGCGCAGGGTCACGGGCACGTGTTCGATATCGTAGTCAAAGTCGTGCGGGGGGTAGTCGAACTCGTCCCGGTGGTCAGCGAACGCACAGTGCTCCTCTTTCATGAGCGTGTCGGAGCCCACACTGTCCGAATCGTTGTCATCGGGGGAACTGTTACATCCCCCGCACCCGCCCACACCACCGTCTGAATAACCGCTGCAACCCATGATGTCTTTACTACCACCACTACCAACACCACCACAAGCACCACTACCGCTTCCTCCACCACCCACTCCTCCTCCTGTTCCAACGACTGGAACCTCGCTGCCGTTCATGCTGTTGAAGCCGACGGCGGTACAACTTCCTATGTCGCCCGTTGTACCAGGCACGTGCCCTTCGTGAGGTTCTTCCTCAAACTCTTCCAGTGTGGACGGTATGACGGCTTTGTCGTGACTGATGCTGTACCGGCCACCTCCGTTACTGTTGCAAGCTCCAGTACCGTTGCCAGTACCTCCAGCAGCCTCCACACCACCTCCTCCAGTACCGCTTCCCACGTCACCGTTGGCGGCACGGAGCTGGTCGGACCGCTCGGCTTTGACGTAAAGAAACTTGATGATCTGCTCCACGAAGACCACCAGAAAGAACCCTGAGTAAGAAAAGGAAATGTTTCGTTCAACATCCATTTAACATTAGACACGTACAGTGGGATCATCAGTGAACTGAACTGAACAGAACTGAACTGAGGGTGAGCGGTGGTCTAATAGGTAACGCGTGGGATTTAGCCGCTTCTTCACCGAACGGCCGTCACCGATGTCACGGAGATGAAGCGCGGGTTTGAGCCCATGGCCCGCATGTAAAAGTCGGGGTTAGGGAGTTTAGCCCCGGGTTAGAGTCTAACCTCGAATTAAACTAGCTCGATGGTTAAATTTTCTGTTTTTTGTTCTAAGTCAGGAAGCGGGTCCATTCCAGGGGAGCCGGGGTGGTCGAATGGTAGAGCGTTGGACTTCTAATGCTCGGGTCGTGAGTTCGATCCCGACTGGGGCCAAATATTTTCATCGTTGCCCCGTCTTTGATATCACCCTATATGGTGGAAAAGGACGTTAAACCCCCAAACACCCACCCACCTACCCCGGGTCCATTCCACCATGGTGCCTATGCCGTTATAGAAGGATTTTTGTCTTTCTTTCTTCGCTTCCTATTTTATTTAATTTTGTTTTGGGGTTTCTTTAGTCCTAGTCTGGGTTAGGCCCGTAGCCCTGGGTTAAATTAACCTCGAGTTCTACATTCGGGCCCAGGTAGAAACCAGTTTTCCCTGGCTACCGAGCTTCTCATCGGGAGTTTCTCTCCGGGTTATCTGGCTTTCCTCCTCCCAACAAAATTGAAAAATAGGTATTGGGTGGCGCTGCACCGCGGCGACGCGCTTCCCCCGAGGGAAGCAGCCCAAATTTTCCGAAAGGGATAATAGAGTAGCATAAAAAGAATAAATAACTGAACTGAAGGCCCCTGTTCATCGTGGGCAGGACAAGAAGAAGAGATCTACGCGCACGGTCACTTTGGAAATGGAAGACAAACAGGATGAAAATGCTATTGGCGGCTAATGTTGAATCATTCTGCAAAAAGCCTCTGCCACACAAAGAATTGATTCCAACACTTGTTAGCGCAAAATGTTCTGTCAATACACTAATTACAATTACAGTGCACAGCTCAAAACGGATGCCGCGTTTTCTGGTCTCAAGAGGCGGAGTTTTGGTAGACAATGAGAACTGAAAGACTTCTGCTGGCCGTCGTTTAGTAAAAGGGTTAAGCAGCCTGGATTTGATAAGCACTTAGGCGCATGATACAAGTTGGAAGCTGGCAGAGCGTTGGACTGGCGGAGTCTGCGCACTGCCCCGTCTTTGATATCACCCTTGTGCTGTGGGACATCCTACACGGGAACTAACTCAGGATACGTGTAATCACTCCACTCTCTAGGTAAACAGACAGACAGACGGACAGAAGGACGGACATTCAGTCTCACCCGCCATAATGAGAAGCTCTGTCACAGCGTACGTTACAGGCAAAGAGACAGACAGACAGACAGACAGACAGACGGACAGAAGGACGGACATTCAGTCTCACCCGCCATGATGAGAAGCTCTGTCACAGCGTACGTTGTCCGAGAGCCCAGGTTCACCAGCACGGCCGCCATCTTCTCCCGCGTGTCCGGCAGCAGGTGTAGGAATCCGGTCGCCAGGAACACTCCGCCGGAAAGGCAGCGAAGTCCGCAAAGAAAGTAGTCCACAGTTGACCGGTGTCTCGTGAACAGCTGCGGTAGGTGAAGGAGGAGACGCAGGGGCAGTAACCCGGACAGCACGGACAGGATGGTCAGCGCGAGCAGGGAGATAATCTTGGCTACAACCACCTCCATGTCCTCCGGACTCATGGCCGACAACTCGCCGTCCTCGCTGGCCACGCAGCTGGAGTTGTCACCCGCTTCACCAGCCTCGTCTGCTGGCACGATGCAAATTTTCATCCGTTTGTGCTGAGGATAACAGGCCGGTCCGCAGATTTGTGAAAGACTCTCTGATGAACTACTCTACCTCGTGTTTGTGCTGGAAACAGTCGGGCTGAATCTCAAAACTTTATACAGTACATTTGAGGTCTTGCGTGTGATGAGTCGAATGAAAGCATTTTCCTGGGACAAACCGTGTACGTAGCGTTTCACTCCGTAGAGCTTTGCCACATCTTCTCTGAATATCTCCAAGTAAAAGCCAACGTGTAAGTGAGTGAGTGAGTGAGTGAGTTTTTAGGGCTTAAAGCCGCGCAAGCCACAAAGACTAATTCGCGGCTGACCAACGTGTAAGTCACCAGGACACATTAGGTTATCAGTAACAAGTAGACAGTGTTAATACGCTGTGCATAAACAACCTGGTCCATTGGAACTCCAACGGAACCAGAGATGCGTCATCTTAAACCAAAGTAATGCAGTTCATTTGGCATAGCCGTTCTTACAGGAAATGTGAACTGGGGAATAATTGTGACCACAGAATGCTATCAATGACAAGACCCAACGAAACTGCAGCTAAAATGAATCCGTACCACGTTCTCTCTCCTGGCACAAAACCGGGGTCTGGCCGCTACTCGACCTCATTTTTAACCTTGTATCTGTCTTTCTGAAGGATTCTTTAAAACCTGCTGGCGTCAAGATATTTTTGTATTGTTTTCTTTGCGGAGCTGTCAGCTGCTTTGGAGCACAATGTCTTGCTGCCTCCAAACTGATCCTGCAGAAAATATGACACCACCTTTTCACCTGCCCTGGCAAGAAGAAATCCGTGCACAGCGTAGTCATTCAAAAGTCTGCTCTTGGGTACAGTTTTTCTCTATGTAAAGCAAAACTTACATATGACAAACTATTCCTGTAGTTCGAAATAGTATATAATAATAGTAGAATTATATAGGAGTTCTTCAGCATTCATTGAAAATAGGTATATTTGCCGCAGATTACAATCTTGGTTTCTCCTGGTAGAACGAAGCACGCAGTCAGTTCTTCGGTACAGCCTCCCTGTTTAGTTTCTCTGTAGGTATATTCCTGTAGTTTAAAATCTCGTCAAAATCTCGTCTCCTCGCGGATCCGTTTAAGACTGAGTAATATTCAAAATCATTAGCACAAAACCATCACTTCGTTACAGAATCTGCCTATGAAACAAAAAACGGTTATCAATTCCAGGAGTCTGACAACTTGGGTCCATTTAGGATTGAGTGATGATAGTCACAATGAGTAGCACATGTCATTCAAAAATGATCGGCACTAAGTAAAGTTGTGTACAGTTTTTCGGCTTACGAAAGAAACCGTCCCTACTGGTATAATTTATCCACCTAGCTTGAAAATCTGCCTTCCAGTGGAATCCTTTAGGTATGAGTGACCTGTTTCCGCGTCGCTTGTACAAGACAAATTGAGCTGACCTGAGGGTTTATTTCAAATAAACAGTCACAAATGTATTATGCTGAAGATCGCCACTACGGTCATGACTAAAAGTCGGACTGAGGTATTTCTCGCATCAGGATCTGGGTAAAAGTGGATCAAGCCAAACACGTCCTGTCAAAAGGAAAGACCACAAATACTAGTACGCAGGAGAACTAACTGGTTTCGATCAATCCTCGGGCAGCGGGGCTAGAGAACTGTAGAGCACTATACACCCCCTGGCGGCTAACGACTGTTTGCGGACGCGTACATACACACGGGCGGTGTTTTCTCAAAATCACCATATCACAATCACTACGCCCCCTGGCTCCGGAAGTCTCGGAAGGTATGTAAGCAGTCACTGGAAGTCACAGGCAGTGCGGTCGATAGCGAAGCCGACGGTCAGCCTTTCAAAAATTTATGACGTCTCAAACGCAGCGTCCTCCCTTGTAATGACCAGCTGTGCGTCAGTCCGGAGAGGGTGTTGACTGACCACCTCGCTTTGGTAACACGTCAACGCGCGCGCGGTCGATCAAGGCAGGTGCCGTGAGTTCTGAACAGCGCTGGAAACCTACAACTGTCTGTCAGCTTCGGTGCAAACCGAGAACCGTCCGTCGAGCGTCCGCTGGAACTGGCTAATGAAAATTTCACGCGTGTCCTTCGCGTACCATAAGCGTACCGATCATCAAAGGCGTTTTCAATATCACTGGTGGGAATGAGCCCCAGCGGGTGAAATTATAGTCTGCCAAACGATGTCGGGTAATCGGCTTACACAATTAACACTAGCTGTTATTGTTTTTTCACTGAGTCAACAGTTCTTTCTCCTCAGTGTATTGTCGTGTTCTTTCCGTTCAGGAAAGTATGATCTCCGTGACTGTCACAACAAGTTTGGTTTGGCATCACCAAACAAGAAAACATTTTACAACTTCTCCGGTGTCACCTCTGCTTGTTTTTGGAGGATCAGTTTTGACCTTTTCGTCAGTTTGGCGCGTTCGTGCCCGTTTGCGGTTTGTGAGTAGTTCAGTATAAAGGCGTGTTTTTACTAGTTATTGCAAAGCGGAGTCAGAAAATTTTGGAGTTGTTTCATAACCATCGTCGTCAGTTTTCAGCTGATCAAGACTTAGTCAAGCATACCGAGCAATTATGAAGATGCGTTTATACAAATTATTACACAATGCAGTGTCAAAAATGCTTGGGTTGTTCTTATAATCCTCGTCGTTAGTCACAGCAAGTAATCAAGTTGTAGTCAAACACACAGGAGTGGTGTCAACACCTCATATAAGTCTGTGATGTTCCTGCGGGATAATATAACGAGCAGCACGCTTTTTAATGGAAGCGAACCACAGAACTAGCGGCACACAGAGTTAGATCAGCACACGCTGCACAGGAAGCCCATAGCTGTCTAAAAAAAAATGTGAAATGAAACGGCTCGAACATCTCCTGGTAAAAACAGTGACAGCAACGCTATAACAATCTGCCTTTAACGGGAACAACGGTTACTTCTCCCAATACTTGTGCTCTTCCGTCTCCAAGCGTCTTCGCCACAGCAGCTGCCAATACAGGATCTGGAGCAATCATTGTTGGCTACGCGTGAATGGGTGACCGCGTGCCCAGCAGCTGGAAACAGAAGCATACAGGTTGTAAATTAGCACGTACTCAATCATGTGGAACTAGATCGATGGGAGGCCAATATAAGGCAGCTTTCAGCACGAACAACGGAAATTACAACCGTTGGAACGAGAACGAAACGTGTTCTGGGAGAATCAATGTCTCACTGCAGCGTACAAAGGATGCAACCTTTATGATTATTTCTCCGACACTGGAGCGAAACAAGACAAAATAGGTGACCTTTTACGTGCTGAAGGTAGGATGTAGGTAGAGCCTGGTCGCTATAACAACAGTTATATCGTCTTCAAATCTGAACTGACGGTTTTTTTTGTTTTTTTTTTAACAGCCCTGTTATATACATTGTTGCGTGCCATGAAGATGTTGAAATGTTTGGTGTCAATGTTTCCAGCGAGTGTCTTTCAGGTTACTGTTAAAAACAAACACAAAAAACAAGAACAAAACGAAACTGAAACTGACACTAAATATCAGTTTACAAGGCTAAAGATTGTAGACGCTTATCACTCAAATCTGATCGAAATGCTTCTGAAAGGAAAGTGGCTTGAAGAGAGAGAGAGAGAGAGAGAGAGAGAGAGAGAGAATCTATCCGCTTTAAATGATAAACACGTTTCACTTCTTTGTATATCTAACATACAGAGGTCAAGGACAGCCCGTATTACTTCAGGTGTCTATATTTTATAGAATAGATTCGACTCTTTCAAAAAGCTGAAGATGGTGCCAGGGGGAACATCCCGGAACAAGACCTTCAGAGAGAGAGAGAGAGAGAGAGATGCTTTATTTGGCTTAGGCTTTTCGGCTGAAGTTGGGGGGGGGGGGGGGTGAGGGGAACACGCACACAGCAGGCAGAGAGAGAGACAGAGACAGTACCTGTTGGGTGCACACCAATCGTTTTGCGCATCCAGGCCGGTACATCCGTGCACAAACAGATTTGAACACTTGATAAACTGCGGCTCCTTTCAGTTGATCAAAAAGTTCCTTGGCGGCACTGAGACAAACAAGAACGCCTGTTGCCAATGCCGCACGTGTGTGATGCACATTTCCCTCGCACGTTCAACTGAGAGATGCATGCAAGGTTTATGAGAATTGCTCTCGGGAGTCGCATTTCGTGATGCAGCCAAAACAGTTTTTTGTGGGATCACCCGGCGAAGCAGTTCGTGAGATTCCACTTAGGGCACGAGGCTGACATCTCTCCCACAGAGAGAGGCAATGCCACGCTACAAAAGATAACGATTTTATTATGCGTCCCAAAAGAACAATTCTCCAGCTTCGATTACAAGCGTCTAAGGATGCTGGCGTGTAACTTGATTCCGAACACAGCTACTCCACAAAGCTCTTCAGCAGACGAAGGAAGGTACAATATGAATTATTATCACTGAAACGCCCCTTCAGATGAATACATAATAAGTAGTTAGGTCGCCAGCCAGTCTGCCGGTGCGGATATGAATTCAGCATCAGAAACACATCTTGCACATTCGCGTAGGAAAAAAAAAATGTTTATCGTGCACACGCAGCAGACACACTGCTCCTTCACCAGTGGTTCAGAATATGAATGAGGGTTCTTGTAGAAACTTCGCCACGGGTTTGAAAGATCTTTGGAGTCTTGACAGACAGGTGTATAAGAGTGAGAGTGCTTTAAGCCAAGTCAGCGCCAGCCTGCTGCCTTTCATCTGAAAGATCTCAATCAGTGAAGTCGTAAACTGCACGTTTGTGTTATCATCGTTCACCCTGCAGCATGAAAAACAAGAATTTCTCCAACTCTTGCGTCTGAAGGTTACTTTCCGCCCAACTCTGTTTCGTCTTGTTGCACAAGTCTTGTTTTGACATGGGATCGTGCGTATCAGCTTCAAAGGCAAATATTCACAAGCACGAGGGCAATGTATGAAGGTTAAGAAGAAAACCCTCTCATAAACACCAAGAGGTTAAGAAGTAGCAGACAAAGGCTGCACGAGCAAAGACCTGGAACAAGTTTATACCTAGATTCTGAGTGTTCGCCACTCAGGTATGCGTTTATGTGGCTCCCCAAACCAAAAACGAGGGTGTAAAAACTGGTTCTGGAGTCGATCACTAGCAGAAAATAGAAGTTCAGCTGTTTCTGGCCCAACAGAAGCAAAAACCCCAAATCTTCAGTTTCTCTCGTCACAGAAAGCCAAAGACGCTAAATATGGCAAGTTGCCATTTGGACAGTTTTGTCTGGCAGGATTTACTCCATCTGGTGGTCCTGTAATTCTCAGCTGTATGTCGTCTGCCGAACTCTCGCATTTCACAGTGATCGAAGCCCGGCCTGCACAGTCTCTGCACTGATCGAAGTTCAACAACAAAGTTTTTGCCAGTGCATGACGCAGTTTCTCCCCACAGTGTGTGATGTTCTCGCTGTAAGACTTAGATGTTTCTTTCAAACGCGAACTTCTGTCGGATTTCTGTCATGTCCGAGTAAATGAGTCCAATACTCGAGTAACAGCAGCTCATACGGGCAATTTGGCAAGTTGGTACCTAAAAATCGTTACGACGGGCTAAGTCCTCAAAGTTCTGGCCAGACGATGAAGTGTTGATAGTTCCTGGTCGTTCTCGATTCAGACAGCACTAAAGTTCCACCCCGAACACAGACCACAAGTATCGACCAACTTTTTAAGCACCCTCGGGGGGGCTTGGTACCAAACCCGACCGTGGGTTCCAAAGTCTACAAATCAGTTCGACTCGCGCACAAGCCACGAATCACGCTCCGTAAGGTTCGTTCCGACGTCTACAATTCACTGGGTCGGTCACAAAACCCGAGGTCACGCTCATTGGTGATTGCTTAGACTCAGACATGGTAATCCCGACAGACCGCTTGTAGTCGCTGGGGCCCTCCCGCAGGATGAAAAGAAGCGTGTAAATTTGCACGCGGCGAGCTAGCGCTACTAGCTGGCCTTGCACGTGCTGTCCGCTTACCGGCGATCAGTCAAGGCAGCCCGTCCGGTCTCGTCCCGTCCCACGGGCCTTCCCGTCTCCCTGCTGACGCCGCATCACATCACAGAGCGAGTTGCTGGGCAGGGGAGCGTCCGGACCCCCGGGCAACCAGCAAGTGGTCGTGTTTGCTGACAATCTGGCGAGAAGAACCAATAAAGATCGCAATCACAAAACTGGCTATTTTGATTCTGTGAGAGTGTGTCCGTGTGTGTGTGTGTGTGTGTGTATGTGAGACAAGACTGTGTCGAGAGAAGCTGGTGTTTGTGTCTGCGCCGCGGGCGTCTGCGTGTGTTGTTTTGTGACAAGGTCCTCCAGACACAGCACATTAACGAACAGCCCCCGGGTGTTTTTCCCGCGTTTGAAATCTACCCAGCCCTCAAGCGAGAGAACACGCACACTGAACATCGGAACTGACAAGAAAGAGGGAAGGAAGATCCAAACGAAACGGTGGAAAGGGGCGGAAACACAAAAAGCAAAGAACGGCCACTGACAAACTGACGCCTACGAAGTTTCCCAAGACGACCCAAAATGTAGGAAAGGAACAGGGGAGGGGGGGGGGAGAGGTGGGAGGCGGAGTTGGTCTGGGGCTGATAGGGATACAGTTATTGAGTCACATCTAAAGATAGAAAGGTCTTGAGTTCGAATCCCGGCCTGAACGGCCGTCACCGCTGTCACGGCGATGAAGCGTGGGTTTTGAGACCAGGCTGAGCTTGTGAAATGTGATACCGGTTTTTCCTGGCTACCGGGCTGCTCATCTGGGGTTTCTCTCCGGGTTATCCGGCTTCCCCCCCCCCCTCCCCAACAAAACTGAAAAATAGGATAGGTATCTTGGGTGGCGCTGCACTGCGGCGACGCGCTTTCCCCCGGGGAGAAGCAGCCTGATTTTTTTCTCTGAAAGCGACAATAAAGTAGTCCCCCCCAAAAAAAAAACCAAAAAAAACCCCCCAAAAACACACACACACACACACACACACACACACACACACACACACACACACACCACAACCCAAGACTCCATAAAACACCCGGCATGTATAAACCAAATTAACCGACACCGCGCAACCCTGTTTACCTCACTCATAGGATCAATATTTATACGTGTATACGCCCGCACTTGGGGTCATTATCGTTAATAAAGTCTCCCAGTTCCTTGCAATTACCTGTATCAACGACACAATCCCACGCTTTTCTATTTCTGTAGGGAATTACAATCCCAAAGCTGCGTTGCTGAGTGAGCAAAGCAAGACAAAAGAACGGAACTGTACATTTTATGGATGAGCTTCGTTAGAGCTGCAGGAGAGAGGACTAGATGGCAGAGGCGGTTTTTTTTTTCTTCTTCTTTTTTCGGCTACAATATAAGAACCAGGAAGCGGGAACGGTCGTTGCATGGCTCTGAAACTAATTTACATTGCTGTTAAAGGGGATTGTGTTCGTAGGAACAACTCCCAAAGTGTCAAAAAGGTGTTTTCAACAGACGCTGTAACTCTTGTTTCAGTGAGTTCCCTAAAACACTGTCTTAAAAGTCTCTTTCAATTGTAGTGCTTTTTCCGTTGTTTCCTGAAGGAATCGAATCTGTTTTATAAGATTTAGACCTTTAGCTTCTTCAGACTTTAATTCATGTATCTTCAGTCATTCAATATTTCTTGCAGGATTTTCGTTTAAGCCAAAGACATTTTTAGCCGCGAATTAGCCTTTGTTGCTTGCGCGGCGTTAAGCCCTAAATAACTAACTAACTAACCAAAGACATTTTTAACATATATTTACATCCTGTTTTACAAACAAAAATCTCTTATGTTTTAAACGGCATAGCAGAAAAAGGACTCTGGTTAACCGCGAATTAGCCTCTGTTGCTTGCGCGGCGTAAAGTCTAAACTAACTTTTTTTTTTTTTTTTTTTTGGTAATCAGACTGGTAAATTGACTAAAAACCGCAATATCCCGGCGTCCTTTTCAATGTATTTGGCAATATAGATGTCTAAATTGCTATGAAATCTATTTACAACACGCTGAAGCTGTACAACTGAGCCGGCGATAACCAGACTACTAAGACTAGGCTCACGTTTCCAGGGAACTACTTTGCGGTCAAAGCGGATGTGATCAATTGCTGACATAGTGCATCCGTCATTTCGAGGGTTTGGCTGCTTACGAGTCAAACACGCAGCGCACGGATTTTTGCGGATCGACCTAGCTGCGCGTAGTAAGTTATCAACAGTGGCAGAGAGAACACGAGAGGCGAAATAGGCAACGATCCGCGACGACCCAACGGAGCACTGGTGTAATTTAATTTTGTCACTGTAAGCAACATAGCCTTTGTTGGCATTCCGCGATCTTGGAAACTTTTAACGTTATGCTAAAGACAACGAAAACAGTTCAGAACGATTTCCGATAGGGCCCCCTTATGGGTTGATCATACGTCTAAATGGGAAGGGACGTAAATCCGGGGTATACTCTGCTCATGCATTTCGTACCTTACGTCGCGAAGTAACTGGGGAGCCGGGGTGGCCCAATGGTAGAGCGTTGGACTTCTAATGCTCGGGTCGTGAGTTCGTCAAATGGCGCCAAATATTTTCTGCTCGCTTTTACATCGTTGCCCCGTCTTTGATATCACCTGTATGTGGTTGAAAAGGACGTTAAACTCCCGAACACCTACCCACCCACCCCTCGCCAAGTAACTCCCAATTGACCCGGAGAAACAGTCCACTAACTTACTAGTCCACTAGTCCAAACAGTGCGCGAACTGTTACTTGCAGAAGAACCTCGCCTTTATCTGACACAACTTTATAGGTATTTGAGGCAATGATGCAAGCTCAAAGTGCTATTTTTACTTACTTAGAACTGATCTAGTTTGGTGAAAAGGCGCTTAGTTTTCTCTTTCCTGGGTCTGTATTATTTACTTGTGTCTCATCCATCGTATCTCCATTTCAAGGCCACTGACCGATGACGTAACTGGAGTGTGTTTTGGTGAACTCGTAAACCACTGAGTGGGTTATGGAAAGTCATTACGCACACTTTCGCTCTCTGTTTCCATACTATTTTCAGACGTAAAGCACTCGTAGTTAACTCACTGAAAGTTTGCACTGGCGAGAGGTGTAAATGCGGGTGGGTGGGGTAGGTGTTTTGGGGTTTAACGTCCTTTTCCACCACATACGGGTGATATCAAGGATGAAGAAGCCAGCACAAATATCTGGCCCCAGCCGGGATACGAACTCACGCCCCGAGTATTAGAAGTCCAACGCTCTTACCATTCGACCACCCCGGCTCCCGGTGTAAATGCAGTTATAGCGGCACAGTCTTGCTTTCCTTATCAGGGTAGTACGGTTACTGTGGGCTTTGTAGTTCCAGATTTTGCCATGGGACTACGTGTGCCCACTTTTTTTCTGAGGAAAAATGAACTTTACTGACACAAACTTAGAAGACTTTGTCATGTATTTGGCATTGTCTATGTGCATTTGAACCCACAGTGCCAGCAAAACAAAAAAAAAAACCCCAAAAAAACAAACAACACAACTTCAATGAACTTGAACTTTTACCTGTCAAATGATGTCAAATGCGTGTGTGTGTGTGTGTGTGTGTGTGTGTGTGTGTGTGTGTGTGTGTGTGTGTGTGTGTGTGTGTGTGTGTGTGTGTGTGTGTGTGTTACACAGCGTATTATTATAGATTTCTTCCAGTGTTTGTAATCCTTTTGTATACTTTGTATTGCGTTTTCAAGTATTAATGACATTTAGTAATAGTAACTTCACGGTACATGTACGTCAGTAAAATCATCTGCTTTGTGACGGGCCGATGGCCTAAACAATAAAGAATTGAAATTGAAATTGAAATACCTGTCAAATGAAGGCAAGGAAATATGCCCCCCCCCCCCCCCGTAGTTTTTTGTTTCACGTTTAGCCACATGTCTCATAGCTGTTTGCCCTTCAAAATTTAATTTAATTTCATTCATGCCAGCTAAACATTTTTTTTAAGGAAACGCTCATTTTAACGTTAAGTATGTCAAACCGATTTTGATGATTCATAAAAAATGCATGATTAAAAATAAAAAAAAGGCATGGGACCATCAGCTTGTTTTGCATGTGCGGATATGTGCATGGTTAGCTTTTGTGTTTAAACATAACCATAAGATACATTCATTATTTCAGTCGGTGTAGCATCCATCCTTAAACCCACAATAACACTCCAATCACGAGCTGGATGACGAAAAGCCCCCTTATTTTTATTTCACCCGGAAAAAAGCTTGTCATTTCCTTCAAACGTCGATCGACAGCCGCCCTAGCACGATTATTGCGCACGCGTGTATTCATAAATCCTAGGTTAGTTTCTTTGGGCAATGTCTTCATCCAATTTACCCTGAGGCGTTTGATCTGGGATTGATTCATCCAGCGGCGAAAGCTGATCAATGCCCTGTCGCTGGCTTGGCTTATTACCGGCAATTTAACCCCCACAATGCCTGGTTACTGTCTGCTGTACACACAAGGCGATCGCGCCCCTATTCCATGTATTTGACATGGCCTTCTAAGTTAATGGCCTGACTGCATCATGGGCCTGCTGTATATTGTTGTCTGCAGCTAATCAATGCGGCCTTTGAGTCAAAATCCATTTCGTGTTTGTCGTCACTCGAAGTAACACGATGACAAGCCTTGACCACACGGGGCAGGGGATCAATCAACATGGCACAGAGTGTTTCCAGTGCTAATAAGATTCAAACGATTTAGACGGTGATTTCTCTGGACTAGTTATTATGATGTCTTTTTTTTTATTGTGTGTGTATGGAGTGAAACTGCGGTGAGCGACTGGACAACGCCAACACATCAATTATTCGTATGACGTATATCTTTTATTTGTGTCATGCCTAAATAGTGACATTACCTAATTCATGAAACAGCAGGTGACTTACCTAAAGCGTGCACCAGACAGCATGAACATTGCTTAGAATGTGAAATGATTTTGATAAGTTGCCTATTTCCTGAATTCGACCAGCTCAATTGATGAAACAGACTACATGATTTAGGCAACACTGCATACGAACTGGGCAAACTCAAGAATGAAGAAATAAAAATCTGACATCACCCACACCCACGTCAACCTCTGATCCAGAGAGCCCAAGCCTCTGCCCCTTGGTCACTTGGTCTTGTGTTCAAAACAAGTTTGTGACCTCATCTCCATCATCATACATAAGACAAATTGTCCCAGCTTCCGAGCCCTCCGTGGATTCTACCCATTACCTGGGAGGAATACCACTGGAGCTGGCAAAGAGTTGGGGCAGAAAAAAAGTTTGTGAACTCTGTTCAATGTGCTGATTACAAATGGCTGCCTACTAATTCCATATTCTCTCCTGCAAAACTAAACCATTCGGTCAGCGTTCCTTGAAGTTTCCCTGTTACTTGGAGATCGTGACCAGAAACAGTTCAGACAAAGAATCCTTCAAGTCCCGTCTGAAAACACACCTCTTTGCCTCCCAACAGCTGTGCCGTGGCCATGTTAGAACATCAGATCGGAGTAGTCAGAGGCTCGGTAGCTACGCCAAATATTAAACTTTCGATTGGTGCGTTTCGCCATAAACCACTCAAACTAATCATGTAAGCTCTGTGCATAGACATGCACAAGGTCATTTTTCAAACACACGGCTGAAAACACACTTCTCTGCCTCCCAGTAGCTAAGCCATGACCATGCTAGAACATCGGATTAAAGTAGTCGGAGGCTCGGTAGCTACGCAAAAAAAAAATTTGTACCATCGATTGGTGTAAACCAATAAACCATTCAAAACAAACATGTAACCCCTGTGTATAGGCATGTACAAGGTCATCTTTCAAACACACGGCATTGCCTGAGTGCCAGTCGCCACAAAAAACAAAACAAAAACAAACTGTTTAATCGAAGTAGCAACACAAACAAACAAACAAACACTACAAAAACCCGCATTCTTGCCTGACCCCCGTGTGACCAGCCGTCTGTGACAGACATTCAAGCAGTCAAGCTATTGCAAAATAGCATATGATGTTTTTAAGAGACGCAATTACTAGGGCTAAAGATGCGACTGAGCTGTATCCTTGTAAAACACAAAGTAAAAGTCGATTTCTTTATTTGGAGTGGTCGGGCTGGAAACCGTCGGCACAGACAGGCTTCCGTTCGATAAATGATGCTTAAAGGTCTGTAGTCTCAAGAAAAAGCAACAAACGTTGTGTTCAAAAAATATATTCGACTTTACACAGTGCAGCTCTGTCACAGTGACAGAGTTTTCAGTGTCTCTAAAAAACCCTATAAAAGCCAAGGGGTGCCTGATTTCACATCTCAGTTTGGGGTGAGCGGTGGTCTAATAGGTTCGCGCGTCGGATTTAGCCGCTGCGCTACTGAACGGCCGTCACCAATGTCACGGCGATGAGGCGTGGGTTCGAGCCCAGGTCGAGCTTGTGATATGTGATACCGGTGTTTCCTGGCTGCTGGCTGCTCATCGGGGGTTTCTCTCCGGGTTATCCGGCTTTTCTCCCCCAGCAAAATTGTAAAAAATGTAGGATCGGTATTGGGTGGTGCTGCACCGCGGCGACGCGCTTCCCCCGGGGAGGCAGCCCGAATTTCTCGAAAGGGATAATAGAGTATTTGGACTCTGAGCGAGAAAAATCGGCGCCGCAAGTCTTGTTGTATTGTATTGTCGCTGTGTCTGGGCGGACATGAAATTTCCCCATGAGGGATTAATAAAGTAATCTTATCTTATCTTAATAATAATAATAATAATAATAATAATAATAATAATAATAATCGCATTAATATAGGCGCTTTATCCCAAATATTTTGGCTCAAAGCGCCGCGAGCTAAACCCAACACGCACGCTCACGTGAATCACACGCATTCTCTCACACACAGGACATAAACGTATTACAATCACGTGGTGCGAAGGGTCAGCTCAGCTATTTAAATTTCGGAATTAAGATATGCATTTATTTTTCAAACTTGGTGGGCTGAACATTTCCAAAGCAGAGGGGGAGGAAGCCGGAGTACCCGGAGAGAACCCCCGACGATCGGCCCGAATGAACGGTGCCACATACGAGAAGGAAAAATTCTTTGCCCCGAGTGGGGCTCGAACCCCTGACCTCTCGCATTGGTGACAAGTCTCTTAACCACTAGACCACCGACCGCCCCCAAAGCGCACCGAACACCCGCAAGACGCTGTAGCGATGTGTCTCGCTCACTGAGCAAAAGCACAATGAAGTCACCGCAGACTTAGATTCTGGTTTTGTAAGGGTCTAGGCACATCGCTAAACACTCTTCAACAGTGACAGGGCTGACTGTGCATTTTGTGAGGAATTTTATTTATTTATTTTTTTTTTCAAACACGCAGCCTTGTGTTGAAATTGCAGACCTTTGACAAGGGGCACTAGTGAAGTGCTTCAAGCTGACGGCCCGACTAAAATAACAAACGTACGCTGCATTGTACCATTAAAAACAATAAGTGGGGACGAGCACTGGGCCCGCATGTAGAACTCGAGGTTAATTTAACCCACGGCTACGGGCCTAACCCAGACTAGGTCAAAAGAAACCCCAAAACAAAATTAAATATAAAAAAAGGAAGCGAAGAAAGAAAGACAAAAGTCCTTCTAGAACGGCTTAGGCACCAAGGTGGAATGGATCCGCTTCCTGATTTAAAACAAAAACCCAAAAAACACCCCCGAAAATCTAACAGCTAGAGTTAGTTTAGTTCGAGGTTAGACTCTAACCCTGGGGTAAACTCCCTAACCCTGACTTTTACATGCGGGCCGTGCTCACATCCGGGGACACATGTCACGTGCCTTCAGTGTCTCACTATCCAAACCTGCTCATTACTCATGAATTCATTAGCAGTAATCTGGAGACGCCGTGTGATAAAACGCGTTAAGATCAGTCGCGTGGTGGTCGGGGGGAGGGGGGGGGGGGGTGCGTGGTGTGTGCGTGCGTGCGTGCGTGCGTGCGTATGTGTGCGTGCGTGCGTGTGTGTGTGTGTGTGTGTGTGTGTGTGTGTGTGTGTGTGTGTGTGTGTGTGTGTGTGTGGTATTTGCAGATGCTCACCCTAACGTGGCATTACGCTCTAACGACACCTGAAATACAATTACTTGGGGAATAAGGTCTCTTGTGTCACGTGACTTGTAAATATCGGATGAGTCGACAATTTACGAGGAGAAAGCATCGGTATCGCTCTACTTCGGCAAATTTCTCCCGATTCGTTTGCATCAACAGAAAAAAAACCGCGCTTAGAGAGAACAGCACGGGGCTAAACGGGAGTAAACCACGTGGTTGGAAAGTCTACGAGGCGCCCGGAATCTGCGAAGTGAAACAAACTGAGGTGAACAACTTGCCAGCTCACCTCAAGTCAGGTTCTGCGTCAGTCATGACCTTCAAGCGGAACCTCAAGACGCATCTTTTCTCTAAGTTCTCTCTCTCTCTCTCACACACACACACACACACACACACACACACACACACACACACACACACACACACACACACACACACACACACTTTTTTCTTTCACTCCTAAGGCGCCGTGAGCATGCTTACTGCATGAAATTTTTCTTGTAGCGCTATACAAATGGCCAATCATCATCATCATCATCCTCCTCATCATCATCATCATCATGCGCCCAAACATGTGCGAGGAAGCGTGCGATCGTGCGAGGAAATGAGAGCAAAAACTGACACATCTAAAATCACTGAAATTATGCAACAGAAAATGTGTTTTGGGTATTAACAGCGGGGAGGAGTCGTAGGGGGGTGGTGGGATCTTTTGTTTTGTTAGTTTTGCTGAGCAGCGGAAAGTCGAGTTCACACTATTGATCCGTTTCTAACAGTAAAGAGTCTTCCAGCAGATAGAAATCCTGAAAGGAGTGGAAACTGACTTTGTTCCTCAATAGTGGCACACACAACGATCAGAAATCACATTTTCTGTTTCACAATCTCCGGGGATTTTAGATGATTTTGCTCGTCTTAACCTTTCCTCGCATACGATCGAATAATGGCGCCTGCCTGGGGGTAGAAAATTCTGAGCTTATCCAAGTCAGATATACGTCCTTATTCACGTGGATCCAGCAGAAAGATACATGTATTTCTTGTCAGGTTCTTCTTCGTCTCGTTTCACTTTTGCTTTGTTGCTCCCTGCTGCACGATGCGCCAGGGACAGCAGATTTCCAACCGTGTTTTCCCAATAGTGTGCTGGGAGCCGGGGTGGCCGAATGGTAGAGCGTTGGACTTCTAATGCTCGGGTCGTGAGTTCGTATCCCGGCTGGGGCCAAATATTTGTGCTGGCTTTTTCATCGTTGCCCCGTCTTTGATATCACCCGTATGTGGTGGAAAAGGACGTTAAACCCCAAAACACCCACTCACCCACCCGCTTGAACCACAAATCTATCCGCGCGTAAACAACTTTCCAACAGAAATATGTATTTCTTTCCAGGTTCTTTGTTTCAGTTTTGCTTTGTTGCTTCCTGCTGCACGAACTTGGATGCGCCACGGACAGAAGATTCCAGCCGTGTTTTCTCAATACTGTGCTACAAACTCTAGTCTATAGACTTTGTAGCTTAAAAACTCGCACCTGCCTTGCTTTGAAACTCAGTGTTTGTAAACCCGGCAGCCTTGTTCCAGAAACCCACGTCATATAAAAAAGAACAGCACAGCTGTGTTTATTGCTGCACGGCCATGCAGTGTGGAAAAACAAAAATTCCAGCAGCATTACGCGTTCCCTGATAACTTGACCTGAAACAGCGATGCCAGTACTTGAAGATGCGGCTGTTCAAACTTATTTTCCCCCGCACTACTTTTCGCCAAAGCCTCATTGCGCAGTTTGGGGAACCGGGCTAGCATAGCCGAGCGGTAGAGCGTTGGACTCTCAATGCTCGGGTCGTGAGTTCGAATCCTGGCCGGGGCCAAATATTTGTGCTGGTCTTTTTCTCATCGCCGGCCCCGTCTTTGATATCATCCATGCAAAAATCGCAATTGTTCTTGAAATCTTCAGATCGCTAGAAGCCACTTCAAGCCACTATTATGCACTCTGCGGTGGTCTCGGGCCTAGCGGGGATGGCTCACGCTTTGCGTAAGTGGGTTGAAGTGGCTCCTCCTGGTGTGTAGTGGCTTGTTCTTTTCAACCATTTTTTTATCATACTGTGGGCAGGGGGCGGTCGGACCCGGGCTTTTAAGAGTGAATTATGTGGCCGAAAAAAGACGTTAACTCTATTGTGACTGAAGCTGCCGCCGCCTTATCACTGTGCTGGCCTGGGCCTGCCGCCATGAAACTGGAGTAAACTAATTACATGACAACTAACCTCTCTAGCAGTTAAGCTTCGTTGAAGACGCACACAATTGTGTATTTAATGAAAAATCGAATGAGAAATCAATTTTGATGAACAAGTGTTTATGTGGGCGATGCATGCCTGAACCTTTGAGTGGGTGGGTGTTTGGGGGTTTAACGTCCTTTTCCACCACATAGGGTGATATCAAAGACGGGGCAACGACGAAAAAGCCAGCACAAATATTTGGCCCCAGCCGGGATCGAACTCACGACCCGAGCATTAGAAGTCCAACGCTCTACCATTCGACCACCCCGGCTCCCCTCTGAACCTTTGATCGAAGGTTCCCGTCAAGAATGAGTTAAACCCTATTGTAAACGTCCACTCCCACCTAGCCATTACGCAGTTCACATCTATGCGCAAATACATTGTTATTATTACGTTGCATTACTTCTTCTATGAAGGAGAAAATTCTAACATTAGCATTCTACTGTCTACGCTTCACACAAGACAACTGTTTTGCAACTGTACGTAACGCCTGTAACGCCCGGAACAGTTTATCCTCAACGATACGTAGAGCATTAAATGCAACACCGTGCTGGCCGTGCGAACGAGAACTACAACGGCCCAAACCTCTTCTACTCAGCCGTCCCAAAAAGCAGCCTAAGGCTGATGTCACACGGGAGTGTTTTTAGTCCGAACAAACAGCGAACATGGTGCTTTTTTCCGTGTTCCTCGGGTGACTTGCAGCTACAACATGCCTTTGACCTAATTTTTCGGGAGCGTGGTTTGAGCTATATTTCGTGTTTGTCCGAACAAAAACGTCTCCCGTAGCAGAGATGTGTTTTGGGGATTTCGTTTAAGCTTCAAGTTATTCACTGCCAGTCTGTCTGAGACTAACTCAGCATTTGTCCAAGTTTTGTCCAAATCTTTAATTTACGACGTGCAATGTCCCTGTTTAATGAACTTCTTACACAATGATTTATTTCAGATTCTCCCCCCCCCATCCCCCTCCTTGCGATAGATGTGTGTGTGTGTGTGTGTGTGTGTGTGTGTGTGTGTGTGTGTGTGTGTGTGTGTGTGTGTGTGTGTGTGTGTGTGTGTGCGCGCGCGTGTGTGTGTGTGTGTGTGCATGGGAGAGGTTAGATTTATGCTACTCTTAAGTTATGCGTAGTCGATTTTAATTCTGAGCTGAATTATGAATTAATATCGACTACGCATAAGGGGGAGGCTGTTGCCACACAGCCGAGATTCGCCCACTGCACGGGAGCGACTTTGGGGGGTACTTGCCTTGGTATGACACGTCTTATGATGTGGATGATTAAACGGCCGGCACCGCAGGTCTTGTGGGTCTTACGTGTTTCTTATGTGATGTCGTGTATTTTGGGCAAAAGCAGTTTCCCTTTTAGGGATGAATAAAGTATTTCCTATTCAATTCAATTCAAGTGGTACGCCTTTGGAAACTACCAACACAGCTCATTACGCGAGTTGCTCAGAACTCTAAAACATGTCCGAAACTTGGTCTTTAAAGTCTAGAGAAAACGGACAGATAGCCCTGTGTGAGCGTGTTCGTCTTTGGATCATGTCTGGCTCGCGTAATTTCGCGAGGTAATTTCGTTAAAAGAAGAAATGACTGCCTCATAAAGTGAAAGCAAAGCAGGCTGGAAGAACAGACGGATCGGTGCAGCTGGTAATATGACGATGGCGCGCCTTATCATAGCAGTCTTGTGCTTGTCTGTGTGTTTTGTACAGGGTGGACATAATTATGTGCAAGGATGACGGGCGATTAAAAACCTTGTTTTCATTTCGGCGCGCGCACACACAGAGACACACTCACTCTCTGTCTGTCTGTCTGTCTGTCTCTCTCTCTCTCTCTCCCCCTCTCACACACACACACACACACACACACACACACACACACACACACACACACACACACACACACACACACACACACACACACACTCTCTGTCTGTCTGTCTGTCTGTCTCTCTCTCTCTCTCTCTCTCTCTCTCTCTCTCTCTCTCTCTCTCACACATACACCCCCCCCCCCACACACACACACACACATTCCGATTCTGACAGCAAAAAGTGAACTACTCGTTTAGTAACTCGCGTAATGCAAACCCCTTTCTTCTCTTTCT
>JACVVK020000241.1:877500-917500 GCA_018292915.2 Batillaria attramentaria
AAACTAAAACAAATACCCCCCCCCCCAACAAACAATTATAACATACAAATAAACAACGAAACAACAACAACAACAAGCAAAAAAAAAAACAATAACATAAAACCAAAACCAAAATCCCAACAGCAACAAACAAACCAGTTGTACAACAAGAAACAAAACAACAACGACCAAAAAACCTAACAAAACCAAAAACACACACACACACACACAAAAAAAAAAAATAGCAACAACAAACAAAATCAAATTAATTCAAACAAGCAAACCAACAACCAGCGAGAACAACAACACAGAAAAAAACATCACAATTAGGATGTGCTCTAGAAGAGGGTCTACTGCACTGGAAATTCTGTCTTGACACGGGGAGGCGGGGTGGTCGAATGGTAGAGCGTTGGACTTCTAATGCTCGGGTCGTGAGTTCGATCCCGGTTCAGTTGGGGCCAAATATTTGTACTGGCTTTTTCATCGTTGCCCCGTCTTTGGTATCACCCTACGTGGTGGAAAAGGACGTTAAACCCCCAAACACACACACACACACACACACACACACACACACACACACACACACCTCGGGCAAAACACCTCCAGGCTTTGTCGAACTCGACCCGGTGAGCTCGACACCCGGGGGGGGGGGGGGGGGGGCACAGCCGGGGGATCTACTGGCTTGCCCGTCTGTGACAGACCAGCTTCTATCGCGCGCTCTCATCGTCGGATTGCCTGACTGAGAGATTAATGGATGAATTGAATTAGGCTTAAAGTCGATGGCTAGGGGACGGTTTGATTGGCTGCCTGGGTGGCCTGATCCGTTGAGGGGATGAATGAAGGATTTGTAGGGATGGAATATATATGTGATGGGAACGTACAGTACGGTAGAGGAACAGGTTGCCTGGATTATTGGATTAGTGGCTGATGATCAACCGGTTAATCGTGCATATTCCCGAGAAGGGAAAGCACCCCCGTGATTACATGTCTTTGCGCGCTAGTATCGCACGTATTGATGTTCATAACATGACATAGATTTAGCCAGATTTAGATCTAATGCAGTCAGCTACGGAAAGGGCGCAATAAATCTGAAATAGGTTTAGGGTTAGGTTAGGGTTAATCTTAGAGTTAGTGTTTAGGTTTAGAGTTAGTGTTTAGGTTTAGGGTTAGTCTTCGGGTTAGTGTTTAGGGTTAGTGTTAGGGTTAGTGTTTAGGTTTAGAGTTAGTCTTAGGGTTTAGTGTTTAGGTTTAGGGTTAGTCGTGGGGTTAGTGTTTAGGTTTGGAGTTAGTCTTAGGGGCTAGTGTTCAGGTTTAGGGTTAGTCTTAGGGTTTAGTGTATAGGTTTAGAGTTAGTCTTAGGGTTAGTGTTTAAGTTTAGATTTAGTCTTAGGGTTAGTGTTCAGGTGTAGAGTTTCAGGGTTAGGTTTAGGGTGAGATTTAGGGTTAGGGTTCTGACTTCGGGTTTGTGGTACTGGTGAAATCGCAATGCCGGGCAGACACAAGCCGCCCCACGGTGCTACACACAACTTTGTGAATGTAGGAATCTGACTCGGGCCTCCTGCTTCCGGGGAGGAGATGAACGTAGGATTTGTAGGGATGAATATTATTCACTGGTTACCTACGGTGGATGAACAGGTTGACTGTATTAATAATAATAATAATAATAGTATTGTATAGGCGCTTTTCCCAATTTCATGAATCGGCTCAAAGCGCCGCGAACTGAACCCAACACGCACGCTCACGTGAATCACACGCATCCTCTCACACACTGGACATAAACACATTACAATCACGTGGTGCGAAGGGTCAGCTCAGCTATTTAAATTTCGGAATTTAGAATTGTATTTATTTTTTTTTAATTTGGTGGGCTGAACATTTCCAAAGCAGAGGGGGAGGAAGCCGGAGTACCCGGAGAGAACCCCCGACGATCGGCCCGAATGAACGGTGCCACGTACGAGAAGGAAACATTCTGGGACTCGAACCTCTGACCTCTCGCATTGGTGACAAGTCTCTTAACCACTAGACCACCGACCGTCCCGTGACCGATTAATAATTATAATAATAATAATAATGAATAGTACTTGTTTAGCGCTTAATCTCGCATGAAAGCAACTCATAGCGCTACACACACACACACACACACACACACACACACACACACACACACACACACACACACACACACACACACACACACACACACTGACATGCACTACCCAGCCTGATGCAGATTGCAGTCAAAGGCACTGAAACAATGGCAGACTAGTCACAAGTGTGAAAGGACTGACGAAAGAGATGGGTTTTCAGGTTCGATTTGAACTGGGACAGTGTGGGAAGGTCACGAAGTTCGACTGGCAGCGAGTTCCAAACATTAACCGGTAAACCCGAACTACATCTGCTCGCGGCTTGACACAAAGCGAGTCGCTGAAACATCGCACGCTTGCCGATTCTGCGTGGGCGATAGAGACGGTAGCATTTCGCCTTAATCGCGTATTACACGTATTTCGCCTTTATACGTAAAAAAGTCTCAATACGCATGACATGCACACAACATCGTGTGGAAAACTTTACATCGAATGTGATTCATCAGTAATGATGATGATGATGATGATGATGATGTCTTTTTTTTTTCTTTTTTATTTTGCTGCTGTGGTGTTCCTCCCAGGTCATGGGTGGAACCCACGGAGGACTCGGAAGCTGGGACAATTTTTATTATGCATGATGATGGAGATGAGGATGATAGTAAGATGATGCTATGGAGGTCCATGTGGTTTGGGACTGCGGGACAGGGCCGCATTCCACGCTTCCTGTCATAAATATCCCGGCGTTCACCAGGCCCGGGAACTACGGCACCTGCGGTGCCGGCCGTGTAATCGTCCACATCATAAAGACGTGTCATACTAAGGGAAGCACCCCCAAAGTCGCACCCGTGAAGTGGGTGAAACTCGGCTGTGTGGCAACAGCCTCCCCATTGGGCCCATAG
This sequence comes from Batillaria attramentaria, assembly GCA_018292915.2. Taxonomy (NCBI): domain Eukaryota; kingdom Metazoa; phylum Mollusca; class Gastropoda; family Batillariidae; genus Batillaria; species Batillaria attramentaria. The sequence goes on from JACVVK020000241.1 coordinate 880,463, forward strand.
CACACCCGCTCTGGGTAGGAGCCGACCTAAGTAGGAAAAATCCCGCTTGCCTCGGCTGGGATTCGAACCCGGGTCTCCCGGTCCATGATCCGAAGTGCTAGCCACTACACTACGGGGGCCGGTGATGATGATGTCTTGTAACGCGCTGAAAAAAACTCCATGCCCAGCATGCTCGTAGCGCGGGGGGGGGGGGGGGGGGGTATAGGTTTTAACAAAAACAGGAGGAGGGGGTGGAGTCTGCAGGGGAAGGGGGGGGGGGGGGGTGTGGAGTCCGCATCAGAACTTTGAGAAGAGATAGGTTTTCAGGTGGCTCCAGTACATCAGAATCAGTCACTTGCGTCACATCGTAGCGTCTGGAACCATTGTCATAACTCTAGTCGGCTTAATGTTGTTCTAGAAGCGTACCGCGTACTGAGCAGAAGACGTTATTTGGTTGCGGACTGAGGACCAGCAAGACGGCGCTGATTACTACGTATGAAACATCCCGTTCACTTCGCTCATCTTCTGAGAAACTATTAAAAATACCCCGTGTCAGTCTGAAAAATTATGGCCAACGTTCCTTCAGTTACTCTGCTCCCCAAATCTGGAACTCCCTGCCCGTCTCACTTAGGAATCTCCCTACTCTGTCACAGTTCAAGGCACACCTTAAAACCTATCTGTTTCGGCAAGCTTTCAACTAATTTTTTTTACTGTATCCTCCCCTGTATCCCACGTCCGCCGTGTGTGTGTGTGTGTGTGTGTGTGTGTGTGTGTGTGTGTGTCCGTCGGTCTGTGTGTGTGTGTGTGTGTGTGTGTGTGTGTGTGTGTGTGTGTGTGTGTGTGTGTGTGTGTGTGTGTGTGTGTGTGTGTGTGTGTGTGTGTGTGTGTGTGTGTTTAGCGCGCACTGAGTGCTCCGGCTCTTGGGCAGACTTTCTGCGCCATACAAGAACAATTTATTATTATTATTATTATTATTATTATTAATGGCTATTTTTAAAAGATTGTTCGAGTCCCAGTCTGTTCAGGACAGGACCCTAGGCTCAAAGTCAAAGAAAGGTGTTTCTCCAATAGTAGAAACCACAAAGTCACGAAAACGGTCGAGATGGTCAAATGAAACATCCTTTTATCTGGCAAGCATTCTTGCAGCTTCTGAAGCAGTGTGTACGTATGTAGGTGTGTATTGGATGTTGGTATGTATGTAGGCGCCAGTGCCTGTATGTATGTCTGACTATATGTATGTATGACTATATGACTATATGTATGTATGTATGTATGTATGTGTGTGTGTGTGTGTGTGTGTGTGTGTGTGTGTGTGTGTGTGTGTGTGTGTGTGTGTGTGTGTGTGTGTGTGTGTGTGTGTGTGTGTGTGTGTACGCTTTTTATTCGTACTTATTTCATTGATTATTTATTATTCATGTATTTATTTATCACCTTTTATATACATTTGTAAAGCGCCTAGAGCCCCGGCTTCGGATATAAGCCGCTATAAAAAAAAATCCTCATTATTATTATAATAACTTCAGTTTTCCATCTCAGTCGTGATACGCACTTTGTGCCGGCCTTTTTTCTCGTTGACCCGTCTGTCATATCACCCATACGTGGTGGAGAAGGACATTAAACTCCCAGACACCCACCCACCCACCCGCTTTACGCTCTTGGAGGCTTTTAACGACACTGGGAACTATTGAGGCTATAACCACTGTTTGAGACTAAAGTGAACGTCCTTTGTTTGTAGAGCCTCTGTAGACCTCACAGCTTTTTGAAAAGATCCACCGGGTGGTGCCATGGATTTAAGAAAGCATTTGCATGCAAAACGTTTAACGTAAGACTTCTGTTTTGCATACAGATCGATTCACGATTACACCGGAGTGAAATGATACGTTCATGAATATGTATACGTTTTTATCTCCCTCCCTTATTTTTGTTTTCTCTCTCGCCAGCACTTAAGGGCTTCTGTGGCAGACGACGGCATTGCACGCACACACACACACACACACACACACACACACACACACACACACACACACACACACACACACACACACACACACACACACACACACACACACACACACACACACACCAGTTTTGCATGGGAATCAAGGAAATAAGATCCCGCTCAATAATGTAATTTTGTGTGAGGATTGGCGAATACCCAGATCCATTTCACGAGAACAACAGTAATTTCATTACAGCGGCCCTGTTAATGAATACCGTAAAAGGAGATTGAAGAAATCAGAATCACAACAACTAAAACTACAATTGTTGTATTTTACTCCTGCAATGTCGCTCTCTCGGTGCACGCGCAGAGAAGACACGGGATACAACAGCAGGGGCGCTGGAAGATGTTGGGGGGGGGGGAGGGGGGGGGCAGAATCTCAGAGGGGGAGACGCCAGAGCCAGTGAAAGGAAGGACGTTGCCCGAAGAAGTGAAAAGTGTGTGTGTGGGGGGGGGGGGGGGGCTGCGCAGACAAAAACCCTTTACGAACCAGGGAGCCACTGAAAGGAAGGACGTTGCCCAAAGAAAGTGAAAAGCGGGGGGGGGGGGGGGGGGGCGGAGTGATTATCAGACGACTTTCTGCCAGTTTTTTTTTTTTTTTTTTTTAATACTTTCTGCCAGGTCGTTTTGATATTTCATGCAACGGCTAAACTGAGTTCTCTGTTGGGTGGGATGTGGGAGAGAGCAGGAAGGGGGGGAGAGGGGGGAGGGGAAGGGAGGGGGGCAAGACCATGGCTTTGCCCCTCCTCTTGCCATAGTCACCTGGTTTTCCAGGGGGGGGGGGGGGGGGCGGGCGGGGGGGGGCAAAAAGATACTCTTGCCCCCCCTGCTTGGGTACAGGGGGGGGGGGGGGCAGGTGCCCCCCCCCCCCGGTTCCGGCGCCCCTAAACAGGATACAACTCCAATACTTCATCAACAGAAGATGCGTGGAGAACAATTCATGAAAGAAGAAGAATCCAGAACGCTGTGCAGGGCTGCTTATTTACTAAACAGGTCAGATCTAGAACATTCCTCAACTTCCTGGCAAATTCGAAATCTTTCCAAGGTGACGTAATCTACTGACGTTACTGCACCTGACCAGCATGTTCTGGGACGGTCTAGAAATTTCCATCGAAATGCAGTGGCTTTTCGCGATCTCTACAACACCAACATAGATCGTCTAACCACAGTTCTGCTCGTGAGAGGTGCATACTATCAGGCATGTTTAGTAGTATTTCGTAAAGAGGACTTTTCTGAACAGCGTAACCCATTTACAAGTAAATTAGTCGCGTTAGGCGTACCATTCGCTAATCGCTCGACCTTTGCCGTGAGAACCTAGTACACATGTGATTGGATTGCACCGCTCAGCGAAGTCCTCCTTACGAAGTCCTATACTAAACATGCTGGTCGTAATTCAGCAGATTGTGCCTGAATTGTTTTTATCACACAGATTACGGCAGTTTGCAGCTTAGCGGCTGTAGCGGGTGGGTGGGTGTTTGGGAGTTTAACGAGAGAGAGAGAGAGAGAGAGAGAGAGAGAGAGAGAGAGAGAGAGAGAGAGAGAGAGAGAGAGAGAGAGAATGACAATGACAATGACAATGACAATGACAATGATCCTTTATTTATCAACGGTAAAGCTATTGGCACAGTTACCATTTTCAAACTTGCCGTTGCTACTCTAAATTAAAAAAGAGAGAAAGAAATAAGAAGAAAGAAAGAAAAAAAAATGAAGCAACAAACAAACAGTCAAGGACAATCACGAAGCAAACAACTAAATATAAGCCAAAAAGTGAAGAGAGAGAGAGAGAGAGAGGACAATTTTATATTTTATTCTTTTGATCACTTGTTAAAGAGTCGGACTTACAAAACATTGCGGTTGAAGCACGCCGGTAGATCAGACCAAAAAAAAAAAAAACCCAAACAACTATAGTCATTCCCTCTCGCCGTCCCAAGACAACCACTTGTTATTGCCACCGCCATCTCAAGAGGGAGGTCTTATTGCGAGCCGTCGCGGGACGGGGAGAGTTCATTGCGGTCTGCTCCCATTGGGCGACGTCGGGTTTCACCTGGCCTCCTGGCGGGAGGATCTGATTGCCGACGAATCAGGCGGGAAGCTCGTGTGTCGGAAGAGCCGTCTGCTTCAAGATTGATTCGCGCTTTGTGTAGGGCTTCGCTGTCTTCTCGGTTCTAAAATTGCATTTTACGGACACGGCAGCCGCGCGCTGCTAAACAGACGTTGTTCTGGGCTTGAGAAAGGAAGAAAAGGGACTTTTTAAACTGACTTGTTTTGTTGACGGATACGTTTTTAAAGCCTCTATATTCGTATCGCCGCTGAGATGAAAAAAATAAACAAAACTGCCGCTTCCGAAGCTCCAAGGCTGTTTGCCAGATTGACAGCTGTTTCATTTGGCCGTTGCGATTGCGGTTTGCGTTACTTTGTAGTGTCTAATATTACAAAAAAAAATCGACTCTCTCTGATCATACGGTTCATTCCTGAACAGAATAGGACTCGACAAAGCTTCTAAAAATAGCCGCCAATCTGCGCCGTCTAGCTGGCCCTCAGTCCGCAACCAAACAACCTCGCCGGCGTCAATTTAGAAGTTTTCATCAGTCGAGAAGAGCCATATTAATCCAAGAGACTGTTTTGTATTTGAAACCTTACGGTTGCCATAGTAAAACCTCACAACACATGCGTAACTTGAGATGAAAATTTAGATTTTGTTTTGTTAATGGTCGAGGAGGTTTCACTGGCTTCAGCTTTCGCGTCCTTACAATACATGTCTTTCCACACTATCGTCGTAATTAATATTCTCATTAAAAAAAAAAAATACAAAAAAAACCTGGTCTACAAAGAAAATCGAGTCTTTTACAGAGGCCTTTTTTTTTCAACGATAGAACGCTTCTAATTACTAAGGCCACTTCAGATTAGTCTTGTTTTTACTACAGGCTGCACTCATTTCCTGTAAAAGTCTCTTGATCCTGCACAGTAAACGATTTCTAGTATCGTGTAGTCCTTGGAAAGAAAAAAAAGGAAAGAAAGAAAGAAAGAAGACAATTAGCCATTGCTCCTGTAAAATCAATGATTTCACTGAGACTGAGTAGAGGAGCGGCCTGTCTTCTGTGATACTTCAAGCGACACGCGAATCAAAGAGATCTAAACGAAATGTCTCCATCGATAAAGTAACGACAGCGATGCCATACCGCTATGGTATGACTGTTGAAATGTAGACATCGCTTGACATGCAAACAAGAGGAAATATTGACATCGTTTGACATGCGACAAGATGAAATGTAGACACCGCTTGACATGCGGCGAGATGAAATGTAGACACCGCTTGACATGCAACAAGATGAAATGTAGACATCGCTTGACATGCAACAAGATGAAATGTAGACACCGCCTGACATGCAACAAGATGAAATATAGACATCGCTTGACATGCAACAAGATGAAATATAGACATCGCTTGACATGCAACAAGATGAAATATAGACATCGCTTGACATGCGACGAGATGAAATAGCGACATCGTTTGACATGCGACAAGTTGAAATTTAGACATCGCTAGACATGCAACAAGATCATATATAGACATCGCTTGACATGCAACAAAATATAATGTAGACATCGCCTGACGTGCAACTAGATAAAATATAGACATCGCTTGACATGCGACAAGACGAAATATAGACATCGCTGGACATTCGACGAGATGAAATGTAGATACCGCTTGACAAGCGACAAGATGAAATGTAGACATCGCTTGATATGCAACAAGATGAAATAATTTATGACGCATGTGTGATAACATTAACAGGCGTCATTTTTGTTTTGCCTGTGCCAAAACTCAATTCAGCACTTTTACCAACTGAGTCTCTTTTTTTGCACAGAAGAAAAGTGGCTCATCATAGGTAACGCGTCTGACTTTAGTGGCTACGTCACTGAACGACCGTCACCGCTGTCACGATGAAACCTCAGGTCGGGTGCTGATTATGCCACGGCACGCGATTGGCTGAAATCTTGGGACTCGCCCTTTTTTTATTTAGAGGAGTGGAGTCATCTATTCCACGAAGCAAAATGAACTTATCTTTATCTTTATCTTATCTCTTCTTATCGTAAGTCACCTTCGTGTCGCACAGAAGGCATTAAAACCTGAAAACACCCGTCTACCCACGAACCCAACGACGGCCATTCGTCAACATACGACGCAGATGTATGTTCCTGTGGGCGTTTGTCGTTTCGGGATGTTCTTTCAACCAGACATTTTACTGAGACGAAGGGGAATTCGAACAGCAGAACAGCAGGCTTTCCCGTTCGCGAAGGACAGTCAATTGAGTTTCTTTGACAGTTGAGTCATTTCTTCAGAGAGTCGTGGTGCTCTGCAGCGTTTAGTGTCTGCTTTACCGAGCATTTCAGAAAGCAGCTCTCGCATTAGTTTTCCCAGAAGTCAAGGCGACTGCCTGAGTTTCAGGGATCTTTCGGTGCCTTTACGAATAGCAGTGAGAATGTTGGAGGGTTTTTGTTTTTTGTTTTATTGTTGAGGCACTTTAGGGGAAGGCCTTTGAAACCACGGTTTTTATGGTCGTAGTACGACTTTCAGATCCGGATGTGCTCGCGAGACTCAAGTTCTTGGAAAGAGTGGGGTGGGTGTTTGAGGGTTAAACGTCTCCCCCTCCCCCCCCCCTCTTCCCCATATAAGGGTGATATCTAACACGGGACACCGAGAAAACTCTCTCTCTCTCTCTCTCTCTCTCTTACTTACACACACACACACACACACACACACACACACACACACACACACACACACACACACATTTGGCCTCTTTGGGTTTCGAACTCACAACCCACGCATCGAAAGTCCAACGCTCAACCGCTCGGCTATCCCGGCGAGGTAGCTACGGGAAAAAAATGAAACATCGAGTGGTTTCTTTCGCGGTCAGCCACGAGAACTAATCATGCAAGCTCTATGTAATATGACCAAACACGCACACAAACAAAATGCTCTTTGGCAGCGGTAACGGCCGATCAGTGACACACTCCCTAAATTCGCACTCATCGGGCCCAAGTTCACTGACTTACGACAGGATGACATACAAACTCTGTTCTTGGTTTCTGTTCTTGGCTCAGACGATAAAGACCAGTCTTACGTTATCGATGGAGCCGGTCTTAAAACAGTAAGTAGGCTAAGATGGACACAGGATCGAAACTGTATCGTGCAGACTGAAAATAGACTGAGTCTGTGAAACGTGCGTCGACAGGCGAGACGAGGGAAAGATGTTATTGATCTGAAATATTTACGAGAAAGTTGTTTCTTCTGGCATTAGGAATTTACGGGTGGACCCGTTCTGAACTGAACTCATTGATCCTAGGTGAGGATGCATGATGCTGCTCGTTTAAACATAATCGAATCAGGAATAAAGACATTGCTCCATGTTGTCGTCGTCGTCGTTGTTGTTGTTGTTGATGATGATGATGATGATGGTAATTATGTCGTTGATGATGTTGTTGATGATGGTGCACACTGTTGTCTGCGCACTGATTTGGTGAGAAAATGATGCATAGAGTGCTTGATGTTAAGCCGGCTCTTAACTGGGCACTGCGGAGCGCCACAGTGCTGTCCATAGTTGTGACACAGTTGTGATTTGAGGGGTTTCCGCCGCTGTGGCGTCATCACAGCAACCTGGATTTCAAATAGCCACAACTGTGACTGTGGTTTTCACAACAGATTCTGATTGGCTGTACTACGTCATTCGGCGCGCAAACATGGCGGACAGTGCATCTTCAATCGGTTTGTCACCGAGCACTGCTGTGTTCAGTTTTGTAGTTGGTAGACACACCGAGCGCAACGACTGTCATGTGCACATGTGTGTTTCGCGTGCCGTGCCCAGTTAAGAGCAGGCTTTACCAAGGATATCATTTGACGCCTGTGTACATGTACTGACATTCAAAAGTGCGCTCGCAATTATTTCGCAGAGATTTTTGCGTGCGACCATTTTTTTTTTTTTTTTTTACGTGATCCAAGCAAAATAACATTTCACCCCCAAAAGTGAACAAGAATTAATGTCTGTGCACCGGCCGTGACGTATGAGTTCCAAATGTTTGAAATGACGAGCTTTCTGTGCTTTTTTGACCGATGACGTCACTGGAGTGTGTGTTTTTGTGAACTCGTAAACCACTAAGTGGTTTGTGGAAAGTCATAACTTACACGTACGCTCTCTGTTTCCTTACGGACGTAAAGCACTCGTACTTAACTCACTAAAACTTTGCAGCGGCGAGTGGTGTAAAGTTTCATATTCAGGTTTTACACTTTTTGAAGCAGGGGCACTTTGTCCAAAATCCAAAAGTGGTGTCAAAGCTACAAGTTGCTAGTGGTACACGACAACAGTTCTTGTTTTATTTGGAAACCGGAAACAAACACCCTACAGCAACGCGGCGAGCCGGGGTGGCCGCATGGTAGAGCGTTGGACTTCTAATGCACGGGTCGTGAGTTCGAATCCCGGCTGAGGCCGACTATTTCTGCTGGCGTTTTCATCGTTGCCCCGTCTTTGATATCACCCGTATGTGGTGGAAAAAGGACGTTAAACCCCCAAACACTCACCCCACCCACCAGTAAAGCAACGCGTATCTGGTTCCGCCCCACCCACCCCCTCCCTCTCCCTTGAAAAAAGTAGCCTGCAGACAATACGTTGGATAATAATAATAATAATGAGTATTGTATAGGCGCTTTACCCAATTTCATGAATCGGCTCAAAGCGCCGCGAACTGAACCCAACACGCACGCTCACGTGAATCACACGCATTCTCTCACACACATGTCACGTGGTGCAAAGGGTCAGCTCAGCTATTTAAATTTCGAAATTTAGAATTGCATTTATTTTTCATATGTGGTGGGCTGAACATTTACTATCCAAAGCAGAGGGGGAGGAAGCCGGAGTACCCGGAGAGAACCCCCGACGATCGGCCCGAATGAACGGTGCCACATACGAGAAGGAAAGATTCTTGCACCGAGTGGGACTCGAACCCCTGACCTCTCGCATTGGTGACAAGTCTCTTAACCACTAGACCACCGACCGCCCCACTGGATCTCACTGAGCGATCGTGAAAACCGTAAAATCCCTGTGTTTGTGGACATCTATTTGTGACAGTGAACCACTTACAACAAAAGCTCTGGAAGGTTTAACAAATGATAAGTCTAGCAGCGTTTCCCTGTTACGACATGTACTGAGGCTCTGAGGTCAGACGGAGGTCAAGGGTCACCACGTTCCCTCGGAAACGATACAGCTTTCATTTTGATTGGTTCAATAACTCATGGGATAAAATAGGATCCTCGACTCCGATTGGTGCATGTTCTCGTGTCAGACGGTGTACCCCGAGCAGGGCTCCCGCTAGTGCTACTGTTTTGGAGAAAAACACGGCAGGCTTTTAGCATGATGAAAAATTCATTGCTTGGTGGCCACAAGTCTTTCAATGTAGGTCATACTTCATGGTTCTGACTGATCTGCCCGTCTGCCGGGCTCTATTCGCGTGTTGTCGTTATTCGTGTGGATTAGCTGGAATAAACTCAATTTGATTCGTGGTTTTGCGTCAGTATTTTTGTGTGAGATGACATCGTTAAAGTGGTAAGATCAGTTTCGTGTTATCAGGTTTGGGAACTCTCGTTGACGTCATTCCGCTGAAAGGCAGACAATAGCAACTTGATGTTGACGTCACTGGCAGAGAGCACTGGATATAAGCTGTCTGGCATTTTCAGTCGCAAGAGACATTCACGTAAGACACTTGGCTGGTTATTTGTTTGGCTGGATAGTTGGTTGGTTGGTTGGTTGGACGTTTCAAGTCCTTTTAAACCACATGAGTGTGATGTCAAACAGGAAGCAGATTTTAAGAAAAAAACACACAAAACAAACAACAACAACAACAACCAAAAAAAAAAAAAACCCGAAAAAACAACAACAACAACAAAAACACCTCTTTGTACCCCAACCGCCATGCGAACTCACGCACATAAAACACACAAACAGCCAAAGCGCGCAAAACACACATGTGCACATCACAGTCGTTGCGCTCGGTGTGTCTACTAACTGCAAAACTGAACACGGCTGTGCTCGGTGACAAACCGATTGAAGATGCACTGTCCGCCATGTTTGCGGGCCGAGTGACGTAGTACAGCCAGTCAGAATCTGTTGTGGAAACCGCAGTCACAGTTGTGGCTATCTGAAATCCAGGTTGCTGTGATGACGCCACAGCGGCGGAAACCCCCCAAATCATAACTGTGTCACAACTGTGGACAACACTGTTGCGCTCCGCAGTGCCCAGTTAAGAGCCGGCTTTAGAGCTTTGTAAACGGCATTTTCTTTCACCTCAGAACTCATTTCGAACATTGAGTCTTTAAACTCCAGTAGAAAGGCACATTCCTTGATAACTGAAGGGGGAGCCGGGGTGGCCGAATGGTAGAGCAATGCTCGGGTCGTGAGTTCGTATCCCGGCTGGGGCCAAATATTTGTGCTGGCTTTTTCATCGTTGCCCCGTCTTTGATATCACCCGTATGTGGTGGAAAAGGACGTTAAACCCTCAAACACCCACCCACCCTTGATAACTGTAGAATGCTGGAACACGTCCCGCAAACAAACCGCGGACGACTGGCACACATCCGTCAGCCATGAAATCAAACTGAATTTTCCCTCCGACTATTGTTCAGTAGGGCGTCGCCTCGCCTCTCTTACAGCATGCCCGCTCTGGTTATGCATTGTTTTCTTTAATTTTTGCCTCGTTATGCCCCTAGCGGGCGACTGCTCCATTGTCGGCGTAATCTTCATATCGTTTCTATGTCAACAGCGGAGCGTGCGCCAATAAAGATTGGGATCGATGGAATCTTTCAATTATTCACCAGCCACCCCTAGAGGTGGACGCGGTCGCAAAAGGATGGCAATATAAACAGACGATAGCATTACATTTGAATGAAGGAAAAAATGTCAACCGCTGGTCGTGTATTTTGGGAGGTGAAGGTGATGGGGGGGGGGGGGGGGGAGGGTGTGTGCTCTGTGTGTGTGTGTGTGTGTGTGTGTGTGTGTGTGTGTGTGTGTGTGTGTGTGTGTGTGTGTGTGTGTGTGCATACTAAAGTGTTCTCTTTTGCACGGTATTGTGTGTGTAAAAGAAGAGAACAAAGCTCTACTGATTGTGCGTGCGCGCGCGTGTATGTATGTATGTGTGTGTGTGTGTGTGTGTGTGTGTGTGTGTGTGTGTGTGTGTGTGTGTGTGTGTGTGTGTGTGTGTGTGCATACTAAAGTGTTCTCTTTTGCACGGTATTGTGTGTGTAAAAGAAGAGAACAAAGCTCTACTGATTGTGCGTGCGCGCGCGTGTATGTATGTGTGTGTGTGTGTGTGTGTGTGTGTGTGTGTGTGTGTGTGTGTGTGTGTGTGTGTGTGTGTGTGTGTGTGTGTGTGTGTGTCTGTCTGTCTGTCTGTCTGCCTGCCTTGTGTGTGTAAAGGAAGAGAACAAAGCTCTTGAATTCTGCAATTTTTACAGCGTTGCGGACTCTTCGCACAACCTGTTTGTGTTCTCGTTTGCGTGAGTGAATGTGTGTGATTCACATGAACGTGCGTGTTAGGTTTAGACGTCGTCAGTTTTAGCCACGTGATTTGGAAACGCTAATGATTGTCATGTATACCATACATAAGCATCTAAGTACTTCAAGTGTAAAATTTGACGAAAATATTTCCAAAATAAGAAATAAGTGTATTGTGCAGAACTTTCCTGAGGAAGATTGTCACAATTACCTCATTGAAACTGACGAGGTGAAAAACGGAGAGAGCTTAAAAGATACCTGGCTGACTCATTTGTCGATAGAGATCGATAGAAAATCTACTTTTGCGAGTCATGCTGACATAATGTGTTATTTGCATTCTGTAATCTGCTGTAAGAACTACGAGACCTGGAATTTTCGATCGATATAATAATCATGTACTTGTTCACAGATTTCAAAAGTGAAAATATAGGTCGTTTGTCTGTGTCCATTTTAAGACGTATGGGATGAGAGCCGACTAGGAGGAAGTGTGTGCGTGCGTGTGTGTGTGTGTGTGTGTGTGTGTGTGTGTGTGTGTGTGTGTGTGTGTGTGTGTGTGTGTGTGTGTGTGTGTGTGTGTGTGCCTGCGCGTGTGTCACAGTGTGTGTGTGTGTGTGTGTGTGTGTGTGTGTGTGTGTGTGTGTGTGTGTGTGTGTGTGTGTGTGTGTGTGTGTGTGTGTGTGAGAGAGAGAGAGAGAGAGAGAGAGAGAGAGAGAGGCAAAGGAAGGGGGGTTGGGGGGGAGCCTGGAGGGGGTGGGGTTAAATCTGATCTTTTTGCCATTTACAACACTCTCAAATTCAAATTTTCAGCGAGTTAAATATGAGTGCCTTGCGCTAGAAAGCACGAAAACAGAACAGTCAATACAGTCTTGGGTTCATACGAGATCTTGGACTGCGCGACTTCGCGACCTTGTACATCAAATACCAGTTTTGACGACAATGTTGCCGGCAAAACCACCACGACTCGAACATTTCAGCTGACGTGTAGGCCGATCGAGTGTAGCGCTATTAGGAAGCCGTCGTCCCCTAAAACTTTCTTCTGCTATTGTTATGTCAGCTGACGTGTGGGCCGATGGAGTGTAGCGCTATTAAGAAGCAGTAGTCCCCTAAAACTTTCTTCTGCTATTGTTATGTCAGCTGACGTGTGGGCCGATGGAGTGTAGCGCTATTAAGAAGCAGTCGTCCCCTAAAACTTTCTTCTGCTATTGTTATGTCAGCTGACGTGTGGGCCGATGGAGTGTAGCGCTATTAAGAAGCAGTAGTCCCCTAAAACTTTCTTCTGCTATTGTTATGTCAGCTGACGTGTGGGCCGATGGAGTGTAGCGCTATTAAGAAGCAGTAGTCCCCTAAAACTTTCTTCTGCTATTGTTATGTCAGCTGACGTGTGGGCCGATGGAGTGTAGCGCTATTAAGAAGCAGTAGTCCCCTAAAACTTTCTTCTGCTATTGTTATGTCAGCTGACGTGTGGGCCGATGGAGTGTAGCGCTATTAAGAAGCCGTCGTCCCCTAAAACTTTCTTCTGCTATTGTTATGTCAGCTGACGTGTGGGCCGATGGAGTGTAGCGCTATTAAGGAGCCGTCGTCCCCTAAAACTTTCTTCTGCTATTGTTATGTCAGCTGACGTGTGGGCCGATGGAGTGTAGAGCTATTAAGAAGCAGTAGTCCCCTAAAACTTTCTTCTGCTATTGTTATGTCAGCTGACGTGTGGGCCGATGGAGTGTAGCGCTATTAAGAAGCAGTAGTCCCCTAAAACTTTCTTCTGCTATTGTTATGTCAGCTGACGTGTGGGCCGATGGAGTGTAGCGCTATTAAGAAGCAGTAGTCCCCTAAAACTTTCTTCTGCTATTGTTATGTCAGCTGACGTGTGGGCCGATGGAGTGTAGCGCTATTAAGAAGCAGTAGTCCCCTAAAACTTTCTTCTGCTATTGTTATGTCAGCTGACGTGTGGGCCGATGGAGTGTAGCGCTATTAAGAAGCAGTAGTCCCCTAAAACTTTCTTCTGCTATTGTTATGTCAGCTGACGTGTGGGCCGATGGAGTGTAGCGCTATTAAGAAGCAGTAGTCCCCTAAAACTTTCTTCTGCTATTGTTATGTCAGCTGACGTGTGGGCCGATGGAGTGTAGCGCTATTAAGAAGCAGTAGTCCCCTAAAACTTTCTTCTGCTATTGTTATGTCAGCTGACGTGTGGGCCGATGGAGTGTAGCGCTATTAAGGAGCCGTCGTCCCCTAAAACTTTCTTCTGCTATTGTTATGTCAGCTGACGTGTAGGCCGATGGAGTGTAGCGCTATTAAGAAGCAGTAGTCCCCTAAAACTTTCTTCTGCTATTGTTATGTCAGCTGACGTGTGGGCCGATGGAGTGTAGCGCTATTAAGAAGCAGTAGTCCCCTAAAACTTTCTTCTGCTATTGTTATGTCAGCTGACGTGTGGGCCGATGGAGTGTAGCGCTATTAAGAAGCAGTAGTCCCCTAAAACTTTCTTCTGCTATTGTTATGTCAGCTGACGTGTGGGCCGATGGAGTGTAGCGCTATTAAGAAGCAGTAGTCCCCTAAAACTTTCTTCTGCTATTGTTATGTCAGCTGACGTGTAGGCCGATGGAGTGTAGCGCTATTAAGAAGCCGTCGTCCCCTAAAACTTTCTTCTGCTATTGTTATGTCAGCTGACGTGTGGGCCGATGGAGTGTAGCGCTATTAAGAAGCAGTAGTCCCCTAAAACTTTCTTCTGCTATTGTTATGTCAGCTGACGTGTGGGCCGATGGAGTGTAGCGCTATTAAGAAGCAGTAGTCCCCTAAAACTTTCTTCTGCTATTGTTATGTCAGCTGACGTGTAGGCCGATGGAGTGTAGCGCTATTAAGAAGCAGTAGTCCCCTAAAACTTTCTTCTGCTATTGCTACGTCAGATCTGAAAGCTCAAAAGGTGTTTTCAAAACGCGATCCTCAACCCCACTTTTGGGGGGGAAAGGATAAAGTGTCCCTCGAAGAAAATAATCAGGAATGACGAAACGACATTAATTCAAACGGAAAAGCAAGAAGATGAAAATCAAAGAAGGTTTTAGGTTTTTTTTATTTTTTATTTTGGTCTAATGGCCTAAGCTCTGAGTTGTGGAATCAGTCTCAATCAGATGTGAGTGCTATACGGTCAGAGCTTCTGTTAAAGTGACACGGCCCGACAATTCTTGACTTTTTTTTTTCTTTTACTACTTTATTATCTCTTTTGGGAAATTCGGGCTGCTTCCCCGGGGGGAAGCGCGTCGGCGCGGTGCAGCGCCACCGAATAACTTTTTTTATATATTTTTTTTTACAATTTTGCTGTGGGAGGAAAGCCGGATTACCCGGAGAGAAACCCCCGATGAGCAGCCCGGTAGCCAGGAAAAACCGGTATCACATATCACAAGCTCGACCTGGGATTGAACCGACGCTTCATCGCCATGACATTGGTGACGGCCATTCAGTAACGCAGCTGCTAAATCCGACGCGCTACCTATTAGACCACCGCTCACCCCTCAACTTAAGTTTCGGAACAATGATGCTTGCACGCTGAAAACAGTCTATCGGGGTTAGCGGAGCTCTAAATGCGATACGCTGACGTTTGCTGGCCGTGCGAACGAGGATTTCAACGGCCCGAAACTTTTAGTCAGATAAAGATAAAGATAACTTTATTTATCCGATTTTAGTGCAGCTCTCTTTGTGCAGGTTCTCATAGAACAGCGCTAAACTGACATCTCAGTTTACCTCTTCTCTGATCTTGTGCGCGGCGTTAAGCCCTAACTAACTAACTAACTAACTAACTAACTAACTAACTAACTTTTCTGATCGTGACAGTATCAAATCACACATTGGGCCGTTTGCGACGAAATCGTATCCAGATATGTATGTCACTATTGTCGTATTAGTTTTAATTTCAGTTTAGTCTGTTTGGATTGCATGTGTGAGTGAGTGAGTTTTTAGGGCTTAAAGCCGCGCAAGCCACAAACACTAATTCGCGGCTGGATTGCATGAGTGCATGTATGTTTATAGGTGCGAACTGTATCATAGTATGTATGTGTGTGTGTGTGTGTGTGTGTGTGTGTGTGTGTGTGTGTGTGTGTGTGTGTGTGTGTGTGTGTGTATGCATGTATGTGTGTGTATGTATGTATGAGCTCCTCGGATATTATGCGCGATAGAAATCTTCATTAGTAGTGGGTGGGTGGGTGATTTAACGTCCTTTTCCAGCACATACGGGTGATATCAAAGACGGGGCAACGATGAAAAAGCCAGCACAAATATTTGGCCCCAACCGGGATACGAACTCACGACCCGAGCATTAGAAGTTCAACGCTCTACCATTCGGCCACCCCGGCTCCCCCTTCAGTAGTAGTAGTTGTAGTAGTAGTAATAGTAGCATGTACTTGTATTGTTGGTCAACTATCTCACTATGTCTTTTTGTGTCCGATATACACAAAAACACACAAAACAGAGAATTAAAAGGAATAGAAATGTTTAAAGGCGTGCCTTTAACTTAACCAATCATGCGCCCTCCCCCCCGAAAATCATTACGGATTATGGAAAAGCGCTCACGTTTCCGAGTTCCTGGCTTTTTTGCTCTCGCAGTTCAATGTGGAAATGTTCGGCTGTAACCCACGAAATCTGAGTTCATAATGGACGTAACGGGTTTGAGCAGGTAGTGGACGAAAAACATGAAGAAAAAAAAAAAAGAAAAAAAGAAAGAAGAAGGTATGCAGGTTTGGGCCGGTATTTGCATTCCGAGTAGTCAATTGTCGAAATGTGTTTGCATTAGTTGAATTACTCTGACTTTTTGTACTGGGAAAAACCGTCTTGTGCAGTGCGACAAAGCGGGCAGGATATTACTCAGATATTCTAGGCATTAAATGAGGAGCTAGCTCAAATATATTTGTCCCTATTTCAGTCCGTGTGTCCAGATGTAACAGGTTAAAGAATATAAAAGTACGAAGCCTCCAAAGCGAGAGAGAGAGAGAGAGAGAGAGAGAGAGAGAGGGACAGACAGACAGACAGACAGACAGACAGACAGACAGACAGAAACAGAGACAGAGAAGAGGATGTTTTGTATCGCTACACACACAGGCATAACATCCATATATCCAGGCGTAACAGCATTTGAATTCTTGAGCTTAAAGGACCAAACACAATACATATATAAAACATAGATACATCGCAGCGACAGTCACAGCATCCATTAAGCACTTGAGTTCTTGAGCTGAAAGTGTCAAACATTCATGAAATGCAGATATCTCTCTCTCTCTCTCTCTCTCTCTCCCTCTCTCTCTCTCTCTCTCCCTCCTCTCTCTCTCTCTCTCTCTTTGCCTTTGAGACATCCTGACAGAACTATTGATGAGTTAGTCGTGGCGGTTTCAATACAATGACAGCCCCCTACTCAGAGGCGAGTGCAGCCTTTTAACCTTTGACAAACCGGTCGGTCCTCAGTCAGTATATTCAGTTCAATGTCCTCTTCCTTCAAGTCAGCTTACTCAGTGTCAGAGTAGTAAATACCATGTTTTCTCGGCTTGTCATAGCCGGTGTTAGAGCTGATATTGGAAAGGCAAGATTCAGAGAACCCCTTGAAGTGATATTTATTACAGCCGTGCTCGACTGAATCTCTTTCACCGCACTCGGTACAGTCTTGTGGGTACTTTGCATTGGCGTGTGTGTTTTTTTCCTAGACGAGCGAGCCGGGGTGGCCGAATGGTAGAGCGCTGGACTCTCAATGCTCGGGTCATGAGTTCGTATCCCGGCTGGGGCCAAATATTTGTGCTGGTTTTTTCATCGTTGCCCCGTCTTTGATATCACCCGTATGTGGTGGAAAAGGACGTTAAACCCCCAAACACCCACCCACCTCTAGACGAGCACCCTGCGAAGCTTATGGTGTCTAATGCTATCTTGAGCGTCAGACAGATGATCGTATATGGTATGGTATGATATGGTATGATATGGTATGGTATGGTATGATAGACTTCTCCTCGGCGCACTTATTCATCTCTTTTGAAATGCTCATGGCGCCGCAGGGTTGGAGGACGAAGCAGTGAAAGCCTGATGCCGCTATGCACTACTTTATGTGCAAACCTCCACCCTTATATTCACTCTGGTGCGTGCGACAGTATTTCTGTTTACCGCGCCACCGGCCACAGCCTACTCTTTTTCAAAAGATGGACGTGGGATTATTAGCGTGCATACTTGATATTTGCGCGTGCGTGTGAACACGTGTGCGGGACAGACACCGTGAACAAGTCTGCACGTGATTTTGACTTGATTTGGAAAGGAAAAAGCCAGCCAAATTCCTGCCCATGAGGGATTCGAACCGTGCAGCTTAGGATCCGAAGTCGGATACCTTAGCCACTAGACCAAAGCCCCCTTGTCGTTTGTCCTCCTGTTGGAGAGAGTCAGTAAGCCACCGGAATTAGCTGTTTCTAGATCATACAATAAAACTAAAACACTAAAAGGCATCATTGCAAATTGTTGTCGACGCAAAACTACTCGCGGAAAACACAAGCAAGTTTTACCAGTAGTGCAATGATGCAACGGTCAACACGTACGGTCATGGTTCATACGAAATGTTGGAATTACCGGGTAGCTTGTGACCGGATACGTCGCATGACAGTTTTGGCGACAGAGTGCATCGCAAACCAGTTTTCGGCAACAGCACGCGTCGCATACCAATATTTGGCAGAGGGTACGTCGCATACATGTTTTGGCGACAAGGTACGTCGCATACCAGTTATAGCGACAGGGCACGTTGTGTACCAGATTTGGCGACAGGGCACGTTGCGTACCAAATTTGGCGACAGGGCACGTCGCATACCATTTATGGTGACAGGACACGCCGCGTACCAGTTTTGGCGACATGGCACGTCGCATACCAGTTTTGGCGACAGGGCACGTCGCATACCATTTATGGTGACAGGACACGCCGCGTACCAGTTTTGGCGACATGGCACGTCGCATACCAGTTTTGGCGACAGGGCACGTCGCATACCATTTATGGTGACAGGACACGCCGCGTACCAGTTTTGGCGACATGGCACGTCGCATACCAGTTTTGGCGACAGGGCACGTCGCATACCATTCATGGTGACAGGACACGCCGCGTACCAGTTTTGGCGACATGGCACGTCGCATACCAGTTTTGGCGACAGGGCACGTCGCATACCATTTATGGTGACAGGACACGCCGCGTACCAGTTTTGGCGACATGGCACGTCGCATACCATTTTTTGGCGACATGGCACGTCGCATACCACTTTTGGCGACAGGGCACGTCGCATACCAGTTTTGGCGACAGGATGCTCCCCTACGGTGTCGCCAGGAACACAGCACGCAAAGTGCATTGCCCCCAGAACTACTCCACATTGGCCATTTCAATGACAACAACGGGCCGTGTTCACAATTTGCGACGAAATATGACAGCTGTCTTTCACGTCGTCAGCTTTCCCCGCCTCCCGTCTAAATTCCGCCATCGCGGGCAAATAAAAACACGGAAATGAATCTGGATCGATTGTGAACGAGCATAACCCTGCCGGCTGTACAAGATCTGTCCTGCATATTGTCAAGTTTCTCCTGTTAGCCAGTCGCAAGGCTTTTGTCCCTCTGCGGCTGGCTTTAGCGGTTTCTTTTCACTGCGTTTGTGTTAGAACACAAGAAGCTCGATGGCTTGTAGCTACGCGACACGGAAAGAAAGACGGCAGATTTCCACTGCCTTGAGCGGTGCTTTGTTGTCGCTTTTCTGTGCATAATACCGTGGCAGAACGGCCGAGGCGGTGATCAGTGAAGCGAGACGAAAATTGCGATTCTCAAAGAGCTCACGGTTCCATAAATGTCGTCAGGGCTGTTATTGTAATGAATGCATGTCGCTATGGTTTAAACAGCAACAGGAAAATTGCTAGTATGAGATATCTTGCTCTTGTGGGGGTATTTTTTTTTTCGACAGCCTTCTCTCTCTCTCTCTCTCTCTCTCTCTCTCTTTTCTTACTTGGCATACATCCAGTATCATCAGCACATGCCACGTATGTTTTGATTTGTTTATCGTGTGTATTTTTCTCTCCTGTATTTCCCCTAGATAGTTTATACTTTTTTTCTTCTTTTTTTTTTAAACTTTTTCATTGTTTGTTTGTTTGTTTTGATTTTTTTCTCAATACCCTTTAATGTAGAATAGCAGGACAGCATGTAAGATAGGCAGCAATGCCTAAATGCTCTATCCTGAATAAAAAACGTTTCATCATCATCTCTCTTTATGTTTAATTATTATTATTGACTTTAAAAAAAAATTCTTGTTTGCACTTGAAATCAATAGACAACGTGTATGTGTGTACGTGTGTTTGGCAACATCTGTTCGCTGTTTGTTTGTTTGTTGTTGTTTTATTTGTGCATTAATCTGTCTGTTTGTTTTTCTTGTTTTATTCCTTATTTTGTTAGGTAGATAATAGTAGTTTTTAGCAACGGCAGGTATGAAAACTGACTACTTGACGTCAACTGCCTCTACCGTTGTAAAATAAACTTTCATTGATTCATTGATTCATTGATTCTCTCTCTCTCTCTCTCTCTCTCTCTCTCTCTCTCTCTCTCTCTCTCTCTCTCAAACTGAGTGACCCGACACTAATATAATACATAATCGTTTTCCGCTCACCAGCAGATAGAAACATTCGATTCAATGCCGAAGATAACTTAAAGGCTTAGTGTCTACGGCAGTGAATCATCGAATGTTTTAACTCTTTGTTGGCGCGTCTGCTGATAATCAGCAGACTATACTTCTGTCCCTTGACAACGCGTCATTGATTTTAAAGTAGGATGCTTGATTTGTTTGCGTATCACAAAGTTATATCATTAGAAAAAAAAGAAAGAATTGAAATTTCCAATGATATAAATAAAATTTCTGCGCGACAAACAATATGTTTTCTGGATTTTTGGGGGGTCAAAAATGCCGAAAAATATTGCGTCACAGTTAGTGCGTCTTCAAAGAGACCATCATCTACCAGTAAACAGCCTACCAGTAAACAGAGCCTACCAGTAAACAGAGCTTACTAGTAAACAGAGTCTTCCAGTAAACAGAGCCTACCAGTGAACAGAGCCTACCAGCGAACAAAGTCTTCCAGTAAACGGAGCTTACCGGTAAACAGAGCCTTCCAGTAAACAGAGCTACCAGTGAACAGAGCCTACCAGTGAACAAAGTCTTCCGGTAAACAGAGCCTACCAGTACCAGTAAACAGAGCCTACCAGTAAACAGAGCCTACCAGTGGACAGAGCCTACCAGTGAACAAAGTCTTCCAGTAAACGGAGCCTACCGGTAAACAGAGCCTTCCAGTAAACAGAGCCTACCAGTGAACAGAGATTAACAGTGAACAAAGTCTTCCAGTAAACGGAGCCTACCGGTAAACAGAGCCTCCCAGTAAACAGAGCCTACCAGTGAACAGAGATTAACAGTGAACAAAGTCTTCTAGTAAACAGTCTACCAGGTTTACAGTAAATAGAACCTACTAGTAAACAGAGTCTACCAGTGAACAAAGTCTTCCAGTAAACAGAGCCGACCAGTAAACAGAGCCTACCAGTGAACAAAGTCTTCCAGTAAACAGAGCCCACCAGAAAACAGAGCCTACTAATAAAGAGAGCCTACCAGTAAACAGAGCCCACCAGTAAACAGAGCCTACTAGTAAAGAGAGCCTACCAGTAAACAGAGCCCACCAGTAAACAGAGCCTACTAGTAAAGAGAGCCTACCAGTAAACAGAGCCCACCAGTAAACAGAGCCCACCAGTAAACAGAGCCTACTAGTAAAGAAAGCTTACCAGTAAACAGAGCCCACCAGTAACAGAGCCTACTAGTAAAGAGAGCCTACCAGTAAATAGAGTCTACCAGTTACGCTGTACAGTGTATTGCTCTTTATTTTCAGGTCCAATGAAAGCCGGTTATTTCAACAGATTTAGTGTCGGACTCGATTTCGAAAGGTTCTACGTTCGATTCCTGGCAGTGCCCTAATTCATAAAACGCTTTTTTTCTATGGGCCCTGTCTATGAAATCACACCCTCATAGTGAACAAAAGATGTGGAGCCACAATCCTATCCACTATCATTTCAGGCGTTGGAAATGTTCGGCCAACAAAATTTGAAAACAAATGCAATTCCAAATTCCGACACTTCAATAGCTGAGCTTACCTTTCACACCACGTGATTGTAATGTGTTCATGTCCAGTGTGTGAGAGAATGCGTGTGATTCACGTGAGCGTGCGCGTTGGTTCAGCTCGGGGCGCTTTGAGCCAGTTCCAGTAATTGGGTGAAGCGCCCGCACAACGCACAATTATTATTATTATTATTTCATTCCGCTCGGGTTTCCCCAGCGTGGTGCTGGCTTTACACCGACCGAGGCAATGTTAGTTTTACACCCAGTAGTGTTGTTTTTATACCCTGCATCGCCCTCGCAAGCAGGAGGGGCGCCCGCTTCCGAAGCATTATATGACAGATGGAAATATCGACATTAGGGCACAGCAAGCTTGTTATTACGACACTCCTCTTATTGCTGCGCGACCCGCAGATTTTGTGTGTGTGTGTGTGTGTGTGTGTGTGTGTGTGTGTGTGTGTGTGTGTTGGAAACAGGCCGCCGATTGGAAGCACACATCCACCGTTGTTAGAAATCTCTTCCTGATTTCACTCTGCTTTGCTTTTCCGTTTTCTTGCGGAAGAACAGTTACCTCCTCCTCTCCTCCCAACATCCCCCCCCCCCCCGTTTATCTTTCCTCCCCTGTCACCCCCCCCCCTCCCCATTTCTGCTAGCTCAACCATTTTTTTTTTTTTTTTGCTGTTGTGCTGTCCTCACTCTTTTTAGATTTTTTGGTTTTTGGGGGGTCGCAGGTCGCACAGAAAATCGCTAAGTGATAAACTGCAGTGAAGTTCGGCTTTAAAAAAAGGTGTGTGTGTGTGTGTGTGTGTGTGTGTGTGTGTGTGTGTGTGTGTGTGTGTGTGTGTGTGTGTGTGTGTGTGTGTGAGGGTGAGCGAGTGAGTAAGAGAGATGATGACGATGAAACGTTTTTTATTCAGAGAGACTGACTGACTGACTGACTGACTGACTGAAACGTTTATTTCAGGATAAAGACTTGTAGGCATGGTCTGCCTATCTTACAAGCTGTCCTGCTAATCTAGAAACACTAAAAAGTAAAGGCTAACATGACAAAAAGTATACCAGGCACAAAAGGAGTAAATCTAATAAGAAAATAGAAAAGAGAGAGAGAGAGAGAGAGAGAGAGAGAGTCCAAAAAATTCAAAGAGGGTAAAAAAAAAAAAAACCAATTAAAAAAAATTCACAGAAAAGAAGAAGAAGAAAAATGAAGATCCATAACCGTATTGACGCACTGCTACTTTCACATCATCTGTCCTGTAAGGATCAGCAAAAATCGAAGAGGGGGAAAAAACGATGATGCGTATATAATCGTATGTAATTCACGTACAGCTATTTTCATATTTTCAGCTGTCGCGTAGGGATGAATACATCTCTCAAATTCGCTCCATTACCGCTGTCTAGAGCAGTCTTATCTCAACAAGATTATAAGCATTATGTCGAGATAGAGGCGGATTTTTTTTTTATTTTTTTTTTTACCTTAGTCTTTCTTCATTTCATAGACCGCGCACCTCATTATATTAGTTTGTCAGACAAAACTACGTCAAAAATTGCACCAAAATGGCTACATGAGGAAATGGCGGCCCTTTCTGTATAAAGACTTATCACAGATTACAGGAAGGCGTGAAATTTTGAATTAAAACCCCATAACCCACCAGTGGGAACCAAGATTAGATCTTAGATAGATTTCTATTTCCTTTTTCCCCTCTTGGAGTATGGAGGAAACAATAACGACAACAGAAATAGCAAACTAAGATCGCATGTAGACAGAAAGAGTTAAGTTCGAACTGAATGAGTCAAGTTCGACAAAAGATGTATGTACAACATATACGTATATATATGCAGCAAAGCGCAACCATACATGGCAATCAAATATGCAACAGCTTTCACACACACACACACACACACACACACACACACACACACACACACACACACACACACACACACACACACACACACACACATGACCAGCCAGATGATGATGTGGCAACAGTTATTGGTTGAAGGCCGTGAAGAGGTGGGTTTTCAAATTTGTTTGAAAGATAGCTTTGTGTCTGCATATCTGATCGAAACTGGGAGATCATTCCAACAAGTCGGACCCTGGTATGAATAACTACGCTGACCAAAGGTCTTTGTCTTGACATGAGGGACACGGAGTTTCCGAGTGTCAGCAGCAAGGAAGGAAGACACACGTAGAAATCTTAGACCTCGGGAATGCGTTTGACGGCAGGAAAACAGGACTTACGAACGCAGGAAAACCAGCAGAGTAAGCATCTAACAATGCCTGCGAAAATCGAAGCTTCTGCACAGGCTGAGAATGTCTGTTGTTTACCGGAGTGTATCGAGTGTTGTGCCAGATAGAACAGCGACCTTTGTGGTGTGTGTTATCACAGGATGAGTTACCACCTCCAGGCGATAAACGTCTATGTCGACCTTCCCTTTGTTTCTTTTACAAAAATATTTACCGCCGCGTGATCTGGCTGCGTGGCATACTTTACTGGCACAAGCGGTAACTGTACTTTCATGCTTTCGTTTTGCTTGTACTTGTGTAAGTTCTGTTTATAGATGGGGAGCCGGGATCTCCGAATGGTAGAGCACTGGACTCGCAATGCTCGGGTTGTGAGTTGGAATCACGGCAGGGGCAAGATATTTGTACTGGCCTATTTCTCGTTGCCCCCGTCTTTGATATCGACCTCAAGTGGTGGAAACGGACGTTCAACTCCCAAATACCCACCCACCCACCCATCCACCCTGTTTACAGAGGCTTTTTGCACTTGCCAGTTTTACTGGGTTGAATCCGGGTTGGCGCCCCGGGTTGGTGAGTTTGCATTTGACTATCCGGGTTAAAGGTCTGATATCTCAGCAAAAAGCCCCTTACATTGCGTTTTTTTTAAAACTGCAACTCCTTCGACCGTGCATAATCCAGGCAACTCTGTCACAGTTACAGAGTTTTCAGCGCTTCGGGGACCCTTATAAAACCAGAGCACGAGTTTGCCGTGAGATTATTTGTGACGCTACGCCACGAAATGAGTCGGAAGTTACATGCAGCTGAATAGTGCAACACCCGATTTTCCGACCGAGGTGGCTATTTTGTTTCATGGGGTACGTCATTTCAACAGATCATAACTTCAAAAATAATTATCCGATTTTAATCTGGTTTTCACCATTGGATTCAGCATTAAAAAACCTGTAAGATCATATCAAAACCTCAAAAACTTCAAAAAGTGACTTCAGACTCAAATCGTGGGGGGGCGTCACATTTGGCTTTTGGTCAGTGAGCGAGACACATCGCTACAGTGTCTAGCGGACGTTGAGTGCCGCACGATCATTCTCGCTCAGCGTCAAAACCCAAACCCAAACTGAGCTATGACATCAGGCTGCCCTTGGCTTTTATTGGGGTTTCAGGGACGCTGAAAACTCTGCAACTGTGACAGAGTTGACTGTGCTTGCACGGTCGATTTTGTTCAATTTTTTCACACTTCGGAAAGCTTTTTGTTGGGAGCTTAGATCTTTAAGACAATGTTTGATTTCAGTGGCTGCGTTGCTGTCAGACGCATTGAAAAACAAAGAGCACTCAACGGCCGCAAATGAAATCTGCACGATCAGTCGGGCTTTAGCCAATGAAAAACAAACTGACAGAAAGCTTGGTAAATACAACTTCCTGAAATGTGCAACAATTAAAAACACGCGCTCCGGACAACAAAAAGTACGTGAAAATAGCTCTATTGTTTGAGTTTCTCTAAAGGCAGTGAGACAGATTGAATAATTCACTCCAAACTCTCTTTCATGTAATGCAAAGTTCTGTAGAAATTTCCTGAGTCATTGATTCTGTCGCTTTTTTTTAATTATTATTATTTGCCGTATGCTATTAAAATTAGGTAAGATCAAAGTGGCTGCAGCGTTTAGTTTCTTTCTCGGACCGATTTATTTCCTTAGATTCAGGCTTGAATTCTTGAAAGGTCCTATGTCCGGCATTTCTAAGCTTCGCGAAAGACTTGTCTCTCTTTGAGAATGGCTGTTCTTGTGAAAGCGCCTTTAGGCTCGATCGATATAGTCTATTGTCTATAGTGTGGTTGGTTGGTTGGTTGGTGGAAGGCTTAACGTCCTTTTTCCCTCTCTCTTTTTTACCACATCATGTCAAAGGTTGGTTGGTTGGCTGGTTGCTTGCTTGAAGGTTTAACGTCCTTTTCCACCACGCCATATCAAAGGCTGGTTGGTTGGTTGGTTGAAGGTTTAACGTCCTTTTCCACCCCGTCATATCAAAGGTTGATATCAAAGACGGGGCAACGAGGAAAACGCCAACACAAAAGTTTGGCTCCCAACTTTGTCTTTGGACTACAACCTAGCGACCAGCATTAACGGTATAACGCTCTCCCATTTGGCTCTCGAGGCTCCCCACCTATGTGAGCATTAGTAGAGGTCTACGTGCAACACAGCGACGTTTGTTGGCCCTACGGGCGAGGAGAACTTCTTCAACAAGCTGAAACTATCCTAGTGAGCTGAACGCGGCAGACGCTGTACGTTTCGGCTTTTGACAGAGTTGCCTGCGTTATGTACAGTCGCAAGAGTCGCAGTTTTTCCGCGGCTTTTTGTGGGGAGCCGGGGTGGTCGAATGGTAGAGCGTTGGACTTCTAATGCTCGGGTCGCGAGTTCGATCCCGGCTGGGGCCAAATAGTTGCCCCGTCTTTGATATCACCCTATGTGGTGGAAAAGGACGTTAAACCCCCAAACACCCACCCCCACCCTTGCGGGCTTTTTGTTGAGATTGCAGAGCTTTAATGTTAAGATGTTGATGCTGCTGTTTTTATGCTTTGATGACAGGTCTATGTTCATTCTTGTGAGCTGTTTTATGTCGATGGCTGTTGTTTGTGATCCTTTCTTTCAACCCCAAGGGACGCCAACGGAATGAACCATCTCGCATCTTACTTCTATCTTCAACTTACTGTTTCTTTAGCATCAGAAGCTTGCACTAAGGAAGGTAGTGTGAACTTTGTTGCTTACCTACCACCGACTCTTAAAGAGAAAACCTTTCGTTTTCGTGACCTATGGCATTTCGTCTTTTCAGTCATATGCATAAAACCAGTGCGTCATTGGAGTGTCGTTTATTGACGTATTGACATACTTCGTCGCTTACATGTGAATCATTGCATTTATCCTTTTGGTCGAGACAGCCTCTTCAAAGAGTGCATCCTCTTTCAAACCATCCGATGGAATTTTTTTTCTGCAAGGTAGCGACGCGTAAGTTTAGGTTTTGTGCAAAGGTAATGAAAAGGAATCGATAGTTTGCAGAATTAAAATCAGTCACTTTGCATGTTTGATTTGCGTGTTTGGAGTTGCGTTTCACAAAGCGAAGGCGTCGGCCTTCCAAAGAAAAAAAAATGCTTTAGACTAATTTGTTGTTGATCTCTCTCTCTCTCTCTCTCTCTCTCTCTCTCACACACACACACACACACACACACACACACACACACACACACTCTCTCTCTCTCTCTCACACACACACACACACACACACACACACACACACACACACACACACACTCTCTCTCTCACACACACACACACACACACACACACACACACACACACACACACACACACACACACACTCTCTCTCTCTCTCTCTCTCTCTCTCATATTCTCGTAGTTTAGCAACGGCAAGTTTGACAATGGTATTTCTGCCAAAACTTTTACCTTTATAAAATAAAGATTATTGTCATTATCATTGTCTCTGTGTGGTGCGCGCGCGCGCGCGCGCGCGTGTGTGTGTGTGTGTGTGTGTGTGTGTGTGTGTGTGTGTGTGTGTATGTGTACCTGCCTGCGTGAGTGTATGTATGGTGTGTGTACTTTCGCAAATCTTGATATCGTCAACTTCCTTCACGATAACTGACCCTATTTCGAGCGTACAAGCGGCACTCCTACAAACGCAACTCCTCCAGAACAAAGTCATTTTCTGTGTAGCCTCGGGTCTTGCACTATAGGCACGTTTAAAACCAAAGCGGTAACGACACATGCGTTATCAGCTGCAAGCCACACAAATTCCCCTCCGGTGCTGGAACCAGACAGCACGAAGCACAGTCAGAAACATCCTCTGATAGGCTTAGGTGATTATGACACCGCGCTGTAATACAGACGGTTCTATCGATTGTCGTGGCCCGTGGCAAAAACAACAGGGAGATCAACTGGCTTGACAGGCCATGGGCCAAAGGCGGCGTTTACCTGTTGTGGGACGACACTTGATCTGCCTTATGGCGGCCGTACGTGTCTCGCAAATCCTCGTTCACGTCACATGTCAAGTCACGTGATGTTTGGATATTGTTCTCTCTCTCTCTCTCTCTCTCTCTCTCTCCTAGCAACGGCAGATTGAAAATTAACCAGTATCCTTTCTGTTGTTTAAAAAAAAAAAATCATTCGTTTGTCTGTCTGTCTCTTTCTTTTACGTATTTTACTTTTGGGTTGTAGAAACTACTGACTGAAAAATAATAATTGCTTCATAAAATCACTTCCGTTGGAAAATAACATTCGTTCGTTCGTACGTTCTGTCTCTCTCTCTCTCTCTCTCTCTCTCTCTCTCGTCAGTGTTAGTGGCTTTCTGATATAAGTCTAGAACTTGGTATCCGAACTGTAAGTAAGAATCTCTGAGATGTACTTTCAATCCTTCGACAAAAATTGAAGGTTCGATTTGTGTTCACAGATTGTTCTTAGCTATTTCGCTGCTGTCTAGCACTACACGACTTAGACACATGTATAAAAACAGTCACTGGCAGCTAGCCTGTGTGGTGCTGATTGAAGCCAAAAGCGCAGTAGCCGGTGACAGTGTTGCGGTCATTCTCAGTCTCGTCGCACACTGTGTTTCTAAGCCGACAAATCTCCAAGCTTTATATCGAGCGTACAGCTGGAGTCGCAAGCGGTACTGTTACAAAAAGAAACTTTCCATATATCTTTGAAAAGCCCAAGCTTGACCAGTGTTGGACTTCCAAAGCTCGGGTCGTGAGTTGGAATCCCCGGCGGTGGGGGCCGAATATTTATGCTGGCTTTTTCATCGTTGCCCCGTCTTTGATGTCACCCGTATGTGGTGGAATAGGACGTTAACCCCCCCCCCCCCACCCCCCCACCCCCATCCCCACACACCCTGAGCTTGACCACCCTCTGCCCACTCTATGATAAGACTTGTTAAAAAGGACAAGCCACTGCACACCAGTAGGAGCCACTTCAAGCCACTATTACGGAAGGCGTGGGCTTTCTCCGCTAGGCCCGAGACAGCTGCCGATTGCATGATAATGGCTGGAAGTGGCTTCTAGTGATCTGAAGATTTCAAGTAAAATTGCGAGATTTGTTGGGCTTTGAAGAGTTATGAACCTAGTAATCTTAGAAATGACCTCTTCAGGTTGTCTGCGGTAAGGTAAGGATGGAGTTATGAGGCGACGCGAGAAATATAAACCTGACGTAAATCGTAATGAGGATGTCTCATGACATTCACATGTCTTCAGTTACGGGTAACCTTTTCCGTGCACGTGAAGCGTTAACTCGGGAACCAAGCCAATGATACGACCTCGACCTCTTAGCCACGTGACTGGGGTTAGTGAAGCGTGTATGGTGACATCATGATGTTTCCGTTTTAGTTCTCTCTCTCTCTCTCTCTCTCTCTCTCGTTAGGTCGGTATGGATGTAACAAAGGAAGAATCAGGCGAAACAAGGAACGTTTGTTCGGGTGCTGTTCGGGTGTGCAATGATATATCGATTGAATTTGAGAACCTCAGTTTGTTATCAACACAAATGACGTGTGCATGTCATCTGGTGGCTTTAAATTACTGTTTCATCTTCTCTTTCGTGTGAAGAGTGAGGTAGGGGTGGGTGAGTGTATGGGAGCTTAACGTCCTTTTCCACCACATACGGGTGATGCCAAAGACGGGGGCAACGAGAAAAAGGCCAGCACAAATATTTGGCCCCAGCTAGGATTCGAACTCACGACCCGAGCTCTAAAAGTCCAACGCTCTACCATTCGACTATCCCGACTCCCCTATGAAGAGTGAGGTACGGAGTTGAGCGGTGGTCTAATTGGTAACGCGTCGGACTACTGAACGGCCGTCACCAATGTCACGGCGATGAAGCATGAGTTCGAGGCTAGGTCGAGTTTGTGATATGCGATACCGTTTTTCCTGGCTACCGGGCTGCTGATCGGGAGTTTCTCTCCGAGCTATCCGGCTTTCCTCCATCACCAAAATTAAAAAAAAAGGATAATAATAATAATAATAATAAAATATTTATGTAGCGCCTAACCTTATCTAAGCTCTAGGGGCTTATTGAGTGGCACTGCACCGCGGCGACGCGCTTTCCCCGGGGAAAGCAGCCCGAATTTCCCGAAACGGACAATAAAGTAGTAAAACACAAAATCAAAAATGTATAGAAGTTTATATATTACACGCTAACATTCCACGATTCCTGTAGAAACTAACTTACGTTTGGAACAGTTGCCCATGTGAGCGCGCCTGTACACTCAGACGAGTATTAGTAGAGCCCAGAATGCAATACTCTGCCGCTGCAGGTTGTGCGAACGAAAATTCAAATTCTTCTACTCAACTGTTGTCTGCAGCACTAGCTGTCTCCTCGATGGCTGCGTCGTGACAAACCTGCTATATCGCCAGCCTATGAGATGCTGTCACTGTGTAGGCGTCGAGGTGGTAGGGTGATAGACACTACGAAAAGAGTTCACAACGATTTGTGAACATAAAACAATCGAAAGATGCGTCCTTAACTTGTAAACCTAATAATAATAATAATAATAATAATAATAATAAATTGTAATTATTTAGCGCAAAATTCTCATAAAGTGACTCAATTTGCCTACTCAAACGAACAAATATGCACACACACACACACACACACACACACACACACACACACACACACACACACACACACACACACACACACACACACACACACACACACACACACACACACACACTCCAAAAGCACGGCGTTAGATTTTTGAACTGAGGTACATATTACTTCACTTTCATGCACCAATCATGCGGACCTTTGTTTCGAAGCGCCATCCTACAGTCTGTGTGCACGGAACAAACGCGAGTTAGTGTAGTGTACACGGGGCAATCTCAAAAGCAACGGAAGTCCAATTTCCTCCACTTGAAGACAAACACCAGTACTGCGGTATGATACGGTCGAAGAAATGGACGTGTGTGTGTGTGTGTGTGCGTGCGTGCGTGCGTGCGTGCGTGCGTGCGTGCGTGCGTGCGTGCGTGTGTGTGTGTGTGTGTGTGTGTGTGTGTGTGTGTGTGTGTGTGTGTGTGTGTGTGTGTGTGTGTGTGTGTGTGTTCTGCGAAGGGTGAATAGACCATTCATCTCAACTTTTTCTGCGGAAAGGTAGTTCCAAACACACACACACACACACACACACACACACACACACACACACACACACACACACACACACACACACACACACACACACACACACACACACGTACCACACGACGATAAGATTGGAAATCAATCTCTCACTCTTGCGTTTAAATGCCCAACATGAACGTTTTTAGGCTGAAAAAAATCGTTCTGAACTCTTATGGTTGTGTCTGACATCGTGCCACATAACCACCTGGACAGTGACAGCCTCTCACAGGCCGGCAATGAGCCAGCTGAAGGACTCTCTCCGCGATACGAATATCAAGGACTGAAGGAGTCTGCCGTAGGGTTGCGGCACGGGTCAACAGAAGAGAGGGAGAAATTTGGTTTTTCAACGGTTCACAGGGCCTGTCCCGCATTCAGAACTCTACTAATCATTAAGATGCGCTTTTTCAAGCGTACGCACCATTAGGACCTGCCCACTGGACAGGAGTTTTGCTGTTGTGAATCTGGAACTTGATAATTCAAGCTGTCTGCTTTGGAAATGTTCGTACGCACCCGACATAGATCTGCCAACTTTACAACCTACCTTCCAAGTAAATTCAATTTTGATTTTAATAAGTGTTTAGCAACGGAACACTATGAATCTGGAATATGGTATTCAACTTATTCAACGTATGCTTTTGAAGCGTTCGTGCATACCTTACGAATGTTCCGGGAACTTTGAATCCCACCTTCTGAGTAGGCTAAATTTAAATTTCGATTCTGAAGAGACGTTTGGCTATTGTGAATCTGAATAAAAACTAATAATTCATCTTCATACTTTATAAGTGCCTGAATGCAGCTGGCGTTTATGGAGTGCTTGTCTTGCTTGCTAAGTAGCTGCCTTTTTCTTCCTTCAAATCGAAGAGCTGCCCGTTCGATTGTCTGTCAGAGCGAAAATGCAAATTGAGCGAGGCTGTCTTCAAATTGCGAGAGAGAGCGATTATTGAGGACAATGGACAGATTTCGGGCGGAAGCGGGCGGGCCGAGACTTTGTCGTTAGGTTTGGGACACAGGATGTCGCTATCGACGAACCGATTACTGCCCTTGCTTGGCTCTGATTGGCTCCCGCTGCCGGCGGATTTTCTTTTCTTCTTTTTTTATTGGGGAGGCGGGAAAGTACGTCTGCTGTCTGCTTTTTGTGTCCGATTTCCGTTCCGATTCACGGAGCGTTTCGTATACAGGCCTGCAAGGAAAACGAATGGGTAGTCAAAGTGTAACGATCTTTTACGGTGCCACTAACCGTTTCTCTTGTTCGCCATTGAAGTTGTTGTAGAAGGTTGTTGGACATTCAGTTTGTCTACCTGTAGTGTTTGACCAACATCAGTCTGATCTCGGCTCCTACAGCAGGCTTTGTCAGCATTATTTGTTCTGTATTTGAATGGCCTTTTTATCCTCTGTTTCGTCTGCTTCTTCTTTTGGAAACTGAACGACACAGTCTGTCATGTAACGCTGCAATATGTTTGAACTGTGAACGTGTGAGATGGATTTGCTGTGTTTTCGTGAAGTTATTGCACATGCCAAACCAATATTATATTGTTTTTATTGACGTAGAATCTTAATTTTTCATTTTTATTTTGTTTTCAGCTGTGAGTACAGAAGATTCTCCATTCTAGTGGACAATAAAAGTGTTTTTTTTTTTTTAAATAAAATCTTTTTTTTAAATAAGTTTCTAAGAGAGTGCCCCTCCCCCATAGCCCATGTATCCATTGTCTAATATATACCATTTTTAACAAAACTAATAATTATACGGATATTTAAGAGACGACCCCCCCCCCCCCATACCCACCCCGTCCCCCACAAGAGCTCTGGGCGTCTAACGATCAACACACACTCACTCACCCCGAAACACACGCATCATGCCTCCACACATACATTTAACAACAATACACGGCCCCCGATGCCCCCGGCACACACACACACACACACACACATACACACACACACACACACACACACACACACACACACACACACACACACACACACACACACACACACACACACACACCGTGACGACCAGCAAGATGATGATGTGGCAACAGCTATTGGTTGAGGGCGGTGAAGAGGTGGGTTTTCAGATTTTGCTTGAAGGATGGTTTTTGTGCCTGCATATATTTATATCTGATTGATGCTGGCAGATCATTCCAAAAGGTCGGACCCTCGCATGAAGAAACTACGCAGACCAAGCGTGTTGATCACGGTGGTCAAACTGTATCAGTTTCTTTCTTTATAATTATATCGATTCCTAACATTAATGTGTTATGTCCATTAGTGTCCACCTTTTCTACACTGATTTAGACGCATTGTCTGTGTAATTTCTTCAAGGTGTTAAATCCATTACCGTTCATTTGTTTCTTCAGTGAGGAGCGTTTGGACACTTTACCACACATCTGGGTCTAATCTGTTCACCATTTTTGCTCTTAGCCCGCGCTGTTGAAGCACAGCAGTGCCATTTGTACATTTTTTTTTTACAAATACATTTCGAGAATGGGCGCAATTAGTCTAAGAGACCCCCCCCCCCCCCCTACAACCCATGTATCCATTGTCCATACCATTTTTCAAGGGCGTTGACCACGGTGGTCTAACTGTATCAGTTTCTTAATAATTATATCGATTCCTAACATTAATGTGTTATGTCCATTAGTGTCCACCTTGTCTTCGCTGTTTTAGACGCATTGTCTGTGTAATTTCTTCAAGGTGTTAAATCCATTACCGTTCATTTGTTTCTTCAGTGAAGAGCGTTTGGACACTTTACCACACATCAGGGCTTAATTTGTTCACCATTTCCGCTCTTAACCAGCAATGTTAAAGCACAGCCGTGCCATTTGTACATTCTTTACAAATCCATTTAGAAAATGGGCCCAAGAGCTTAATAATGAGCGGAAACTACTGAAAGCATCGTCTTTGCTAATGCACTTCTGTGCAGGAGGAAAAATGTGGCATCGTTCTTCGTTGAGTTCTGTTCTGTTCGGCTGGAAGCGGTGAGAAAGGGAGCAGTGTCGAGATTTAAAACAAAAATTCTAGTCCAGTCAGCGGGTGGGTGGGATGGGTGTTCGGGGGGTTTAACGTCCTTTTCCACCACATACGGGTGATATCAAAGACGGGGCAACGATGAAAAAGCCAGCACAAATATTTGGCCCCAGCCGGGATACGAACTCACGAACCGAGCATTAGAAGTCCAACGCTCTACCATTCGGCCACCCCGGCTCCTGTCCAGTCAGCGGATGAAGCAAGCCGTACAATTTTCTAAGACCCGTTCAGACTCAAGGAACAGCTTGCAGTCTTTCAATTTGAATTTTCAAAGTGAAACTCCCACAGGCGTACGGACACAAACTGAGTTTGGGGTCAAGTTTGGTGTTTGTCGGACCTGCATAGCACCATCTTACCATCATCCTCATCTCCATCATCATGCATAATGATAATAATAATATAAAATTGCCCCAGCACCTAGTATGACACGTCTTATGATGTGGATGATTACACGGCCGGCACCGCAGGTGCCGTAGTTCCCGGGCCTGGTTAATGCCGGGATATTTATGTCAGGAAGCGTGGAATGCGGCCCTGTCCCGCAGTCCCAAACCACATGGACCTCCATAGCATCATCTTACTATCATCCTCATCTCCATCATCATGCATAATAAAAATTGTCCCAGCTTCCGAGTCCTCCGTGGGTTCCACCCATGACCTGAGAGGAACACCACTGGAGTTGGCAAAGAGTTGGGGCAGCAAAAAAAAAAAAAAAAAAAAAAAATTGCCCCAGCTTTCGAGCCCGTCGTGGATTCCATCCATGACCTGGACGGAACACTACTAGAGCTGGCAGAAAGAGTTGGGGCAGAAAAAAAAGGTTGGTGTTTGTTTGAGGTACCCCGTTTTTCGAGTGTGCTAGTTTGTAGTGATTCTTGTTGTCACAAAGAGCGTGATTTCCGTGATTTGTTTTTTTATTTGGTAGGGCAAGGTGCACGCCAGGGGGTAGCAAGATGAGGTAACCTGCCAGTGAAGCTGGGATTGTTTCCGCACAAAAGAGGCAAAGGTGACGTGAGTGGATTTCGGTGAAGTGGCTTTCTGGCAAAGCCATTACTCCAGTGAGGCCTGAACCGAAAGGAGACATTCAGTTTTTTGTCTTCTGTCAAACTTACATCTTCAGCATAAGAACGTATCTCCCAGTCATTCGGCAAAGTCGAGCAGTCAAACCGATATCGTTGAGACGAATCTGGATCCTTGGCGTGGACGTTTCCAGTCAGTAGTATCCTTGAGACCTGAACTGCGTTTTAGTT
Source organism: Batillaria attramentaria (assembly GCA_018292915.2). Classification (NCBI taxonomy): domain Eukaryota; kingdom Metazoa; phylum Mollusca; class Gastropoda; family Batillariidae; genus Batillaria; species Batillaria attramentaria. Next base: position 915,776 of record JACVVK020000241.1, read on the forward strand.
CACGCCGGTTTTCACACGTTCACGCAACAGGGGGTCATTTGACGGCAAACCATGCGCGAATAAGCAGCTTCGTTCTGTTAGGCGAGCGGCACGCGTCTGAGTGATTTTCCATTTGACGTTTGGAGTAGGGCAGGAGTAATCTGGCACGGGAAACGTATGTAGGATTCTTGAAAAGTCCTAATTTTTCACACACACACACACACACACACACACACACACACACACACACACACACACACACACACACACACACACACACACACACACACACACAGAGAGACAGAAAGAGAGAGCAATACTTTTAGTGTGGCAATACAATATTCCAAGTTTGGAAACGATCTGTGTGTGTGTGTGTGTGTGTGTGTGTGTGTGTGTGTGTGTGTGTGTGTGTGTGTGTGTGTGTGTGTGTGTGTGTGTGTGTGTGTGCAGGCTGTGCGAGCGAAAATTCAAATACACAACACACACACACACACACACACACACACACACACACACACACACACAGAGACTGAGGAACACTTTTAGTGTGACAATACAATATTCCAAGTTCGGAAACGATGTGTGTGTGTGTGTGTGTGTGTGTGTGTGTGTGTGTGTGTGTGTGTGTGTGTGTGTGTGTGTGTGTGTGTGTGTGAAAAATTAAGACTTTTAAAGAATCCTACATGCTTTTTTCAGCGTATATTTCCCTCTATGCTTTACTATCAAGATTAGTATTAACAACGCAAGGTATGGGAAGCGACTGTTCCACGTTCAACTACCCCTGCACTTGATATAAAAAAAAGAAAAAAGTTTCATTGATTCATACTCTTCCCCCACCCCCTCCCACCCCCTTGCCCTTACAGAATCTTCGTGCGGTTCCCGCAAACCCCATTTCCGCGCTGTATTCCTCCGCTGTCCGCCATTCCTTTCAAGCCACTTCCGGCGAGATCCCGCCTACCGGAAACGCAGCCGCATGGAACTCTGGACACGCAACAGATAACGGCCAGTGCGCACGCGCAGCCTCGGCGTCAGGCGGGCCGCAAATAGGTCTCGGCGCCCATAAAATACAAACCCTTACTTCAGCCCTTGATCAGGCGCCCGGATGTGACCTAGGGGTTCTCTCAGGATGGCTGTCTCCTGCGTTTTTAGTACGCTGCTGGTTGTCGGAACTTGGCTGTCTCTTGCTGTCTTGTACTTTTCTTCCCCCCCCCCCCCCGCCCACCCAACCACTCCCCACCGCTACAGTCACTGTCAGTGTATCCATAGAGAAGACCTTAAATTTCATTAAGTTGTGTTTTTTTTTGTTTTTTTTTTAAGGTATTGCTGGAAATAGTGACTCTTCGTAGACCAGTCTGATCAGTCTTTTAACTTTCTTGACGCAGACAGCACTTTTTTTTTCTTTTTTTTTTTACTACTGCTTTATTGTCCCTTTCGGGAAATTCGGGCTGCTTCCCCCGGGGGAAGCGTGTCGCCGCGGTGCAGCGTCACCCAATATGTATCCTTTCTTTTTTTTTGTTGTTGCAATTTTGCTAGGGGAGGAAAGCCGGATGACCCGGAGAAAAAACCCCGATGAGCAGCCCGGTAGCCAGGAAAAACCGGTATCACATATCACAAGCTCGACCTGGGCTCGATCCCACGCTTCATCGCCATGACATTGGTGACGGCCGTTCAGTAGCGCAGCGGCTAAATCCGACGCGCTACCTATTAGACCACCGCTCATCTTCTTGTTGTTGTTTTTTTCTCTAG
>JACVVK020000241.1:922500-927500 GCA_018292915.2 Batillaria attramentaria
GGCTGGTAGCATGCAACCGAGGTTACCCCCCCCCCCCTCCACCACCCCCCCCCCCCCAAAAACAAACAAACAAACAAACAAACATAAAAGACAAAACAAAAACAAAACACAAAACAAAACAAAACCACCGGCCCCAGTAGTGTAGTGGTTAGCACTTCGGATCATGGACCGGGAGACCCGGGTTCGAATCCCAGCCGAGACAAGCGGGATTTTTCCTACCTAGGTCGGCTCCTACCCAAAGCGGGTGTGCTATGGGCCCAATGGGGAGGCTGTTGCCACACAGCCGAGATTCGCCCACTTCACGGGTGCGACTTTGGGGGTGCTTCCCTTGGTATGCCGGACACGTCTTATGATGTGGATGATTACACGGCCGGCACCGCAGGTGCCGTAGTTCCCGGGCCTCATCATCATCATTAGCTTGCTTTACGTCCTATGGCTTTTGGCCCTTAAGGACAAGTTGTTCCTGGCGTGTGTCTTTGGCTGCTTGGCTAGGCGAGTGTCTTTGGGGTGTGTGAGGGCTGATTTGCTTAGCTTTGGTCAGCGTCAGAGGATCTTTGCTTGGCTTTCAGATGCCTGGTCTGGGTTTGTTTTTCAGTGCCTCAGTCTGTTCTGTCATCCGTACTTTTGCCTTTTAGATTATCACTGGGGTGTCTATCCCGGGCCTGGTGAACGCCGGGATATTTTTGACAGGAAGCGTGGAATGCGGCCCTGTCCCGCAGTCCCAAACCACATGGACCTCCATAGCATCATCTTACCATCATCCTCATCTCCATCATCATGCATGATAAAAATTGCCCCAGCCTTCGAGCCCTCCGTGGATTCCACCCATGACCTGGGAGGAACACCACTGAAGCTGGCAAAAGAGTTGGGGCAGCAAAAAACAAAAACAAAAAAAAACACACACACAAAAAAACCCCAAACAAAACAACAACAACAACAACAACAACAACAACAAAAATGGTAGTTGAGAATTCTGGTCCAGAGTCAGGTACATGTGTCCACTGAGCCATAAGGGCTGCATGTGATCTGACCAAAAACTCCTATAGCGTAGTGGATCGAGGGTCTTTCAACTGACTGACCCGTGTGACATTCAGGACACAGGTTGTCGACAAAGACGATGAAAGATCCGGTCACTGGACTGCCGCCACTTCCATCACCATGTCCAGTTACCTGCACACACACACACACACACACACACACACACACACACACACACACACACACACACACACACACACACACACACACACACACACACACACACACGTTAGAGTTTCTCGCAACCATTCGTATGTTGGTTTGTCTTTCGTAGCTTATTCTGTTTTCTTTGTTTTTTAGTTTTGGTTTTCTGTTGCTGTTTCTTGTGTGTGTGTGTGTGTGTGTGTGTGTGTGTGTGTGTGTGTGTGTGTGTGTGTGTGTGTGTGTGTGTGTGTGTGTGTGTGTGTGTGTGTGTGTGTGCGTGCGTGCGTGCGTGCGTGCGTGCGCGCGTGCGTGCGTGCGTGCGTGTGTGTGTGTGTGTGTGTGTGTGTGTGTGTGTGTGTGTGTGTGTGTGTGTGTGTGTGTGTGTTGTCGCATTGTTGCACTGACATGTTACGCAAGAAGACAAAATCAGCACGTGATGTCTGCTATTTGCTCTTTCTGCACTCGAAATTTCGTGGTAAACGTGGGAAGTACATGGGGCCTTGAACAAGATGGCTACCGCATACACCGGAAGGGCGAATCCTGAATCGGGTTCCGACGATGGCGTCTCTGACATGATGTTGCTATAAATTATTTCCTAAATGTGAGCATACACAGGGTAGCAAACTGTTATGACGCGTCGACAGTTTGCTTAGAAAACGTCAAACAGCGGCGATCTATTAGGAAAAAAAAAAGAAGGATTGCCAAAGAAGAAGGAGAAAAAATTCCATATTTCCCGTACACACACACACACACAAAAGTCTTTGCAAAGACGCGTTGTTGTAATGAGAGGGGCCGAGGGGGTGGGGTGGGGGTGGGGGGTTGGGAGTGGTGATCAGTTTGCTTGAATGAGGGAGGGTGTGAGACTGAGAGAGAGGAAAAAAAAGTAGCGTTATCTGCAAAGTTTTGTTATTGCATAGAGGTCTGGATCGTATGTTTAGTGTTTATCCAAGCTTGTTCAAAAACATGCTGGCAAGAAAAGTGCGTGCGTGCGTGAGAGAGAGAGAGAGAGAGTGTGTGTGTGTGTGTGTGCGTGCGTGCGTGCGTGAGAGAAACTCACCCTCCAACATGACCCACACATAACGGAGTTGAGGAACTGAGGTTTATTGAGGGCCACTGTCATCTTGGTACTGCGTGACACGGGGGGGTTGGGGGTGCCGTACCCACACGTGCCTCCCCCACCGCTACCCCCGTAGTAAGTCGCCTGCCAAGCGAAGAAACATTGAAGCTATGTTAATTTTATATTTGCCTAAATTTGTATACTTAATATAACTTAACAACATGTTCACTTTGCAGTTACCAGATGCAAACTGACAAGGAGAAGGAAATAGACGACTCCACTCGGCAAGCCCCGAGGACAAAGCCCCGCCCCTTTACGCTTTCCGTGTATTGGCAAAACACAGTACGTCCATGACGTCATTGTACGAGAAAACGGTTGATTTCAAGATGAAAAAGATTGACGTAATGGCATTTTCCCTTAAATGACGTCAATGGACGTACTGCTTTCTTTCCATGTTTCATTCGAAACTACACGTGCTTCCTTCGTTGTAGTGTCTGGCAAAACGTTTGCCAGGCCATGCCATGTGTTGTGCTCATTACGCCGCGGGACGCGATTCGCTGAATATTGGGGGTTCGACCCTTTTGGCTGACAGGGGTGTAGTCGTCCATTGGGGAGATGCTATTTCCGAAGATCTAAATTTGCGAATGAAGTCATGCTATGTTCTAACACACACCTTGGACCCTTTTTTTTTTTTCATAAATTAACTGAGAGACTCATCTTCTGACACAGCCAGGGCCCGTATGTAATAGTCGAGGTTAGGGCTTTTATCCCCGGGTTAGAGTCTAACCTCGAACTAAACTAGCTCTAGCGTTAAATTTTCTGTTGTTTTTCATTTTAAATCAGGAAGCGGGCCCAGCAATGTGCCTGAGCCGTTATAGAAGGATTTGTTTTCTTCCTTTCTTCGCTTCCTTTTCTTTTAAATTTAATTTTGCTTTTGAGTTTCTTTTGTCCTAGTCTAGGTTAGGCCCGTAGCCGTGGGTTAAATTAACCTCGACTTTTACATACTGGCCCAGGCTCACAAACGACGTGGAGTTTGCGATCGGCATAATATATGACATGTGCAAATACGATTTCACTGTTACATATTGGCAGTATAGGAGTGCGTGTGACGTGTTAAATACTCCAAGCAGCAGCCTGAATTTCATGAAAGGGATAACACAGTGGTAAGACAAGAATGAGAGCTCCCGTTTTACTGAAAAAACTGATCGCATCGACCTCCCCCCGCGCTACGAGCATGCTGTACATTGAATTTTTTTTTTAATTTTTTTTTTTTTTGGGCGCTATATCATCATCATCATCGTCGTCATCGTTGTCGTCATCATCATCATCGTTATCATCATCATCATCGTCGCCGTCGTCATCAACATCATCAAACAACTAAACGCTACTCACGTCACCGTTAAATGTGCTCTTGTACATGTTCATAGCCGCACTGTTGACGGGCCCCGCCGCCCGAACTGCCACCACCACCATCAGCAACAGCGACAACGACGACGACAACAACAACATGGTGACGATTACACCTGAGATTATAAGATATAATTCACAGACTATGCAGGCTGGTGTTCTCCAAGACGAGTATTGCTTCGTCAGTCACACTGGGAATCAGTCACGTTAAAATGCCCCGGAATCTTTGTCACCGCTGGGCTCCACCTAGTTCGGGTAACCCATGAGTGATCGGGGAAGTCACATCCTGGGTTAGGGATCCAAGCGAACAAACTCTTTTGGTGGCTACATCTTTTGCGTGGTGGCTAAACACAGGAAAACGTCAGGCTAATGTAAGAAAAATGGCAGCGTAACTAAAGTGTACGATGATGTTTACTAGCTGAGCTTGATTGAAGTTAGAATGGGATCCCCTATGGCGCACGGCGAACCTCACCTCGCAGTGTTAGCGTTGGACATTTTCCACTGAGACACGCATGCACTGTAGCTTGTAGGGGTAAAGTGTATATTTTCATGGAGCGTTGTTCAGCGTAAATTGTGTCCTATCATTATATGAATATTGGTCCAGCCACCACAGAGATATTAATGTGTTGATTTTTTTCCTATGGTTGGATCCATGACCCTCGATTACAGGAGAGGGACATCATGACTAGGCTCCACCCAACAAGGTAACAGGCTGCACAGGCTATTTCGGTATGTTTGAGAGTAAGAAAACTAAAGAGAGACCAACTTAGTGTAGGCTGCTGGATGTATATGTACGAGTACATGATGTTCTGTGTGTGGAACCCTGTGAAACTCTTTGCGTCAGCCTCTTCAGAAAGCTCCAAGCATCCCTTCGTTCAGATGTGCCTTAACCCTTCAGAGCCCATGCAAAAATTGCAATTTTACTTGAAATCTTCAGATCTTCACTGGGAGATATTTCAAGCCACTGTTAAGCAATATGCAGCGGTCTCGGGACTAGCAGGGAAGGAACACGCCTTGTGTAAGAGTGGCTTGAAGTGGCTCCTACTGGTGTGCTGTGGCTTGTTCTTTTTTTCATTTTACCAAGTCGCGTCATATGGTGGGCAGGTGGCAGTTGGGTTCGAGCTCTTTAGGAGTTAAGAACTCATCTCTTCAACAGAGACTGGACGGACTGACAGGAGAGTTTGTTCTCTTTTCTTTGTCCCTTCGGGGAGCCGGGGTGGCCGAATGGTAGAGCGTTGGACTTCTAATGCTCGCGTCGTGAGTTCAATCCCGGCTGGGGCCAAATATTTGTGCTGGCTTTTTCATCGTTGCCCCGTCTTTGATATTACCCTATGTGGTGGAAAAGGACGTTAAA
>JACVVK020000241.1:932500-942500 GCA_018292915.2 Batillaria attramentaria
TGACGGGAACTTTCAAGTTGAGGGTCGGGAAGTGTTCGTCGTTGGTGATCACCTCCAGCTGAAAAACAAATGTAAAAAAATTTCAAAAAGCGTGTGGCATACGTTTCATTGCATGCGCTGACTCTGCGCGTCAGAATCAGTCACTTGCGTCACAATACAGATACAGAAACAGATACAGATACAGATAACTTTATTGTCCTTAAAACAGGAAATCTGTCTTCGGCTTCACCGACAAAGTAAAGGAGATCATGAAATCACACTAGGAGTTTGGCTTATAAAATCTCTCTCTCTCTCTCTCTCTCTCTCTCTCTCTCTCTCTCTCACTCTCTCTCACCATCATACATATCACATATTACATATATCACAAGCTATACATATTATAGGCATGCATATATAGGTAAGATTCTGTTTCAAAGCAAACCTTGTCCTCTATGTTAATACCTTCAGTCTGTAGTCAATGCTGACGTCAGTCCTCCCCAGGAGACCTGTGGGAGGCATGTCCTGCAGGAGAAAGGTGACAGTTCTCTGGCATCCACCATTCGGTCCTATGTCCATGGGCTGTTCCTCCTCCGTTACAACCATAGAATGTACTGGGTTTGTGTTTCCGCAGTACTCGTACGATACCATCTAAAGAGCAGAGAAGCATGACAATGTGTAAACATTCACGTGGTTTCGTGCTGTGGGCTTGGGTTCCATTTCTGTCCCATAACCGATATGTTGCACTGGCTTTTCTCACATTGTCCAATCTCTGAGAGCAACCCTTGGGGGTGGAAAAAGATGTTAACCACCCCCCCCCCCCCCCCAAACACGCACCAAAAAAAAAACCTCAAAAGAATAAGTGAAAGGTGAAAAAGTTTTGACCACGCCAGCGAGATTCAAACCCGTGACATTCTGATGCAAAGTCCGGCGCCCAGTCACATGAGCTACTCCCTTCCCCAGCCCATATTGAATATCACACAAACACGTTTCAACGAGCAATAAGAAAGCCTGCCAAGGTCAAGGGCATGGAAAATAAAACACACACAAACTACTCAAAGGGAACGAAATCGATAACCGGACCAGCAAGGGCGCCTGTATGATATCTGTAGATCTCGTGATCACACTTCCCATTAGACTCCAGAGTGCAGTCCCTTTTCGGCGGGGCGTGAAAATGTGACTGCTTACACCCAGCGCCATTTTCAAAAATGGCGAATTTTTTTTTAGAAAAGCAGAGACGTGTGTGTCATATGATTCGATTTGAAACGAAGTCTTGAATATCCGACCACTTTTCGTTTGGGCAAAATCTTTGCCAGCGGACAATTATTGTTGCGCTTTGATGGCACTGTTTACGTGGTACACTGATCCAACAGGATGTGAGTAAACGGCAAGGGGGTTGCACTCTGACAGGCAAGGGTGTTGCACTCTACAGGCAAATATTATTGCACAGTGCAGACGATCACGTACCTGCCTGGTGGAATAAGAGACGATTACAAAAGCATACACACCCGTGCTCTAGGACTGAATGTAATAATAGATCTGTCCATTCAGACAGAGACATGTTATGTATGTCTCTGATTCAGAAACACGCCTACTTTCACTCTGAAGACAGCCTGCCATCACTTGCGCCACTGAGGATCCCTCTGGGTTCAAAGCTGGTCAAGGATGACATAGTGCGCAACCTTGTGTTTGAGAGCACCGAGACAATTTAGGCCCGTCACGGTAGCGCAGTGAGCGCCATTTCCCCACCGTGCACAGAGGTACTTTCCACTGAAAGACTCTGTGCCCCAGAGAGTGGCTTCCCATACAGGTCAGTCCTCTCCCTTGCAGTGTCCAAATATCGAATTCGTTCCCTTTGAGTCGTACTTTTCGCTACTGTAATTACTACTAAATTGATAAGTGTTTACACACAAACGAGTACCAGAGTCGTTTTATTTTACTTGTTGATAAATAATTATAGTATTGAGTCTTCAGAATAAACACGCATGTTACATACCATCTCGAGGCTGCAAATCGCTCCTGTCACGTGACATTGTTTGGCCTCGTTTCTGATACCCGCCTCAAGCCTTAGTTTGTCGCCGAGGGCGAAGCTACAGCTGTGCAGGCTGATTTCGGCGAAAATGAAATCATGCCCGCGATGAGCCCAGCCGACATGGTTGACTGCATGATCCTGGACCTTACCAAAAAAAAAAAAAAAAAAAAAAGTAAGACATAAGACATAAGATATTTGATTGGATCCCATGAAAGGGAAATTACAATGCCTGCTCCTCCTTTGATTAAGAATGAATTATTATGTTCCCACAAACACCCACTCTGATGCGCACACACATTCACGCACTCCATAAACATAAAAAAACGTAAATATACAAACACATAAATACAAAATACATTAATAACCGAAAAACTCTAAAAGGTATCAGTTTCGTTTGGTTGTCCCCTCTTGTGAAAAAAAGTATACAGTAAAAATAGCTAAAGTGTGCCACGCATTGCATTGAGAATATCCGGTTATAAGACCAGTTCAGTGAAATATGTAAGGTCGAGAGCTGAGATCCATCTTGCACTTTTGAGAAGAGGGTGGGTGTTTGGGGGTTTAACGTCTTTTTCCACCACATAGGGTGATATCAAAGACGGGGCAACGATGAAAAAGCCAGCACAAGTATTTTGCCCCAGCCGGGATCGAACTCACGACCCTAGCATTAGAAGCCCAACGCTCTACCATTCGGCCACCCCGGCTGCCCGCACTTTTGAGAAGAAACAGGTCACTCGGCGTATGGGTACCTGGACAAGTCCCGAACATGTTATGCTATGGAAACAAGTGCGTGTCCCATGGTTGGCGTATTTGGCGTAGTGAATGGACGACTCCACTCGGCTAGCCCCGAGGCCAAAGCCCTTCCCTTTTACTCTGCCGTGTATTGGCAAAACAGAGCACGTCCATGACGTCATTGTATGGCAAAAAGGGTGATTTCCAGATGAAACAGTTTGATGTAATGGCATTTTTTTTTTCTTCATATGACGTCAACAGACTTACTGCTTTCTTTCCATGTTTCAGTCATGTCAACACGTGCTTCCCTCATTGTAGTGTCTGGCAAAAGGTTTGCCAGACCATGCCATGTGTTGGGCTCATTATGCCGCGGCACACGACTGGCTGAATTCTGGGGGCTCGGCCCTTTTAATTGACAAGAGTGGGGTCGTCCACTATCTCAATGATACAATATATACGTTTTTGCCAATAATTCCAGCGCCAACCTACGATTTTGACTGGAGGCTGGCAGATGTTCAGCAAAGGTCTGACGGTGATGTCAGCTTCGCGCAGAACCTTGCGACCGAACAACTTCGACTTGGTGGCGGTCACGTGATAGGTTATGGTCAGGCCCGGCACGGCAGCTGAAGGAGGGAGATCTGGTGGTAGCTCCACCTCAAAGTTTACCATGGCCGTTCCACGTTTTAATCTTCTTTTCTTTTCCGTAACTAGAACTTTGCCTGGAAAATTCACAGAGTGGTGAAGTGGGTGGGTGGGTGAATGTTTTGGGAGTTTTACGTCCTTTTCCACCACGCATGGGTGTCATCAAAGGCGGAGCAACGAGGAAAGAGCCAGCACAAATATTGGTTTAAACTGATTTATTTAGTTGCACTTATGAAAGTACAGAAAAACAGTTTGAGCATAAACAAGACATGCTTATGACATGCTCAATTAGAATTCAATTAAAGCAACCTATGCAATGGCGGTTCACGAATTATGAGAGAGAGAGAGAGAGAGAGGTCTCAGTTTGTCAGTGAGCATTTCCCAGGGCCGGATCCAGGGGGGGGTTCCACAGGTTCTGGAACCCCCCCCCCCCCCCCTGCAAATGACATGTACCTGTAGATGGACGTTTTTTTTTTTTTTTTTTTTTTTATCCATGTCAGCCGGGACCCAAATTTATTCATGGTCAAATCCGATGAGAAAAGTGGTACCCCCCCCCCCCCGCCCTTCCGCCCTCGGAGCGCACCCATCCGATGCCGGCAAACAGTGTCTTGATCCCTGTCGCCGGGTAAACCCAGTACCACAGTGCTACCGCGGCAGCAAGAGGCCACACGTACAGTCACAGCACAGACTGACTGCGCGAGCGGGCGATAAGATGCCCGTTGCTAAGTGATACTGGCTAAAAATAGCAGACCGGCCAATGTCAGCTACACCCGAAAGGTCAGTGGAAAGCATGTTTTTTCTCTTTGTGTAAAAAAGCTTCTCTTGCATGCATCCTCTTAAAAAATGTGAGAGATCTATACTACCGCTAACTCTGTTTTCTTGTTTGGATTGTCATGAAGCTCATAAGAAAAGATTACAATCTTGTCTACAAACCTTGATAAACAGCTTAGACATAGGCTTTCAAGCTGTCCTGATGCCCCCTGCACCCCCACTGGGGGAGACCCCCAAACCCCCCCCCCCCCCCCCAAATTTTGGAACCCCCCCCCCCCCTTCTATACCCCTTGATCCGGCCCTGATTTCCATATCAACGGCGGTCAGCTGCTACAGTCGATGATAGTGCGTACTAATGTATTTATTTATGTGGCTAAGAAAAACGTGCCGAAAGTGTGATAAACTCTAGAACTGTGTCAAAAATATGTACGTTAACTGACAATGAAAGGTCAGTGTTGCCGTGAAGAAGTAGATCTGTATGTTTATACTGACAGGCAAGGTTGTCGATTGTTGCGTTTCGAGCATCTATAATATACTTGGGACATTCTAGGAGGAAGTGTTCAGCGGACTCGATCGCGGCTCCACAGGCACAACTAGCGGTAAGAGATAAGTGGCGGTTAACTAGATCGTGCTGGAGGTTACTCATACAAATATTAGGCCCTATCCGGGATTCCAACACACAACCCGAACACTGAGAGTCCAACGCTTTATCATTCGGCTATCCCGGCTCCCCTCAAAGAGCAAGGGAAAAGACAGATCGCCACTGGCACACGTGGCACACAGCATCTACTAATCTCTAAGATAGACTACGAGTTGTATTTCGAGCGCACAGGCGTAGTCACGTGAGCGTCTGTTCCAAAACAGATCTATCTGAATCCTAGCAGCAGTAACTTTGTGCACATTAGCGATAGTCAAAGCATACACACTTACATAAATACGTCCGTTCAAAGCGTACTTACTGTAAACACACAGCGTGTGAGTTCGCTTGAAGATGCGGTGAGGTGTGACAAGCACTGCAGTTCCACAAATTTTCACTTCCAGGCCTGAAAATGGGCTAGGTGGTTTCTTTAAGGGCTACTTGCAAGACCATTCATTCATTCATTCATCTTCTCATTTGAATACTATAGCTCAGCGACGCTACACCATCTCCAAAACATTCTGTGCTACATACTCGCGATCTGTAACAGGATTTTTTTTTCACATATACCTGTTTCCTTCTTCTCTCTCTCTCTCTCTCTTGTGTTGAACCTCAGTTGCATGAGGGCCGCTCAAAACCTTTTTATTTTTTTATTTTTTATTTTTTTTGGGCTGATCGGCCTCTCTTCATTGGTTGCCCGCTGTTTTAAATTAATGCTTTTGAAATTAGAACATGGAAAGATGTCATAAATGAGTTTCCTTTGCGAACATGCTTATTATGTTTGTATGTGTACCATATACCTGTTTGCATTCTTGTAAATTTTGCATCAGTTTTATTTTTCAGTACTAGTAATAGCAGTGGTAGTAGCAGATGTAGTAGCAATACTCGTAGTACTAGTAATAGTAGTGGTAGTAGCAGATGTAGTAGCAATAGTCGTAGTACTAGTAATAGTAGTGGTAGTAGCAGTAGTAGCAATAGTCGTACTACTAGAAATAGCAGTGGTAGTAACAGTAGTAGTAGTAGCAATAGTCGTAGTACTAGTAATAGCAGTGGTAGTAGGAGAAGTAGTAGCAATAGTCGTAGTACTAGTTAGCAGGAGTAGTAGCAGTAGTCGTAGTACTGGTAATAGCAGTGGTAGTAACAGTAGTAGTAGTAGCAATAGTCGTAGTACTAGTAATAGCAGTGGTAGTAGGAGAAGTAGTAGCAATACTCGTCGTACTAGTTAGCAGGAGTAGTAGCAGTAGTCGTAGTACTGGTAATAGCAGTGGTAGTAACAGTAGTAGTAGTACCAATAGTCATAGTACTAGTAATAGCAGTGTTAGTAGGAGAAGTAGTAGCAATACTCGTAGTACTAGTTAGCAGGAGTAGTAGCAGTAGTCGCAGTACTGGTAATAGCAGTGGTAGTAACAGTAGTAGTAGTACCAATAGTCATAGTACTAGTAATAGCAGTGGTAGTAGGAGAAGTAGTAGCAATACTCGTCGTACTAGTTAGCAGGAGTAGTAGCAGTAGTCGTAGTACTGGTAATAGCAGTGGTAGTAACAGTAGTAGTAGTACCAATAGTCATAGTACTAGTAATAGCAGTGGTAGTAGGAGAAGTAGTAGCAATACTCGTCGTACTAGTTAGCAGGAGTAGTAGCAGTAGTCGTAGTACTGGTAATAGCAGTGGTAGTAACAGTAGTAGTAGTACCAATAGTCATAGTACTAGTAATAGCAGTGGTAGTAGGAGAAGTAGTAGCAATAGTCGTAGTACTAGTTAGCAGGAGTAGTAGCAGTAGTCGTAGTACTGGTAATAGCAGTGGTAGTAACAGTAGTAGTAGTACCAATAGTCATAGTACTAGTAATAGCAGTGGTAGTAGGAGAAGTAGTAGCAATAGTCGTAGTACTAGTTAGCAGGAGTAGTAGCAGTAGTCGTAGTACTGGTAATAGCAGTGGTAGTAACAGTAGTAGTAGTACCAATAGTCATAGTACTAGTAATAGCAGTGGTAGTAGGAGAAGTAGTAGCAATACTCGTCGTACTAGTTAGCAGGAGTAGTAGCAGTAGTCGTAGTACTGGTAATAGCAGTGGTAGTAACAGTAGTAGTAGTACCAATAGTCGTAGTACTAGTAATAGCAGTGGTAGTAGGAGAAGTAGTAGCAATAGTCGTAGTACTAGTTAGCAGGAGTAGTAGCAGTAGTCGTAGTACTGGTAATAGCAGTGGTAGTAACAGTAGTAGTAGTACCAATAGTCACAGTACTAGTAATAGCAGTGGTAGTAGGAGAAGTAGTAGCAATAGTCGTAGTACTAGTTAGCAGGAGTAGTAGCAGTAGTCGTAGTACTGGTAATAGCAGTGGTAGTAACAGTAGTAGTAGTACCAATAGTCATAGTACTAGTAATAGCAGTGGTAGTAGGAGAAGTAGTAGCAATACTCGTCGTACTAGTTAGCAGGAGTAGTAGCAGTAGTCGTAGTACTGGTAATAGCAGTGGTAGTAACAGTAGTAGTAGTACCAATAGTCATAGTACTAGTAATAGCAGTGGTAGTAGGAGAAGTAGTAGCAATAGTCGTAGTACTAGTTAGCAGGAGTAGTAGCAGTAGTCGTAGTACTGGTAATAGCAGTGGTAGTAACAGTAGTAGTAGTAGCAATAGTCGTAGTACTAGTAATAGCAGTGGTAGTAGGAGAAGTAGTAGCAATACTCGTCGTACTAGTTAGCAGGAGTAGTAGCAGTAGTCGTAGTACTGGTAATAGCAGTGGTAGTAACAGTAGTAGTAGTACCAATAGTCGTAGTACTAGTAATAGTAGTGGTAGTAGCAGAAGTAGTAGCAATAGTCGTAGTACTAGTTAGCAGGAGTAGTAGCAGTAGTCGTAGTACTGGTAATAGCAGTGGTAGTAGTAGTAGTAGTAGCAATAGTCGTAGTACTAGTAATAGCAGTGGTAGTAGGAGAAGTAGTAGCAATAGTCGTAGTACTAGTTAGCAGGAGTAGTAGCAGTAGTCGTAGTACTGGTAATAGCAGTGGTAGTAACAGTAGTAGTAGTAGCAATAGTCGTAGTACTAGTAATAGCAGTGGTAGTAGGAGAAGTAGTAGCAATACTCGTCGTACTAGTTAGCAGGAGTAGTAGCAGTAGTCGTAGTACTGGTAATAGCAGTGGTAGTAACAGTAGTAGTAGTAGCAATAGTCGTAGTACTAGTAATAGCAGTGGTAGTAGGAGAAGTAGTAGCAATAGTCGTAGTACTAGCAATAGCAGATGTAGTAGCAATAGTCGTAGTACTACAGTAATAATAGCAGTTGTAGATTACCTTTCACGGAGCTCGGGTTGGTCGTGTTAAAGCGTAGACTTCCCGTCAGAGTTGTTCCCGGGTAAATCTCCGGACCTCCGTTAATGGACAAGGTGGCCACATAATTCTTAGACATTCTGGCGTCGTACGATGGGGACCGTGACACCCCTGTAATAAAAGCGGAAGCTTTCAGTCGAGTACTTAACCCGTTGAGGATTCTGCTGGCTTGGACTGACACAGGAAAATGTCAACAAGTTGTCGGCCATCTCGCTACAGAAACGGAAGCGAAACCGACTGCGTGGAAGTACTAACAACCAGATGCAACAAACTAGGAAATGTACAGACCACTTGTCTTGGAGGACACTTGTCTTTGAGTGTCTTAAACTGTCACAGTCAACACGTCAACGTTTCGGCCCGTGTCTTTGTCAGGATTAATAAATATCATAACATTCAGTCTTTTAAACTCTCACGGTCAACACGTCAACGTTTCGGCCCGTGTCTTCGTCAGGATTAAAAACTATCATAACATTTAGTGATGTCAAGTAAACTCTCACGGTCAACACGTCAACGTTTTGGCCTGTGTCTTCGTCAGGATTAAAAACTATCATAACATTTAGTGATGTCAAGTAAACTCTCACAGTCAACACGTCAACGTTTCGGCCCGTGTCTTCGTCAGGATTAAAAACTATCATAACATTTAGTGATGTCAAGTAAACTCTCACAGTCAACACGTCAACGTTTCGGCCCGTGTCTTCGTCAGGATTAAAAACTATCATAACATTTAGTGATGTCAAGTAAACTCTCGGTCAACACGCCAACGTTTCGGTCTGTGTCTTCGTTGAGACTCACAAATATCATTAGCATTCAGTGATTTAATCTCTTTTATCATCTATAGCGGCCTTTTTTCCTTTGATCTCTCCTGTGGAATAAGTGTCCGTATTGTACTGGTACTGGATAAATCATGTGACACAGAGCACAAAATCTTCTTTGTACATCAAACATATAGAGATCGAGGACAGTCCGTATTACTTGAGGTGTCTAAATTTTATAGAACAGATTTGACTCTTTCAAGAAGCTACAGATGCTGTTTTACGCGAATCTCGACAAGATCCACGCATGAGGTTAAGAAATGTGCGACTGTAAACGGCTCATGACGAGGTACGCACCCGGGGGGGGGGGGGGGGGGGGATCTTCCCCTTTCAAGAGGTTAATGCGTAATGTGGGTATGTCCAATGTGGAGCCGACTAAGAATGGTCACAGATATTTGGTAAAACCACGCGGAGTTTGTTCTCCTGGAGCGCATCCCATTGGGTCTGCCACTGCTTTTGAACAAACTTAGAAAATGAGAGTTCTAAATAGCCAGCTGGTTGGTTTTACTTACGTATCACAAACCAAGGGCGCTTACCCACCCTGCTCTAGCCTTCAGCTGCAATGAGCCCCTCATAAGATCTTAATTACAGCTGCTCAATCAAGAGTAGTCTACAATGCCTGTAGTTCATTGCCCTTGCACGTGCATTTACGACAAAGGAAATCCTACATGACGAAGCAGGTTGTTGGGAAACAATCAATGCACACACACACACACACACACACACACACACACACACACACACACACACACACACACACACACACACACACACACACACACACACAGAGCCAGAAATCAGGTACATTGACCTTACAAACATAAGATCGTGATTTCGCAACATGCACTTATCTCCTACGATTGGCCGCGTCACCCCAACACCACACACACACACACACACACACACACACACACACACACACACACACACACACACACACACACAGAGCCAGAAATCAGGTACATTGACCTTACAAACATAAGATCGTGATTTCGCAACATGCACTTATCTCCTACGATTGGCCGCGTCACCCCAACACCACACACACACACACACACACACACACACACACACACACACACACACACAC
>JACVVK020000241.1:947500-1015000 GCA_018292915.2 Batillaria attramentaria
TGCGTGCGTGCGTGCGTGCGTGCGTGCGTGCGTGCGTGCGTGCGTGCGTGCGTGCGTGCGTGCGTGCGTCTGTATGTAGGTGCACTTGCGTGCCTGTGTGCCCGTGCGTGCGCGTGTGTATGCGTGCGGGGAGCCGGCGTGGCCGAATGGTAGAGCGTTGGACTTCCAATGCTTGGGTCGTGAGTTCGAATCCCGGTTGGGGCCAAATATTAATTTGTGCTGGCTTTTTCATCGTTGCCTCGTCTTTGATATCACCCACACGTGGTGGAAAAGGACGTTAAACTCCTAAACACCCACCCACCCACCCGTGTGTATGCGTGCGTGAATTTATTTAAAAAGCTGTGTAGCACTTTAAAGAGGCAATATTCAAGATTTTCATGCTGACAGATCCTTCTGGGCTGTTTTCGTGCTTTCTGTCATAGAACCACGAACACACCTACACAGTGACAGCGTCTCCAGTGCGGGCACTGAGCCAGCAGAAGCGTACTCATGTGACGAGTGTTGTCATTGGCTCATGGTCACCATGATACGGTGACCATGACAAAGAATGACGTGAGAGTGTGCGAGAGAATGGTGAACGGATGAGCGAGTGCATGTGTGTGTGTGTGTGCGTGTGTGTGTGTGTGTGTGTGTGTGTGTGTGTGTGTGTGTGTGTGTGTGTGTGTGTGTGTGTGTGTGTGTGTGTGTGTGTGCGCGCGTGTCTTCTACAATGAATTAAACCCAAGCATTCCGCCTGCAGTTCTCCTGACTGGTAACCTGCATGTTGTTCGTCGTGTTCGTTTCCTGCATGGTGTGCGTGGATGGTTCGTCTGAATCCATGGGTTGCTTTACACCGCCTCAACAGCCATACACCACATCCTGACAATAGCAACACATTATCGGCTTGTAGTCAAACACAGGAAATGACTACACGATTGACGCCGACATCAGTGGTAGAATCTGTGTTCGACAGCTCCCGCAAAATGTCAGCAAGACTGTATCACCGCATTAACTCTTAAGATGCCGAGCCCTCCCCCCCCCTCCCCCCCCCCCGGCCATGGTTGACTGAAAGGAGAAACTCATTAAAGAGTGACAGTGTGTTTTGGAACAGAGAGCCAGAGATAGAAACGTTTGTTTTGGACATGGACTATGTGACGAGTATGTAGGCTGTGGCCGGTGTCGTGGTAAACAGAAATACTGTCGCACGCACCAGAGTGAATAGCAGGGTGGAGGTTTGCACATAAAGTAGCGCTTAGCGGCAGCAGGCTTTCACTGCTTCGTCCTCCAGCCCTGCGGCGCCGTGAGCATTTCAGTAGAGATGGATATGTGCGCCGAGGAGAAGTCTACCATATCATACCATACCATACCATACCATGTATTGACATTCTGACCTGTATGCATGTGTGTGAATTCAGTGGCACGCTGCCGGCCATGTTTGACGTGGACTTATGTTGTTGACAAGAGAGTGAGAAAGAGAACAAGGAGAAGGAGAAAGAATATATGTGGCTTGACAAATGTGTGTGTGTGTGTGTGTGTGTGTGTGTGTGTGTGTGTGTGTGTGTGTGTGTGTGTGTGTGAGCGAGCGCTGTTATGAGGTTTCTGTCTTGTCTTCTATTCAGTGTGAGTGAACGACTTTGTACTGTGTTTCAGTGTGGTGGCATTTTCTACTCACTGTCCACCATATGATAAGACTGGTTAAAAAGAACAACCCACTGCACACCAGTAGGAGCCACTTCAAGCCACTATTACGCAAGGCGTGGGCCTTCCCAGCTAGGCGCGAGACCGCTACAGATTGCGTAATAGTGACTTCAAGTGGTTTCTAGTGATCTGAAGATTTCGAGTAAAAATGGGGACTTTTGAGAGGTAATTTGAAGAGTTGTACTAATCATCAAGATAGAGTATTTCGAGCGTACAAGCGCACTCGCAAACGAAACTTATGTTCCAAAAGATAAGCCGGCTTAGTAAACCAGGAAATGGCTTATCTGCGGAAGTATGCTGCTTTGTAAAAGCACGTTATCAGTTATCATGACTACCATGCGGAACAAAATCAAACAAAGAAATAAAACGTGCAAAGACAACACATGATAAGGAAACAGACTCAGGTTTACCGGTATCAGCGGTGTCACTTTTATTCATGACTCTGGATGTTGCTGCATAATTTTCTTTTGGTGTTCGACACTGATGCACTAACTACCGGTACAGGAAACTGCACGAAGGCTACACTTTCAGGTCGTGGTTTCACATTACAAAAAGAGATTACAACATAAATCTGGTTAGCTTTCCCAGTCGCTAAACACTATGCACCTTTTCTGCATGAACCTCATTCTGAGGCGGGGAGGGGCGGGAAGGCAGGTCAGGTGATCTGGCTCTATGTTCGATAAGTAGGTAGAGGTTCACATCTAGACTTCCCACAGAATCAATATTTTCCCCCAGTTGCCCTCGTCTTTGAAATCGCTTGCATGGTGGTCATGTGTCCACAGCCTAAAAACACCCATCTACCTGGACTTTGCCAGGCACAGGGAACACCCTGACTTTCCTAGGCACAGGGAACACCCTGACTTTCCTAGGCACAGAGAACACTCTGACTTTCCGAGGCACGGGGAACACCCTGACTTTCCTAGGCACTGGGAACAACCTGACTTTCCTAGGCACAGGGAACACCCTGACTTTCCTAGGCACAGGGAACACCCTGACTTTCCTAGGAATAGGGAACACCCTGACTTTAGTAGGCGCAGGAAACACCCTGACTTTCCTAGGAACAGGGACACTCTGACTTTCCTAGGAACAGGGAACACCCTGACTTTCCTTAGCACAGAAAACACCCTGACTTTCCTTAGCACAGAAAACACCCTGACTTTCCTTGGCACAGGGAACACTCTGAAATTCCCAGGCACAGGGAACACTCTGACTTTAGTAGTCAAACTACAAATACACATCACTCATCGCACAGTGATCTTTTCGCGCGTTTGGGTTCTAGTCCTTGTCTGTCAGATTCAAACTGTGCCTGCTGCCGGAAGTCAGCTGACTCTGCCGCGCATGCCCCGCCCGTGGGAGTGACTCCTTCTTGACCCCGGCTGTCAGGACACTTCAGGTTTGTCAGCGACGGGTCCCTCGACTTTCGGGTCACTCTGGCGAACTCGGAGCTGACGGAGACCTCCGCTCTGCCGAAGGAACTGAAGTTGGATGTGGAGGCTGACGCGCCTTGTGAAGACGGGTTCTCCACCCTCATGGCGAAGGGCCCGGACTCCGAGCTGGCTATGTCTCGGGACCCGTCTGCGTCTCTTGAGGCCGGGCTGGTACCGATGATGATCGGCACCTCCATGGTGAGAGTCGGGAACCGGTGACCGTTGTCGGCAGGGATGACCGCCAACTGCAACAGTGGGTGGTAGGATTACATGTAGTCTTAACAGTAGTAGTAGGTTGACATTGTCTAACGTCTCAGTGCGTGAGAGAATGCGCGTGATTCACGTGAGCGTGCGTGTTGGGTTTAGCTAGCGGCGCTTTGAGCCAAATATTTGGGATAAAGCGCCTGTACTAATAAGCTTATTATTATATCATTAATATATTATTTCTGTAACCGCGGCCTGTGCTGCTGCATCTGCAAAAGACTCCTATAAATTATACATCAAAAGAAAATCACATTGTCTCCTCTTTTTAACCATTGTATTTGTATATTTGTGGGCGGCCTGTGAGACGAGCACGTAGCTGAAATGTAACGCGTGTGTTTGAGGGTCGGTTTGCGTTTGAACCCCCCCCCCCCCCCCCCTTGTTTTGTTTTGTTTTGTTTTTTCCTTTGCTTATGCAAAAGGTTTTACCACCACCTCCAGCCCGCTATATAAGACTTGTTAAAAAGAAAAAGGCACTGCACACCTGTAGGAGCCATTTCAAGCCACTATATAGGCATAGGCCTTCCCCGCTAGGCCCGATACCGCTGCAGATTGCATGATAGTTGCTTGAAGTGACTTCTAGTGATCTGAAGACTTAAAGTAAAACTGAGGTTTTTTTGTATGGGCTTTTATGAGTTATCATACACTCAGACACGAGAAATCACAGTACCTTCAGCCTGTAGTCGATGCTGACGTCAGTCCTTGACAGCAGGCCAGTGGGCGGCTGGTCCTTCAGCGGGAAGTTCACCGTTTTCTGGCACCCGTCCCCTGGTCCTAAGTCATCGGCCACGTGACCCCCGTGGATCGCCACCCGAGTATGTGAGGTCTTTTTCCCACCTCGTCCGTGTGTGATCACCTACGAAGAGAGGTCGAAGAAAACTGAAAGCTGAATCGGAAAGCTGAAAAAAAAACCTGTGCGTTTTACACAACAGTGTATGCCTGTGGTTAAACAGTTTGGGACACGCGCGGGTGGGTGGGTATTTAGGTGTTTAACGTCCTTTTCCGCCACGTGTGGGTAATATCAAAAGACGGTGCAACGAGAGAAAAAAGGCCTGCACAAAATAATATGCACGACCCGTAGAAGAGCACAGATAGAAATTTTGACAAGAACAACCGACAAAGTGAAAAGAGATATAAATCACGAGTAAAAAAAAACTGTTTTAATCCCCCCCCCCCCCCAACATCTCAGCTTTCGCTCGCTCTGGAGATACATCATCGTGACTACTTTTGCATTGTTTGGGGCACGGTCTCACCTCTGCGTTATTATTTCCCACCAGTGATGAGACTGAAATAGGAAGGCTTACGTGGTATAAAGTGGTTACAGTTTGAGGTCTTGTAAGGTAAAGTTCAGAGGGCGGACGGAAGGGAGGGGATGTGTGTGTGTGTGTGTGTGTGTGTGTGTGTGTGTGTGTGTGTGTGTGTGTGTGTGTGTGTGTGTGTGTCTGCGTGTGTTTTCCCCTTCTTTCTTTCTTTCGTTTTTCTTTCTTTCTTATATTATTTTTTTTCATCTTTTTGAACCTCATTTGCATGCAGGCCCACTACAAGCCACAAAAGTACAGTATAAAAATGTTTATATGGGGTTTTTCTGTTTTCTTTTCTTCTCTTTTGAGTTTGTTTTTTGTTGTTTTTTTTTAGTGGGGAGAGAGGGGAGGGCTTTCAAATGGACCAAACTCTCCTGGGTATTCTGCATGACCTGATGTTGTAATCACTCTGCTTCTGCTGTGTGTTGTAGGCTAAAAGCGCAAAAGTCAACACTCACCCTCTCAATATTACACAGCGCCCCAGTGATGTGAACCTGCTGAGATTCGTTCTTCACGGCCACCTGTACGTTCATCTTCTCGCCAGTAGCAAAGCTACAGCTGGACAACTTGAGTTCTGCAAAGATAAAGTCCGCTCCCTGGTGGACCCAGTCCACGTGGTTCACGCACTGCCCGTACGCCTGTATAACAAACACACAAACCAAGGTTATAAGCCTGCTCTTAACTGTGCACACCACAGTCGTTGCGCTCGGTGTGTCTACTAACTACAAACTGAACACGGCTGTGCTCGGTGACAAACCGATTGAAGATGCATTGTCCGCCATGCCGGTTTGCGCGCCGAGTGACGTAGTACAGCCAATCAGAATCTGTTGTGGAAACACACACTTGAGTCACACTTGTGGCTATAATTTATGAAATCCAGGTTGCTGTGATGACGCCACAGCGGCGGAACCCCCCCCCCCCAAATCACAACTGTGTCACAACTGTGGACAGCACTGTGGCGCTCCGCAGTGCCCAGTTAAGAGGCGGCTTTACATGGTATCTTCCGCGTCAGTCAGTCAGATCAGTGTCCCTACAGAACAGTAGTTAGAAAACAGAACATCTGCTACAGGCGTGCCCACTACAAGAATGATGTAGAAATCGGAAAAGAAGCGCTTAAAGGGAAATCCAAACCGAGTCACTTGATGAGGGTGGGTGGGTGTCGGTTTGGAAGTTTAACGTCCTTTTCCACTGTGTGTGTGATATCAAAGATGGGGCAAGCAAAAACATTTGGCCCCAGCCTGGAATCGAACTCACTTCCCGAGCATTGAAAGTCCGACGATCTACCATTCGGCTATCCCTGCTCCCCGAGTCACTTGATGATGACGTCAATGACGTCAACTATGTTGACATAGCACACGATAGATATTTCAAGGTGCTACCACTAAGACAACTAGGTTCTTATCTTTAAAAAAAGAAGAAGATTATTCAGCCTTCACGTCATTGGCACCATTTTCAAGACCACAATTAGAAAATCTCTCCGGTGTTAGACATACCAGTCTAATTGGAGATCGGCAGAGATTCACAGAGGCTGGACTGTGATAACCTTCTCGTCAAGAACGCTTCTCCCAAAACAGACAGACTTCGTCGTGGCAGTCACACGATATACCAGCTTCAGTCCAGGGACTGAGGTTGTTGGGGGAAGATCTGCTGGTAAGGTTGTCTCGAATCTCTGAATACTGGAGCCTTCCCTCAGTTGTCTGACCGGTTGTTTGAAAGGTTTCACGTCTGGAGGAAATGTCAGCACGAGCAGCAATTAAACATTTCTCCTGGCGCTATCAGGACACAATGCGCAAAGGTTGAATTAGTTAGTTTAGTTAGTTAGTTAGTTAGTTAGTTAGGGCTTAACGCCGCGCAAGCAACAAAGACTATTTCGCGGCTAACACAGTCCTGTCCTGTCAGGTCCTTTAAAACATAAGGGCCAGCAGTTAAAACATGATGTAAACATATACAGTGTATAACAAATTTGTGTAGCTTACATGAGGTCCTGTACAAGATTAATTCCTACCATACTTAAAACAATATCACAGATTGTGTTATACTAAAAAAACATATTTTATAAAAGAGGCTAGACTTTTTCAGGAAACTGAAGACGCTGTCGGGTGGGTGGGGCCTGGGGGGGGGGGGGGCATCTCTGAACAGCACCCTCAGTGAGTCAGCGCAATAATGTTTGACCTGATCTCCGCGAGATCCACGCAGCGCAAGGGTGGAAACATATAGTGTCTTGCTTATGACTGTTTACCACTGCTGTCTTTTAAGGTTTAAGATCGCGCATAGCTGAAAGCTGCCAAGTCTATGCTTTTAGTGTTAGTTCCTACCGCTGTTTTACACTTACACTTGTTTTACGCATCGGGACGCGAGCCGGCTCGCGTCACTCTCAACAGCCCTAGGCACCGAGCCGCGAACCGATTCGCGTCGCCCTAAACAGCCAGCAGTTGCATGCGCGTCAGCAGGGAAGTAGGTCACTGGCCAAGCTCGCGATGTCAAAGAGTTTTTTTTTAAATAAATTAATGGTTTCTTCTTTGTGTTTGTCGTTGTTTTAATTCATTTGTGCCTTGCCTACATGCCTGCTTCGTGTCTTACTTCACCTACGCTTTCTGTGTTGTGAATCTGTGTTGTTTGTTTGTTTGGGTTTTTTTTCCGGCATAAGTTGATATTCGCTCAGTGCAAGTTTAAAGAATGCGTTGTTTAACGGGTTTTTTTTTGTTTTTTTTTAACTTTATTGTTTTACAATCCTAAGATTGCAAGTCGCTTAGGGCTTGGTCCCCAGGGATAAGCGCCCTATAAATGTAATTATTATTTATATTGTTATTACACTATCATAAACATGTGACGCATTTAATGCATAATACAGGCGTTACCCAGTCGGCTCAAAAACGCCACAACTGAAGTGAACCAAATACGCACGCTCACGTGAATAAGCCGCTCCACCCTGAGAAATCACAGCGCTTAGGGAGAGGTTTTTAACACACACACACACACACACACACACACACACACACACACACACACACACACACACACACACACACACACACACATATGCTTCACTCCCCTTCGACCATGAAGTCACTTGGTCATGTGACCACTTTAACCTTTCTTTTACTGATAGAATTAGACGGGGAATCCAACCATGATTTGTCCGAAAGATGGCGGGTACCGTGTTGACAAACTGACAAAGCAAATTTACTTTAGATCACGCGTGACCATCGACCATGGAATAAATTCATCTAACTCTGTGCCATAGAGTCATGATTAGATATAGCTCTGTGGGTATGACACAGCCGTGCTGAAAGTGCAAAGGCTAAACCTGTCTTATCGATGACCTGAGGTACACAGACAATATTATTTCAATACCCGCTGAAAGCATATTAATCTGAGAAATGCGCCCACGCTGTCTGTTTTCAAGAGCAGTCTGAAAACGTTTCTCTCCCGCAAAGCCTATCAGTAATTTCCTCAGCCGCGTGCTGGTCCTTGTTGCTTGAGCGGCGTGAGGCCACAAACTAACACCAGTTATTTTAACTAGTCAGTTTCACCAGTGTATGTCTGTTCATCGTTGTGTAATGTGCGTGAGTGTGAGTGAGTGATAGGCGCATTGAGTTTTATTTAAAGAAATGCGCCCTAGAAATACCATTTATTATTATTATTATTATTATTAATTATAGTGACTACTCACTGTACACACTGAGCTTGCGAGTGCGACGACGGCAGATCCGGGCTGGCGTGTCCAGTTCAGCTATTCCCGATATCTCAACCATCAGGCCTGTGGATTACAGTTACGACGTGTGAAACAATTTATCTAGAATAAACATGACCACTTGTAGTCATAGCTATCAGAAAGTCAGTAATGTGTTTTAAATAATAAATCGAGAATAAGCATGGGCACTTGTAGTCATAGCAGTCAAAATGTCAGTACTGTATTAAGACATAATTAAGACGTAATTAAGACATAATTAAGACGTAATTAAGACATAATTAAGACGTAATTAAGACATAACTGACAGTGTGTGCGTGTGTGTGTGTGTGTGTGTGTGTGTGTGTGTGTGTGTGTGTGTGTGTGTGTGTGTGTGTGTGTGTGTGTGTGTGTGTGTGTGTGTGTGTGTGTGTGTGTGTGTGTGTGTTCGTCAAAAAAAAAAATTAACAGCGATAGAAGCATGCTAAAATTATCGGTAAAATCAGAGAGAGAGAGAGAGAGAGAGTTCGTCCTGGATGTGCATCAACGTAATCAACAACAGCAACATAGCAACTTAAAATCGTCACTGTTTCACCGATAATTCACCCCTTGAAAGTGCCTCAGTTTAGTTCAGATTTCACCTGCATGTGTTAAACTGAATACCTTTCGCACAACACTCCTGTCGGGTCTCAAACAGCAGGAAGCCTTTGAGCACATCACCTGGTGACAGCTCATGGTTCCCTTCGTTGATGGTCAGCGTTGCATCGTAATGGCGAGGCATTCCAGGCTACAGTTCCTGCAGCAGCCTGGGAAGGATTCAGTAGAAGAGGTAGTTGCACAGAAACCCGGCCCACACGAACAGTTCAAATAACAATATGGGCGGAGTGATTAAGTGAGTGAGTGAGTTTCTCAGGCTTAACGCCGCGCAAGCCACAAAGACTAATTCGCGGCCAATTGTGTCTGCACTACATGAAAAAAAAAAAAAAATGTAACGTTGGGCAACTGATGCAAACTGATCTACGGGGCAATATAAACCTAGGCCGGACTGACATGCAGGAGACGCTGCACATTCATGCTAATTTCTCGAACTCCCGGTTACAATGTGGGTTGAGAATGGAGGGGTGAAAATGTCACTGACGAAGTTTGAAGGCTGTTTGCCGACCGAAAAGGCGATGATCAGTGCGCACACCAAACCGTTTTGTGTCTAGTAAATAATAATAATAATAATAATGAGCGCATATATATATCTATATATATATATATATATATATTCATCAGATTCTGTCTGTTACGCACGAGGGGAAGCCGGGGTGGCCGAATGGTAGAGCGGCGTTGGACTTCTAATCAGTGCTCGGGTCGTGAGTTCGTACCCCGGCTGGGGCCAAACATTTGTGCTGGCTTTTTCATCGTTGCCCTGTCTTTGATAGCATCCGTATGGGGTGGAAAAGGACGTTAAACCCCCAAACACCCACCCTGTTACGCACGATGGCTCAGCGGAAATGCGATGTTGCAAGTGTCTGACGCATTTTGTTCATCGCCGGGGTTTCCGGGAGAGAGTTGGAAAAATACTGTTTGTCACGGCGAGACAAAAAACAAAACAAAACAACAAACAAACAAACAAACAAAAAAAAAAAAAACGTGCGACCCGGGCCGGCTGTGATGCGCTGCTCTCAAATGTGTGCCTCAATTTTTAAGAGTTTTGTGCGTTCAAACTTGCATTCAAAGCTACAGCCAGACAAACAGCCACAGCCATGAATTGCCCTACGGGGATAAATAAAGTATAGTTTTGACTTGACTTGACTTGACTTGACTTGTGGAATATGCAAAGATTTTTTTTTTTAAAGTTGAGGGTGTGTATCACTGTCAATTAATTTAATTAAAGTGTCCATTTCATGAAATGAGCAAACAGGTTTTGCTCATTTCATTTCAATGCGCATTTCGTAAAATGCGCAACAAGGTTTTGCTCATTTCATGAAATGGACAGTAAAATTGGCCCTTTCATAAAATGCGCAATTTTGCTGTGCACTTCATGAAATGAGCAAAATCGTGCGTATTTCATGAAATGGGCAGTTTCAGAAATTGCGCGTAACACGTACACTGAAATACTCACACCTAGTACCTGTGCGTAATCGGGAACACTGTCAAAAAAAATACCACTTGTCGTTTCCGGTTGCACTCGCTTACGGAGTAGAAATGTCACAGGCTCATTTGTGAATGTCAGGGTAATTTAATCCAACAAGCCATTGCCACAGTCGACACTACGACACATGGCCACGAACGGAATGTATCTTGTAAGTGAGTATCCCTGGACTGAGAAGAAGTTCGTTGGTTTGGATTTGTTTGTTCGCCCCCTCCCCCTCCCCCCTTTTGTGTTTGTTTGTTGTTGTTTTATGTGGCGAGGAATGAACACAATACTATGCACGGAGGCCAAATGATCATTCTATGAGTAGATGCCGTAAAGCTCACGCCATTCACGTCAAGTTCTGCGCGCGCGCACACACACACACCGTCACACACACACACACACACACACACACACACACCGTCACACACACACACACACACCGTCACACACACACACACACACACACGCCGTCAGTCACACACTGACACCGACACCAAGTGCCGTTTCAAGACTGAGGCAAGATTTAGCAAGGTCAAAATTGTACGGACATTTTCGTAAGTCAGTGCATGTTCTTCGGCATTGTCTGTATCGATCTTGCACTGACATCGCAGCGGCATCGCCGGCCGGCACTGACGAATCTCAGTGCAGGGCTTGCAGACAGCGGAAAGAAGATGAAATATTACTCACTCACCCTCTCGTATACAGTACGTAGTCCGCTCAGTCTCAGTCGGAGAAAAAGAGTAAATCACTCCATCGTTGGAATACCGGGCCAAAGCCTAGACTCAGTGACCGGGAGCGCACGAAGACTGCTTACACTGAGGAGCTGGTGGATAAAAGCATAACTTGAGCACACGCAGGAACAAAGCCAGACCAAACCCACACACACACACACACACACACCGTCACACACCGCTGCCAGGGGCGATTTCAAAGGCACAGGCTCCAATCCGCAAGACTTCCACCAGAAACCGTGTTATACACTAGATAAACGTTGCACATCACTTGCTTTGTCAGTCAGTGAGCTTAAACCATCGCAACAGACGATGTATACACCAACTAAGAAAACCAGCTTCAGGGCACACCCACGCTGACACCGATTAATCTTCCAAGACTGAGCAGCCTGCTGCTGAGCAGTGTATATGTATGCTATGGCCGTCGAGCAGTAATGTTTGCTAACTAAATATGTAACTCAAGAGCACCAAGTCCCGCCACTGCAATCCGGCTACGCCCTACCGCGTCCTCAATGAATGCAGCGGCAGGCGAGCCCTCACGAAGAAAGGTGCACTATTCGTAAACGGACGCGAAATTCCTTCCTCAAAAAAACAACAACAACGTTGCAAGCTTTTTACGATAATGATCATTATTAATGCATGCGTGCGAGCTAGCCACTCGTGGTGCAGCACGGTGACCTTGCCCTTACACTGGCAACCCATCTTTGTGTGCCCGCGTAGTTCTCGAAAATCGGGAATTCCCGTCTTACTTTTCAATGCTCAGCCGCAGCACGCCGTCTGCGGCAAGCGTATTCCCCGGTGGCTCTTGGGTATGGTACGGTGTGGTAAGACAGACGGCCGTTCCTCGGTGCACAAACGTCATAGATTCACGGTTATGTTTCAGGTATACATATATATATGCCTGTATGTTTGCATGTAAGATTGTACGTCTATATTCAGAATGTGAAGCAGCGTCAGTAACGTCAGTACCGGTCACAGTCGCAGTGTGAACTGACCCAATGTAATGAGTAAGTGTAATATAACAACTTTATTACTGTGACCGACATATGTATGAACATTAAGCACTTGTTGATGTGTAAGAGCTGCTTTGAAATCACTCACACATCATAGTGTACTATGCACTGATGCTGAAACTTACTCACTTTACTAGAACTTGATGACGGATTACAGGGCCGTCACTGCCTCACTGACTACGGCCGATCCGGCGCACATACTGTCATACTAACACAGTAACATTAAATCAGTCTCCGCATAGACTAAAATCACTATCACTATGTTGAAATGACAAACTGAAGTTTATTTTCTGGCAATGTCGTGTCAGATTTTACATGTGACCCCATCTGGTTTTGTTTGTTTGTTTTTTGGAGAAACCTTGAACTTGTTATTGTTGTTGCTGTTTCAAGTTGCTCAGTTCAGTGAAAGGAACCAGCCAGACTAGACGAGTGACCTGACTTGACCTGACCTGAAGTCAACCTCAGTATTTCCCTTACAGACCGGCAGAGACACACGTTATGTATGTCTCTGAGACCGGCAACAGCTGACGGACCAGGCCATCTGGGCAGGACGAGGAGTACTAGATCCGCGTACACACGAGTTGTCAGTGAATCTTAAACGTGTTTTAATAATAACAATCATAACTCACATCACTGAGTTTACACAGCGCAATTTTTGAAAATATATCAGCTCACATTGCGCATTCACATATTACACACACCGACGCACATAGAACTGACGTTGATACGTGAATCCATCAGTACTGAGAAGGCAAATTGAAACATAAGTTTTAAGCTCTGATTTGACTCGGAAAAATTGACTCACGCCGGCTGACAGGCAGCGAGTTCCAGACCGGCTTTTGTAGGTGCTGACAAATAAGGCGGTAGGGTACCATCAATACAAGCACATAATTATGCACAAGCATGTACAGAGAGACACATGATCAAACCAATACACTGAAGGAAAGCATACACGCAAACAAGCACCAGGTAAATTTAATCACAGCAAAAGAATTGTCCACTTTATTAATCTCTGCCCATTAAGCTCTGATACTCACAATGACAAAATACATACAGAAATGAAAAAAGCAAGGCTGTCAATAAATTAAGCACTCAATGCAACCATACAATGTGACAGACTCATTATATGTAACATATTATTCTTTGTAGCAGTCCGGGTGTGGGGGTTGTTGTGGTTGTTGCGAAGGCTGCAGATAGAGTTCAGGGAGCTGCTCTGAAATGTGTGTTTACAATGACTGAAGCGCAAAAAAGGTGTATATTACATCATACTGTCAGGCGTATGTGCCCCACACATCTACGCACTCAGTCACTCATCAAGCTTCCACTATCTCTAAAAAAACCAAAAAACAGCAACAACAAAAAAACACAAAAACCCAAGAAGAACTGAGTGACAAGAGAATGAAAAATCAGAGTGTTCACTTATTCCAGTAAAAGTTACAAGCAGATCATTTTGATTCGTTCAATACAGCCAATACAGATTTGGCTCAAAATATATTTCAGCACAATATACTTCAGCAATGCATCCTCTAGACTCTAGTACTGAAGTTAACTGGAAACATGGAGCCTGATGATAACTTGTCAGGCAACAAACCAGAGACTATACTAAAAACTATACTACAGATTTTCCAAAACTACAGAAAAATTAACTGTAAAACATGGGATGAGACAGTACAACCATAAGCAGCGGGGAGTGGACAATTCCAAGAATGATGTAAACCAAATGAGTGGTCACTCTGTGAATGGATTTCCTTACTCTGACCAGTGAGCATCAGTGCTGAATGAAACAGACAACACACACTCGGCCGCGTGTGTGTTGTGTGTTATACAAGAAAGCTGGGAAACCTCCCTCTCTGACTGGGCATGAGACCAAAGTACCTGACACTAAAGTCTCTCTAACTATCAGAAAACGTTATTACTCTCTGTCTAAATCAAGACTACTCATTTATGTAACTCTTCTGACTAGTGTTGCTGACTATCAGATCTCTGAGGATACGTCACGCAATTACATGTACTTTACAGCAACTCTAGCTAAAAAGAAATATATAAAATGAGACACTGTCCTTGTTTATCTGAAGACTAATCCCAAGTCAGAATTCTGTGGTTTCATACAAACACATTTTACAGATAATTCAATATAGAATCAGTCTCTTCTCAGTGCACATGGTTCCAATTACAGGGGGTGTCCAGTAACAGTTTCAGCACCAGTCACAACAGAGCAAAAATAAATAGCTACAGAGGCTCTGAGGCTGAGGATGAAGATGCGGACGAGGCGAGGACATGGGCAAGGCTGAGGGCAAGGTTGAGGGCTGGAGTGGTGCTTGGAATCTTAGATTCCCTGGTCCTGCGATACATTAGTGGTGAAGTTGATAGTGTGCGGCTGGTCCTGTGATACAGTTGTGACGAAGGTGATGGTGTGCGGCTGGTCCTGTGATACAGTTGTGGCGAAGGTGATCGTGTGCGGCTGGTCCTGTGATACAATTGTGACGAAGGTGATGGTGTATGGCTGGTCCTGTGATCCAGTTGTGGTGGAGGTGGTGGTCTATGCCTGGTCCTGTGATCCAACTGTGGTGAAGGTGATGGTGTATGGCTGGTCCTGTGATCCAGTTGTGGTGAAGGTGATGGTGTATGGCTGGTCCTCTGATCCAGTTGTTCTGAAGGTGAAGCGCAACAGCTGATACTGTGTGAAGGTGTGGTAGTAGGACTGTTCCAACGCTACAGTTGTGGTGAAGGTGATGACGTATGGCTTGTCCTGTGATATGGTGAAGGTGATGTGGTACAGCTGATCCTGTATTACGGTTGTGCTATGGGTGCTGGTGTACGGCTGGTCCTGTGATACAATTGTGACGAAGGTGATGGTGTACGGCTGGTCCTGCGATACAGTTCTGGTGAAGTTGATCATGTGCGGCTGGTCTTGTGATACAATTGTGACGAAGGTGATGGTGTATGGCTGGTCCTGTGATCCAGTTGTGGTGAAGGTGATGGTGTATGGCTGGTCCTGTGATCCAGTTGTGGTGAAGGTGACGGCGTATGGCTGGTCCTGTGATCCAATTGTGGTGAAACTGATTTGGTACAGCTGGTCCCACAATACATTTGTGGTGAAGGTGATCTTGTAAGCTGGTCCTATAATCCAGTTGTTGTGAAGGTGATGTGGTACAGCTGATACTGTGTGAAGGTGTTGTGGTTGAACTGTTCCCAAGGTACAGTTGTGGGGAAGGTGATGACGTATGGCTTGTCCTGTGATATGGTGAAGGGGATGTGGTACAGCTGATCCTGTGTTACGGTTGTGGTATGGGTGCTGGTGTACAGCTGGTTCTGTGGTACAGTTGTGAAGGTGAGGATGTACAGCTGGTCCTGCAACACAGCTGTGGTGAAGATGATGTACGGCTGATCCTGTGATACAGTTGTGGTGACGGTGGTGTGGTACAGCTGGTCCGGCGATACAGTTGTATAGGTTAAGGTAATGGTGTAAGGCTGGTCATGTGATAGAGTTGTGGTGAAGGTGATGGTGTACAGCTGGTCCTTCAATACAGTTGTGATGAAGGTGATGGTGTACGGATGGTCCCGTGATCGTCTTGTGGTGAAGGTTAAGGTGTACGGCTGGTCTTGTGATACAGTTGAGGTGAAGGTGATGGTGTACGGCTGGTCTTGTGATACAGTTGCCGTGAAGGTTAAGGTGTACGGCTGGTCTTGTGATACAGTTGAGGTGAAGGTGATGGTGTACGGCTGGTCTTGTGATACAGTTGCCGTGAAGGTTATGGTGTACGGCTGGTCTTGTGATACAGTTGCCGTGAAGGTGATGGTGTACGGTTGGTCTTGTGATACAGTTGCCGTGAAGGTGATGGTGTACGGCTGGTCTTGTGATACAGTTGCCGTGAAGGTGATGGTGTACGGCTGGTCTTGTGATACAGTTGCCGTGAAGGTTAAGGTGTACGGCTGGTCTTGTGATACAGTAGCCGTGAAGGTGATGGTGTACGGCTGGTCTAGTGATTTTGCCGTGAAGGTGATGGTGTACGGCTGGTCCTGCAATACAGTTGTGGTGAAAGCGATTATGAACAGCTGGTTCTGCCATCCACTTGTGGTGAGGGTGATGGTGTAAGGCTGGTCTTGCACTACAAGTCAAGTCAAGTACAGTTGTGGTGAAGGGGCTATGGTACAGTGGATGTGCTGACTGGATGCACACGGTACTTGTGATGTCACCTGGGGGCTTGTTCCTTCTGCTGTCACAACTGGTGGTCACTGGTGGTGATCTCTGCAGCTCGTCTCTTTTACCAACGGGATCAGTCTGGTAAGAAAAAAATCGTCACTTTGTAAATGTATTCTAAGATCTAATGACAATAATTTTTTGATGAGGAATGAATACATAATCAAGCAATGTATTAAAAAGTTTCCATTACAGCAAAGGAAGCATGTCCGTAACTGCTGAGTTGTGATTTCTTAGCCTGACCTTCACTGATGAGTTGACCACAACCAGCTAGCATTATCAAACATACCGTCATGACCTACTTTGACTGGTTAAACTAATGCCACTTTGCAGGTAATAAGATAAAACAACAACAATTTCAGAATGATAAAAGCTGGAAGTAAACAAGAGGAAAATCCATAAATCAAACTCACAACTGCAGAAAATAACCCAGCTGTCTCTCCCACTTGATGTATGGCTGATCCTGCGATACAGTTGTGGTGAAGGCGATGTGGTACAGCTGGTCCTGTAATACAGTTCCGGTGGAGATGATGTACAACTAATCCTGTGATACAGCTGTGGTGAAGATCTGGTGGTACAGGTGATCCTGTGATACAGTTGTTGCAAGGGTCATGGTCCTGTGATACAGTTATTGCAAGGGTCATGGTCCTGTGATACAGTTGCAAGGGTCATGGTCCTGTGATACAGTTATTGCAAGGGTCATGGTCCTGTGATACAGTTGCAAGGGTCATGGTCCTGTGATACAGTTGTTGCAAGGGTCATGGTCCTGTGATAGTTGTTGCAGGGGTCATGGTCCTGTGATACAGTTGTTGCAAGGGTCATGGTCCTGTGATACAGTTGTTGCAAGGGTCATGGTCCTGTGATACAGTTGTTGCAAGGGTCATGGTCCTGTGATACAGTTGCGGTGAAGGTGGTGAAGCTGGTCCTGCGATACAGTTGTTTTAAGGGTCATGCTGTATGACTGGTCCTGTGATACAGTTGTGGTTAAGGTGATGGTGTATGGATGGTCCTGGGATATAGTCATGGGGAAGGTGATGTTTTACAGCTGCTTCTGTGATCCTGTTATGGTGAGCTGTGATGGTGTTTGTCTGGTCCTGTGATACAGTTGTGGTGAAGGAGATGGTGCATGGCTGGTCCTGTGATCCAATAGCGCTGAAGGTGGTGGCATACAGCTGGTCCTGTGATCCAGTAGTGCTGAAGGTGATGGTGTACAGCTGGTCCTGTGATCCAGTAGTGCTGAAGGTGATGGTGTACAGCTGGTCCTGTGATCCAGTTGTGCTGAAGGTGATGGTATACAGCTGGTCCTGTGATCCAGTTGTGCTAAAGGTGATGGTGTACAGCTGGTCCTGTGATCCAGTTGTGCTAAAGGTGATGGTGTACAGCTGGTCCTGTGATCCAGTTGTGCTAAAGGTGATGGTGTACAGCTGGTGCTGTGATCCAGTTGTGCTAAAGGTGAAGGTGTACAGCTGGTCCTGTGATCCAGTTGTGCTGAAGGTGATGGCGTATGGCTGGTCCTGCGATAAAGTTGTGATGAAGGTGGTGGCGTACAGCTGGTCCTGTGATCAAGTAGTGCTGAAGGTGATGGTGTACGGCTGGTCCTGTGATCCAGTAGTGCTGAAGGTGATGGTGTACGGCTGGTCCTGAAATACAGTTGTGCTGAAGGTGGTGGGGGACGGCTGGTCCTGTGGTTGGTGAAGGTGATGAAGTATGTCGGGTTATGTGTTCCAGTTATTGTGAAGGTGTTGTGGTTCAGCTGGTCCTGTGACACATGTGTTTTACAGGTCATGGTCTACAGCTGGTCCTCTGATTCAGTTGTACAGAAGGTGATGGTGTAGGCTGGCCCTGAAATACAGATGTGGTGAAGGTGGTGGCGTACGGCAGGTCCTGTGATACAGTTGCGCTGAAGGTGATGGTGTACAGCTGGTCCTGTGATCCAGTTGCGCTGAAGGTGATGGTGTACAGCTGGTCCTGTGATACAGTTGTGCTGAAGGTGATGGCGTACGGCTGGTCCTGTGATCCAGTAGTGCTGAAGGTGATGGTGTACAACTGGTCCTGAGATACAGTTGTACTGAAGGTGGTGGCATACAGCTGGTCCTGTGATCCAGTAGTGCTGAAGGTGATGGTGTACAGCTGGTCCTGAAATACAGTTGTGCTGAAGGTGATGGTATACGGCTGGTCCTGTGGTTGGTGAAGGTGATGGTGTACGGATGGTCCTGCAATACAGTTGTGCTGAAGGTGGTGGCGTATAGCTGGTCCTGTGACATACTTGTGCTGAAGGTGATGGTGTATAGCTGGTCCTGTGATCCAGTTGTGCTGAAGGTGATGGTATACGGCTGGTCCTGTGGTTGGTAAAGGGTGCTGAAGTATGTCGGGTCATGTGTTCCAGTTACGGTGAAGGTGTTGTGGTTCAGCTGGTCCTGTGACACAGGTGTTTTACAGGTCATGGTCTACAGTTGGTCCTCTGATTCAGTTGTGCTGAAGGTGGTGACGTACGGCTGGTCCTGAAATACAGTTGTGCTGAAGGTGGTGGCGTATGGCTGGTCCTGAAATACAGTTGTGCTGAAGGTGATGGTGTACGGCTTGTCCTATGATATAGTTGTGCTGAAGGTGATGGCGTACGGCTGGTCCTATGATACAGTTGTGATGAAGGTGATGGTGAACAGCTGGTCCTGTGATCCAGTTGTGCTGGAGGTGGTGGCATACGGCTGGTCCTGAAATACAGTTGTGCTGGAGGTGATGGCGTACGGCTGGTCCTGAAATACAGTTGTGCTGAAGGTGGTGGCATACAGCTTGTCCTATGATATAGTTGTGCTGAAGGTGATGGCGTACGACTGGTCCTATGATACAGTTGTGCTGAAGGTGATGGTGAACAGCTGGTCCTGTGATCCAGTTGTGCTGGAGGTGGTGGCATATGGCTGGTCCTGAAATACAGTTGTGCTGAAGGTGGTGGCGTACGGCTGGTCCTGTGATACAGTTGTGCTGAAGGTGGTGGTGTACGGCTGGTCCTGAAATACAGTTGTGCTGAAGGTGATGGTGTACGGCTGGTCCTGTGATTCAGTTGTGCTGAAGGTGATGGTGTACAGCTGGTCCTGTGATCCAGTTGTGCTGAAGGTGATGGTGTACAGCTGGTCCTGCGATACAGTTGTGGTGAAGGTGATGGTGTACAGCTGGTCCTGCGGTTCACTTGTGATGAGGGTGATAGTGATGTCTGGATGTGCAATACAGTGGTTAAGACAATGTGGTGGTTAAGACAATGTGAAGGTGATGGTGTACAGCTGAAGACAATGACCTATCTGTCTCTCCCACTTGCAAGTGACATTGTACAGCTGGTCTTGCAACACAGTTTGTGGTGAAGGTGATGTTGTACGGCTGGTCCTGCAATACAGTTGTGGTGAAGGCGATTATGAACAGCTGGTTCTGCTATGGCGCCATCCACTTGTGGTGAGGGTGGTGGTGTCAGACTGGTCTTGCGCTACAGTTGTGCTGAAGGTGCTGTACGTGGTTGTGTATGTGCTGACTGGAGGCACATGGTACTTGTGATGTCACTTGGTGGCTTGCTCTTTCTGCTGTCAGAACAGGTGGTGATCTCTGCAGCTGGTCTCTTTTACCAAAGGGATCAATCTGGTAATAAATAAATTGGCACTTTGTAATTTTTTTTTAAAAGATCTAATGACAACAATAATTTGATGAGGAATGAATACATAAACGAGCAATTAAAAAGTTTCAATTACAGCAAAGGAAGCATGTTCTTAACTGCTGAGTTGTGATACTTAAGTCTCATTAAATTTACATTAAATTGTGACCCTCCACCACGAAATGAGTCGTCTTGTAACACGAACAAATAGCACAAGAAGACTTATTTCGTGGTGGAGGGTCACAATTTATTTCTTAGCGTGACCTCCACTGAAGAGTTGACCGCCAATAATTTCAGAATGATAAAAGCATGCAGTCAACAAGAGGAAAATCGAAAATTCAAACTCACAACTGCATAAATTAGCCCAGCTGTCCCTCCTACTTGGTTTATGGCTGATCCTGCGATACTTTTGTGGTGAAGGTGATGTTGTATGACTGGTCCTGTGATCCAGTTGTTGTGAAGGTGGGGTGGCACAGCTGATAGTGTGTGAAGGCATTGTGGTTGAACTGTTCCAACATTACACTTCAGGTGATGGTGATGATGTTTGGCTGGTCCTGTGATGCGGTGAAGGTGATGTGGTACAGCTGATCCTGTGTTACAGTTGTAGTACGGGTGCTGGTACACAGCTGGTCCTGTGGTACAGTTGTTGTGAAGGTGAGGATGTGGTCCATCAAAACAGCTGTGGGGAAAATATTGTATGGCTGGTACTGTGATACAGTTCTGGTGAAGATGTTGCGGAATAGCTGGTGCTGTGATACAGTTCTGGTGAAGATGATGTGATATAGCTGGTGTGGTGATACAGTTCTTGTATAGGTCACAGTGTACTGCTGGTCCTGCGATGCAATTGTGCTGAAGGTGATGGTGTACAGCTGATCCTGCGATCCAATAGTGTGCTGCGATACAGTTGTGGTGAAGGTGATGGTGTAAGGCTGGGCCTGCAATAGTGTTGTGATGAAGGTGGTGTGGTATAGTGGTTGAGCTTGCTGACTGGAAGTGAAGGCAATCTTGTAGGAATGCCACCACAACTGCTGCACTGCAATGGTCAGTCCTGTTCTGGAGATAAATATCACCTTTTCCAGATTGTGTCTGCAGCCATAAGGTTTGGTCATTACTGTTAGTGTCCTAGGGCGTTTTCACGTTGATCACACCTGTACGAGATGACTACCTTGTCTGATCCACTGACTGCGGAAACTGTGACCTCTGTTTGCTGGAGCCGGTCCTGTGATACAGTTGTGGTGAAGGTGATTGTGTACAGCTGGTACTGCAATACAGTTGTGGTGAAGGTGGTGATGTTCATCTGGTCGTGCGGTACAGCTGTGGTGATGTGGTACTGCTGGTCCTGCAATACAGTTGTGCTGAAGGTGAAGTTGAACAGGTGGTCCTGCAATAGAGTTGTGGTGATTTGGTACTGCTGGACCTGCGATACAGTTGTGCTGAAGGTGAAATTGAACAGGTGGTCCTGCGATAGAGTTCTGGTGACGAGGATCTGATACAGCTGTTCCCCTGATACAGTCATGGTGAAGGTGGAGGTGTACATCTGGTCACGTGGTACAGTTGTAGTTCAGGTGAAGTTGAACAGGTGATCCTGCGATGCAGTTGTGGTGAAGAGGATCTGATACAGCTGTTCCCCTGATACAGTCGAGGTGAAGGGGTAGTGTGCAGCTGGTCCTGCAAATCAGTTGTAAAGATGGGGGTGTATGGCTGGTCCTGTGATACGTCGACGTACAGTTGTGGTGAAGTTGATGTGGTACAGTGGTTTAGCTTGCTGACTGGAAGTGAGGACGATCTTGTACACCTGCCTCTCCAACTGCTGCACTGACTGCGTGGTACCTGGTCCCGCAACTGGTTCACTGACTGGATGGACATGGTACTTGTGATGTCACATGATGGCTTGCTCCTTCTGCCTTCACAACTGGTGGGGATCTCTGCAGCTGGTGTCGTTTACCAAAGAAATCAACCTGAAACAAACAATAATTATGTAATCAGCACTTTGTAAATGTATTCTAAGATCAAGTGACAACAAAGATTTGAATAATTAAGCAAGTATTAAAGGACTGTTTCAGTTATGGCACAAGAACCATGTCCTTGACTGTGAAGTTGTGCTACAGAAGTCTCAGTATATGTAACATTTTCTTTTGTAACTTGACTACCACTGACAAGTTAAAATGAAGATAATACACCTACAATTTCAAAATGATAAAAGCTAATATAAAACAAGGGGAAAATCAAAACAAACTCATAAGTGAAGAAAATAACCCAGCTGTCTCTCCCACTTGCACGGCTGTTCCTGAGATAGACTTGTGGTGAAGCTGATGGTGCATAGCTGGTACTGCAATACGGTTGTGGTGAAGCTGATGGTGTACAGCTGGTACTGAGATACAGTTGTGGTGAAGGTGATGGTGTACCGCTGGTTCGGAGATTCAGTCGTGATGAAGGTGATCTGGTGCAGTGTACAGCTGGTCCTGTGATACACTTGTGATGAAGGTGATGTTGCACAGCTGGTCTTGCGATACAGTTCTGTTAACGGTGATGTGGTACTGCTGGTTGTGTAATACAGTTGTGGTGAAGGTGATGGTGTACACCTGCTTCTGAGATTTGGTCGTGGTAAAGGTGATGATGTACAGATGGTCTTGCGATACAGTTGTGGTGAAGGCGATTTGGTACAGATGGTCCTGAGATGCAGTAGTGGTGAAGTTGATTTGGTACAGCTGGTCCTGTGGTACAGTTGTGATGAAGGTGATGTGGTACAGCTGGTCTTGGGATACAGTTGTGGTGAAGGCGATTTGGTACAGTTGTTCCTGCAATATTGTTCTGGTAAAGGTGATGTGGTACTGTGCTGGTCCTGCGAACCAGTTGTGATGAAGGTAACGTGGCAGAGATGTTCCCACGATACAGTGGTGAAGGTGAAGGTGATGTTGTCCTGTAATACAGGTGGAATATGGATGGTCCTGAGATTCAGCTGTGGTGAAGGTGATCTGGTACGACTGGTCCAGCAATACTGTTGTGGTGAAGGTGTTGAGGTAAAGCTCTTCCCGCGATGCCGTTGTGGTGAAGGTGGTGATATGCAGCTGGTCCTGAGATATAGTTCTGGTGATGGTGATGTGGTACTGCTGGTCTTGCAATACAGTTGTGGTTAAAGTAATGATGTACAGCTGGTTCTGAGATTTGACAGTGGTGAAGGTGATGTGGTACTGCTGGTCCTGCGATACAGTTGTGGTGAAGGCGATGGTGTATGGCTGGTCCTGCGATACAGTTGTGGTGAAGGTGATGTGTACTGCTGGTCCTGCGATACAGTTGTGGTGAAGGCGATGGTGTATGGCTGGTCCTGCGATACAGTTGTGGTGAAGGTGATGTGGTACTGCTGGTCCTGCGATACAGTTGTGGTGAAGGCGATGGTGTATGGCTGGTCCTGCGATACAGTTGTGGTGAAGGCGATGGTGTATGGCTGGTCCTGCGATACAGTTGTGGTGAAGGCGATGGTGTATGGCTGGTCCTGTGATACAGATGTGGTGAAGGTGATGATGTATGGCAGGTCCTGTGATACAGTTGTGGTGAAGGTGATGGTGTATGACTGCATGGTCCTGTGATACAGTTGTGGTGAAGGTGATGAAGTATGGCTGGTCCTGCCTGAATGTTGCTACTGCTGCGGCGGCTATCAATGGCTGTGACAACACACAAAAAAGTCAATTATGTTCAAGTTGTTTGATTTTAACTGAAAGTTAACTGCAATTAGCAATGTCAATTCACACAATCACACAGCTTTCAAACTGGCTTTCAATTTACACAAATGTGATTCCACTTGCGTGGAGGTGCAAAAGCATTTCTCGAGTATTATGCTGGACTCAGATATTCAATGCAATCTGTTCTACTAAAATTCAGTTCCATTCAATTCAAATAAACTTTACTAAAATTCAATTCAATGCAATCCAATCAAACTTTATGATCCCTTAAGGGCAATTTAACGTGATAAAACGTGAAATTGTTTGAGCTATGTCGTCCTGTGCCCTCGAGTCCAAAGCAAGGGAGGCTGCTGGCACAGATTGTCTGAAACTCACATCCAGAAAAAACAAAGTTGTTAGTTATTGAAAACAACTGTAATCAAGCAACAAAAATCCAATGAAAGTAATGATAAATATGTATACCATCACACTTTGTATTATGTTTCTTTATTGTGTGTGGTCATGTGAAGCAGAATTTGGCATTTTACTTTACACAAAACCCTTTCTGAAATATTTGTATGATGTGTGGAACTGATATCCCAATTATTAAGATATATGTACTGCGCCATGGAATAATTATCAGCAGTGGTACACACAAACAGCGTCAGTACATGGTATCCATCTATTTTTTGTTTGTTTTTTATGTGAAAATAAACTAGTAAAAGGAGAGAGTGCTCACTACAGCTATTACTGTTCAGTGGACAATTTACAATCCAAGATGCGACCAACCTGCAATGTCTAAAGCATTCCTTGCAGGTCACGACAGCCTTTCTTGGGTGAAACGTTGATCTGGACACCAGGGAGGGGACTGAGGGAATCTGGAGTGGGCATGGATAAGGAAAATG
This sequence comes from Batillaria attramentaria, assembly GCA_018292915.2. Taxonomy (NCBI): domain Eukaryota; kingdom Metazoa; phylum Mollusca; class Gastropoda; family Batillariidae; genus Batillaria; species Batillaria attramentaria. The sequence goes on from JACVVK020000241.1 coordinate 972,105, forward strand.
GGGGAGGAGGGTGGTATAGGGATGGGTGGGGGCAGTGAGGTAGAGTGGCAGAGATTGAAATCAAAAGCGAAAGAGAGAGAGAGAGAGAGAGAGAGAGAAGTGGGGGGGGGGGGGGGGGGAGGGGGATCCCACCACTCTTTCCCACCAGGCAAAAGCTGCCAGTCATGCCATGTCAGGAAGGTGTCGAATTTGAAATGATTTCTTTTTTTCTTCAGTTTTTTCATGGTCTATGTTGTAACATATCAGTCTAGGCTAGTAAGCTTGTAACACTTACCGGTAAACAGGTTAGGGACCCAGCACTTTCAAAAGCCAAATGAGCAAATGTCAATATACCAGAAAGACATCTTGAATTTAAAGAAATGAAATGAACAAACAATGATGCTGGGCCACTGAAATTTCATTCACCCTTACAAAATTATGATTTTTGTTCTTTCCAACCTTTTTCTTTTTTCGCACTTATCCCCAACTTCAGACTGGCAACGGCTGGTGACCAACTAATATGACTGTGCATGAGAAAACCTGGCTAATGTGCAGAAAATATTTGAAATTTAATTTTTTTTTTAAACTCATCAAACTGCCTGAAATCAGAGACATAGAATATATCTTTCTATTTGTCCACCAAAATTATCCATGTTCACAATGACTTTGTTTCTGACCCAGCCCCCCAAAAGTTACTGTACATGCAACTTTAGCTTGGCTCTCTCATGCTCAGTCACAACTGCAAGCAATGTTTCAGTGATCTGTTTGTAGGTTTAAAGATGCAGCTAAAAATTACAACCAAAACTAACCAAATAAATAAATAAATAAAAACTATACCCACCCATCTAAACACAAACCTCCCACATCTACCCACCCAGTAGACTACATGCTGCTTACACACTACCCACCCGCCCACCCACCCATCCACCATATTCCCAATAAGGAAAAAAATAATAAGAAAATAAAACAAAAGGGACTACAAAACAAAAAAATACAAAAGCCCTCTCTCACCAACACACACTCCTCTCTCTCTCCCTTTCACTCCACTCATTCACCCAGAGCAGATACATTTACAGAGATGGGGAGCGAGCTCTTGTAGCTGTATACATCCTTGTCTACCAAAGGAACCTGGTCAGGTTTTGAATTTTGAATAACACATTCTCATCTCAATCTAAATTCAAAGTAGTTTCGCTCCAAACAAAATATTCAGATCGGAGACTGATTTCGTACTGGTGTTTCCGAATTTCAAAATTCAGGATTTTGGATTTCCAATTCCAAATACATGTACAGGATTTTGTACTTCAAAACATACACTATAACTTCGAAAGCAAAATTATATTCCATTGTTTCCAAATACATGTACTCAAATGCAGAGTGAAAGATTAATAAAGGAGGTTTTGACAATTACTAGAACAACCAGATTTTTGCCTCCTATCTCTGTTTAATGTCTCTGCTCACAGATGCACACACATTTGCACACACACACACATGCACACACATACGCACCCCTCCCTCTCTCCCTTTCATTCACACACCTCTCTCTCTCTGTCTCCATTTTAGGTCAGTCAGTCAGTCTGTCTCACACAACATTCTCCCTGTTCCTGGTCATGGTCAGTTGGTCACACACACACACACACGCACACACACACACACACGCAATCTCTCACGCATGCACACTCTCTCCCTCTCATTGTCTCATGTTGTCAGTTGGTCACACATGCATGCACACTCACTGTATCTTGTCTGAAGTCTGTCAGTCAGCCACACCAGGGATCTTGGTACCAGTATATGATGGTAATCAAAATCCCTGGTGACACACATCCTCTCTTTGTCTCTTGTAGGACGTCAATCAGTTGGTCCCATGCACACAATGTTGTTTAGGTCAGTCAGTCAGTCAGTCACACAAGCACCCACTCTCTCACACACATTCACACGCCTACAACCCCCGGACGAAAAAAGGCGCGCTGGTACGTTAACACATAGACGACTACCTCTACTCCCTCCAGACAAATAACACAACATGAAACACGAGATAGAATAAGAGATGAATGTAAACAAGCAAGCAGTCTTTGTACAAAATCAAATATGGTACCCAGGATCTGGTTGTCTTAAAATTTAAATGCATCCAAAAAATCCGTTGACCGTTTGAAGCACAAGTTAGCAATTCAAATATGGACCTTTTGCAATTGTATTTGAAATATAGACAAGTGATTTCACAGATTCAAAGGCAACTGAAACCCAAAACATTCTGTATTAAATATGAACTCATGGAAGATTCAATAGACTAAGTGCCTCACACAGACCATGCCTGCTTGATTACAATCTGGACGTCAGAGAGGAGAGAAAAAAAAAAGAACTGTCAGGGCATAAAATTACAAAGTCCTCAGAAGCCAAATGGGAAAATAAAGTTGTTGTGGAAAAAGAACGAAAAACAAATTTTGTTAAATTTTGCATCAATTTCAAGTTTCCAGAAAAGGACATGTTAATTTAGAATAAATTTCAATTGTTCTCAGTTTCCATGAATTTCTGCAGTTTTAAAGAGGTTTGGAAGCCCTGACAGGGGAAGAGTAACAAATAAACAAAGCCCAAAGTAAAACATAGGTTCTGGGTATCCTGATAAAAACAAACCCTTGTCCCACCCCCCCTCCCCCAAAGTATATGGCCCTAAGCTTCCATCTTTCTTTGGACAACCTCCCTCCCTGAAAAGTCTGCAAGCCTTAACTTTCTTCCCCCCCCCCCCCCCCAAATTTGTTTTGGCCATGAACTCCCCCCCCCCTCCCCCCCCCCAAAAAAAAAAATTAAAAATAAAAAATAAAATAAATAAAATAAAATTTAAAAAAATAAAGGAATAAATAATAAAGACAGAAACAATTTTTTTTTAAATTGAGAAAAATAAAAAAAATAAAAAATAAATGAAATTAAATTAAATAAATACAATAAAAATAGATCAATAATAATGAAAAATAAATAAATAACAATTCAATAAATCAATCAATCAATAAATAAATGAATAAATAAATATATATAAATGAGCCAGGATACCAAACACAAACCTATGTTTTAGTTTGGCCTCAACACAAGACACCCACGGATCCTACTATTACCCAGAAACACACTGGAAATACCACGGCACCAGAAACACCAGGTTTAAGATTAGCAAACCAATGTTTAAAGGAGTTTTCTCAAATCCCACACAATTTGTTTGTCAATAGTATCATTTTCCCTTTAATATAATCTTACTGATGGAAGAGGAACCAAGCTACTGGTACAAGCTACTTTTTTTCCCAGGTTGAATAATCAGTTTGAAGTGGAAGACTGCAGAAAACTCCTTTATGAAATTATTAAAAAAAAAACAAGGGTTAGCATTGGGGTCATTATTTTAAACCTTAGTTTGGTTCCCTATACACACACTCTCTCCAAAGCATGCTCACACACACACGTGCGCCTAGACGGGCGGGCGCACACACACACACACTCATGCGCCAGCCAGTGCGCACACACACACACACACGCGCACTCACACCTGTGTGTGCACAAATGCATGTGCACACACACACACACACATCCCTGCCTATTGGTGTTTCTGGTGGTATATCCAACATGATCTGGGTAATACTAGGATCCCCCGCCCCCTACTACCCCTAACACACAATCATTGGCCATAGACAACAAGATTACAGCGAATTAACTAGGAGAGAAAAAACTCTCCGGAAAAAAAACTATTGTTAGAGTGTTAGAGAAGGGGAAGGAGGAAGAGGTACAAAGAAAATATTAGTGAGCAAGTTGCTGATCATGCAAGGGGTGAGTTTTGTTGTTGCTGTTAGTGTTTTTTTTTGTTTTCATGCAGAGTGGAGGAGGAGGAGGAAAAGGCAAAGGAATAAAACAAGCATGCTGGGAGAAAATGTTGAACACATTGCATGCAGTTAGACAACTGAAATGAACCTAGTGGAAATTAGCAAGACTTGAGCACATGCAGTGGGAAAACCGTTGAACACAATACCCTATCAATTTATCATGCTATTAGACAATTCAAATGAGGAAATGACCAGTGGAAAGTAAGACTAGACACAGTGTGAACACAGAAAACCTACTGAGGGGTGAGTTCCTGGGGTTTTGTTTTTTTTTTTCCTTCCAGGCCAAAATGCTTCAAGATTTTTTCTTCAAAACAACAAGAACAAAAACAGGCTAAAGTGACAAGGAAAGCATTTTTAAATTTGAAATTTTGAAATATGAATAGTGAAATTTGAAATACAAATTTTGAAATAATTATGTATTATGAAATAAAAAATCTTTCATGACAAACTTTAAAAATGATTTTGAAAAACTAATTTTGAAATTCTGACCCCCCCCCCCCCCAAAAAAAAAAAAAACGAACAAAGGAAGCCCCTCAAAACCAAAAAAAAAAATCCGAACATGTGCAAATATAAATCAGCATATGTATTATATATACAGAAATGTTCCAGCCACTTTAGCATGTTTTTTCAGAAGAAGAAAAACATGTTGCACTTTTCCTGCTGAAAAGGTTCACTTTTCTGCAGAAATCTTGCAACAACATCTTAATGGAAAACAGTTAGAAAAAACAAAAACCAACCACATGCACGCTAAGTTTTTCAGCAGTTCAGAAACTGCTGAAAAACTCCCTATAAAAACTGTAATCTTGTCATATTCTATGACCAGTGATAATTACCAGCGCGCCGGAGGGGGGTTGGGGCGTGGGCTCTCCCCCAGTGGGACAGCACACGCGCGCACACCAGGGTGCACCGGGGTGTGCCATCCCATGGTTTCTCCCAGCACACCACCTCGCTGCGAGAGGGAGGCCGCCACTGGCCAGACCTCCCCGCCGCCCCCGGTCAGCCCCCTCTCCCTTCCTTCCCGCTCCTCTGCCTTCCCCAGCATCCACACTCTGGGTCGATCCTGGTGGCCCACCTTCCCCATTGCCTCGCAACCAGTGGAACCATGCCCCACCAGTGGAAGGAATCAGCACTGCCGTTGTGCCGCACTGACTTGACAGCAACAGAGTCCCTAGTCCCCCAGAAAGGGACTTTTGGGTTGTGCACCCCTTTCCAGGGTTCCAGCATTCCTTTCATCCAGTATATGTGTGCACGACGGCCTAATTGTACTACCAGACAACTCACAAAGGCATTGCTGTAGTTTACTGCACATTCCACTCAGCACTAAAGCCGTACCACATATACTGTCAAGGGTCGATGAATGAGAGAGGTAACCATCCCCGCCGGATAGGATGCCTTACCTCTCTCGTATCATCGACCCCTAACAGTATATGAGACAGCTGTGCAGAGTGCATGTGCAGTAAATCTACAGCAATGACTTTATGAGCATGCACCAGATTGTGCTGGAGACAGTGAGTTCAAGACAAGCATCATATACTTTTACTGCACATAACGTTCCTGGGAATCTTTTGTAGGCTTTGGGAGCCCGCCCTCACACCCACTTGCAGGGGCTTCATTTCCGTGTAGCTACATACTGCAACACCCCTTGTTTGCACGGTCTAGACAAATGTGGTCACAAGGTAGAAACAAATTCCCCTCAATTCGGAAATTTAAAAAAATGAATCAGTCTATGAGTATGCCTGATGTCGGACCATGCATATGAAGCCCTGCACTTTGCAGAGGGGACATGTTAGAAAAAAGATAAGTACTAAATTGTTACGTGTGAATTTGCTCTTCAGAAGAACATTTTTCTTTAATTAAAAAGCATCAACAGTACCCCCCCCAAAAAGTAACACCTGAAAACTGCATCTAAGCAGATATACATATATGCATAAATATTTGGTGTAGTGAACTTGGGGAGAGGGGACGGGTGGTTTGGGAGTTTAACATCCTTTGCAACATGTCCAGGTGATATCAAAGACAGGGAAAGGAGGAAAGGCCAGCACAACTATCTGGCCCCAGCCAGGATTGGTGTAGTGAACGAGGTGTGAGAGTGAAACAAGTGGTGCAAAGAATAAACAGGTCTTCAAGAAGCCTTGACAAAAGAGAGAGAAAAGCAACAACAGCAAAAACAAATTCCCACTCTGAATAGTGACAACTGCTTATCATACAGCACATGTGACCAAGACACATGTACACACTTAAAATATCTTTCAGATTTCCTGCTAACTCTTCATGTGTGTCAAATACATAGTGTGAGTAGTATTTTTTCATGTTTGAATCTGAGTTTCCGTCAACCCAATACATGTACTGCCCCCCCCCCCTTTTTTTTTTTTTTTTTTTTTGCACCTGAACTCCGTACAATGGTCCTTCAGTAGAATTCCTCCCCGGTCATGAGTGGAATCCACGAAGGTCACAGAAGCCAGGGCAATTTCTGCTATGCCCAATTTTTTTTCACCTGAGCTCCATGCGATGGCTCTCCAGTGGAATTCCTCCCCGGTCATGAGTGGAATCCATGAAGGTCGCAGAAGCCAGGGCAATTTCTGCTATGCCCAATTTGTTTTTACCTGAACTCCATGCGATGGCCCTCCAGTGGAATTCCTCCCCGGTCATGAGTGGAATCCACGGAGGTCGCAGAAGCCATGGCAATATCTGTTATACCCCTTTTTTTTTCCTTTTTTTTTTGTGCCTGAACTCCATGCAATGGTCCTCCAGTAGAATTCCTCCCCGGTCATGAGTGGAATCCACGAAGGTCGCAGGAGCCAGGGCAATTTCTGTTATGCCCCCTTTTTAATTTTTTTTTTTTTTTTGCACCTGAACATGCGATGTTCCTCCAGTAGTATTCCTCCCCGGTTATGAGTGGAATCCACGGAAGTCGCAGAATGCAGGGCAAATTCTGTTATGGACAATGATAAGGGCAAACCTGAGTTGATTGTGGTGCAAGCATTGTAACTAGAAACACTACCTGGAACTTGGCAGTTGTGGAACACAAGTCCATTTTGTGGTAAGGTAGTGGTGAGGCAACTAAAAATGTGACATATATGTGTGTTACACATTCCACTCAGCACTGAAACTGTACCACATACTGTCAAGGGTTGATGAATGAGAGAGGTAACCACCGTCGCCGGATAGGATGCCTTACCTCTCTCGTATCATCGACTACTAACAGTACCACCTGGAACCTTGCAGTAATGGAGTGAAAGTCCATTTGGTAGTAAGGTAGTGAGGCAACTAAAACTGTGATGTATGTCTCTGTGTGTTGCACATTGCACTCAGCACTACAGCTGTACCACATACTGTCAAGGGTTGATGAATGAGAGAGGTAACCATCCTCGCCGGATAGGAAGCCTTACCTCTCTCGTATCATCGACTACTAACAGTACCACCTGGAACCTTGCAGTAATGGAGCTAGAGTTCATTTTGAAGTAAAGTAGTGAAGAAAATGAAAATATGTGTGTGTTGGCGCGGGTGTGTGTGTTTTGGTGTATGTGGCTGTGTGCACGTTTGAGAGGTAGGCGGGGGCAGTTTCCCCTGATCTTGGGAAGATATTGCAACTGAACAGACCATACCTCACACCAGAAACCACTACAGACAGTGGATGTTGTAAAAATCTTCTGTCGCACCCATGTGCACAGGACAAAGTAAGTTGTATTGGCCTAATGCCCGCTGGCAACAAATAATCATTGCAGAACATGCTAAGAGTTTGTGGGGGTTTTTTTAGCAGGAGGATGGGGCAGACAGGGTGGGGGGGGGATCCATGGATGCTGACCCACACAACAAGGAGACAAAACAATGAACTGTCTTTGAATTGTGCAGACGAGAACAGATAATGCAAAGCAATTACCAAAGTGAGGAGCACTGCGGAAATGTCTTCTGATAAACGCCACAGCAGTGTAGTCCACACCAAATTCAGTGTAGCAAGGTAGGTGTCAGAGAGCAAAAAAAAACACCAAGAACCTCAGCAGGAGTGAAAAGACATAATCTTTTTAGCATGGTATACCAAAGACGAGAAAGTATGTCATATTGGCCTGATGTCTGCTGGCAACGGCTGACCATTGTAGAACAGTACAGATTATTTTTTTAGGGAAGGGGTGGGGTGAGGTGGGGGGCCTTGGAGAGGGAAGTGGAAGGGGGATGAATAGGCTGTTTAGTGTGTGTGTGTCGGGGGAAGGGGGGGGGGTATCTGTGCTCCCGTGCACTTCCTTTATTTAAAAATATTTTTCCTTTTTTTTTCGTTTTTAAGCTAGCTGTAGTGCAGCTGCACATCCGGGGTTTTGTGGGAGTTGTCTTCTTAAATTCCTTCCCCCTTTTTTCAAACAGCATCTTACATCACACACACATTGAGCTTTTTTTATTTTTAAAATTTAATGTGTCCCCTTTTTACTTTTGAGGACTAATTTGGTTTGTCCCCAAAAGTCTCCCAAGCGAACAAAAGTTTTCCCAGTGTAAAAGTAATGATGCTTGTGATGAAATCACCTCTCAAGCAAAATCTGGCTGTCTGATACACAACTAGACCAAAATTGTGCACACATATACTTTCAGAAAGAAATACTAGAACCTGAAAAGGAGTGCGGCCCAAAAGCCCCTTTCTGGGAGAAAAGGGAATCTGTCACCGCCAAGCCAGACAGCAGAACCACAGTACTGAAACCTTCCACTAATGGGACATGCCTCCACGGTCACGAGACAAGGGGAGGAATGGACCTACCAGAATCGCCCAGGTGTGGTGCTGGGGGGCAGAGGATCCCGGGGGGTCTGCCGGGGGTCGGACAGGGAGACTGACCAGTGCACGGCCTACCCTCACGCGGCGAGGTGGAGTGCTGGGAGCTACCATGAGATGGCGCACCCTGGCACACCCCGGTGCGCGTGCGTGTGCTGCCCCACTGGGGGCTAGCCCACGCCCCTACCCCCCTCTTAAACGAACAAACAACATATAATAATTGGAAATATATAAAAAAAAGGGCTGCATCTTTGAACCTACAACCAGATAAGTGCACAGTTTATTCTGACGCACAGGTCACCTTCAGTATAACATGGTCCCTACAGCCTGAAGAAAAATAAGGCAAAAGGAAAAAACCTAAAAAAAACCTCAACTTCAACCCCCTTTGTATGCCCATGATATATTAAGAAAAATTACTTCTGATACGTATGTCATACTGAAGGTGACCCCAGAAGTTTAATGTTACAGATACACTGAATTCCAAACAAAAACAAGCACCATTTCCATCAAAAACATTTTCTGGTTCTGAAATTGTTTAATTTAGAAAAAAAAGTTTCCACAAAAACTTTCTGATTTTCTGAAGTATTTGAACATCAAATAAATCTTTTTCATTTCTGAAACCAAAAGATAGCCTGAAGAAAAAATAATTTTGAAAAGGAGGGAAAGCTGTACAGCTCAGAGACAGACAGAGATAGAAAACAGGCTGTTGGAGCTGCCTATATCCTGCACCAGTGACATGATCACTTTTTGAATTTCAAAAACACTCAAACTTACACAAGAAGACAGGAATTCAAAATGCATTTTTGTCAGAGGATATAAAGTAACAAATAAATACTTTTTTGATGAATTAAACAATGAAGCACCAGTACCATAAATTAAACTACAGAATTATCAGAATGGCAATTAAACTTTCAGTAAAATAATTACTGAGACCTCCCACAAATACATGGTGGTTTTTTGGTGCGGTTTTTGCAGTTCTATTATTTTAAATGTGAAGGAGTACATAAAACAGATTTCTGTTGCTGTTGTTGTTTTATGTTAATGATTTTCAAACTTGGTACTGGAATCTCAGGTGCTTTCGTCTACTATCTCTGTCATGTCTCTGGTTCTGTGTACGCATTTCTACAAAATGCTCAACTCTCCAAGTGTAAGTCAGAATAAACTGTGCACACCCCTGAAACATTGCTTGCACATCTGCTGTGAAGGAAAATTCTGCAAAGAAATAAGCCAGTCCATTGGGTTAAAATAAAAACCTATGTTTAGGGTATCCCTAATATCCCCTTCTTTGCACATTTTTTCTCCAAACCAAAACAAATATTCACCTCCAGATACACAATAAAAAGTTATGAACAAGGAAAGTAGGAAGTTATCCAAGAGCATCCAAACTACTAAAAAATAAAAATAAAAATAAAAAAACAAAATAAAAGCATCCCACCCCAACCCAATCCCTTAATTTTAGGAAAATACCCCAAAAGATCATAAATTTGAAGTTCATGCCCATCCCAATCTGTTAGTATGCCTTTGACATGAAAATATGAAACATTAGCCACAAAAAAAAAAAAAAAAAAAAAAAGGAACTAAATGAAAATGGACTGGCTTATTTGTACTATTTCAATGGAATTTTCAATTAATTTCAAAGATTGTATCAGAGCCAAAGAGATACAATGACAATCAGATGGGAAATAAAACCGCGAAAAGGAACCTTTCTGCTGATTATCATTATGGTAAAGGGTCTAAAAGCACCATCAATTTGATAAGTACTCATGATAACTTATTTACAATGGACGTTTTCCAAAGCCAAAACATTGACATGTGGGTCTTACATTTTTGATGATGAAGTTTTTTTTTTGTTTTTTTTTTTTTCAACTTTCAGGTAAAAAAAATAATGCAGAATGTTTCTTCACAACAGATGAGTGCAGCACCAAACAACAGTGAAAGGCCATTACAGAACATGATGCAATTTTTTCCTACCTGCCAAATGTGTAATGGCCTACACGCAAATTTTATGATATAACCAAAACAAACAAAAGAATTTGTTTTCGAATAGACCAATGAACATTTTTTTTTCATATTGAGAATAAACAAACTTTCTTCATAAAACAGATAAATTTATGCAGTTCCTAGAACACTGACCTATTGGTGCTGCACTGCCCACTGACGTCAGGTCTGAATACATCAGACGTGATATCAGAGGCCCTACTGGGGACAGGATGGGATGTGACTGCAATGGTAGAAGAAAATAACAGAATAGAACAGGAGACAGGAAGAAAGGAGACGGAGGGGTGGGGAGGTAGGGATTGGGGTGGACAGGGACTGGAAGGGGTAGGGGGTTGGGATGGGAGGTGGGATGGGAAGGATCGCTGGCGTCCGGTGACTGATCTGTGGTACATTAAACAGAACATGGAACACAATGTAAATATGTCACAACGTAAATTCAATATACATGTATATGCAAATGACACAAAGTGCAGCATTCCCTGAGCATTTAATCTAAAGTAATGCATCTAAGGGTAACGTGAAAAAATTTACTTAAGTGTGCAAACGGTGATGCCAAATATCAAACTCACGCAGTCCAGCAGCAGCAGCAGGTGTAGTCTAGTGGTGTGGCCAATCTCCAGGGATACTCCGGTGGTGTGGCACGTCTCCAGCAGTAATCCAGAGGTGTGGTGAATCTTCAGGGGTACTCCAGTGGCGTGGCCCATCTCAGACTCCTGATATCAGAAATACACTCTTTGGCTTACTGACTAGCATGTAGTTGCAATGCCTGTATGTAAATGAGAGGTATTATGATGAAAACTGTTTGTGTGCAGGATATTTGACTATGGCTTACCAGGTGACGGCAATCTGCATGGCCCATCTCCAGGTGTCGTCCAGTGGTGTGGTCCATCTCCAGGTGTCATCTGGCGGTGAGGTCCATCTCCAGGTGTCATCCGGCAGTGTGGTCCATCCTCAGCTGTCGTCCTGCAGTGTGATCCTCTCCAGGTGTCATCAGGCGGTGTGGTCCATATCTCCAGCAGTCGCGTGGCCCATCTCTAACTCCTGAATCAGAAATACATACGTTGGCTTACTGACTTGCACCCAGTAGAATGCCTGGGGAAGGGGAAAGGGGTGCACAGGAGGGGGCGGGGGTGGGGGGAAGCAGCATTATGCTGGAAACTTTTTGTATATATAGCATATTTGACTGTGGCTTACCTGGGTATGTCCATCTGCATAACCCATCTCCAGGTGTCATCCGGCCGTGTGGTCCTCTTCAGGTGTCATCCGGCGGTGTGGTCCATCCCCATCTGATGTCTGGTGGTGTGGTCGTCTCCAGTTGTCGTCCGGTGGTGTGGTCCATCTCCAATGGCGTGGCCCATCTCTGCCTCCTGAATCAGAAATACACACTTTGGCTTACTGACTTGCATCTAACAGCAATGCCAGGGAAGGGACGGGGGATGATGGGGGGTGGAGTGCGGGTGGGGGACTAGTGACATATAATGAAAACTATTTGTGTCCAGCATATTTGACTGTGGCTTACAGGGTGATGTCCATCTGAATGGTCCATCTCCAGGTGTTGTCCACTGGTGTGGTCCATCCCCATCTGGTGTCCGGCAGTGTGGTCCTCTCCAGGTGTCGTCCGGTGGTGTGGTCCTCTCCAGGTGTCATTCGGTGGTGTGGTCCATCTCCAGCTGTCATCACACGATGTGGTCCATCTCCAGTGGCGTGGCCCATCTCCGACTACTGAATCAGAAATACATACTTTGGCTTACTGACTTGCATCTAACAGCAATGAAAGGGGAAGGGGGGGGGGAATATGATGAAAACTATTTGTGTCCAGCATATTTGACTGTGGCTTACCGGGTGATGTCCATGTGAATAGTCCATCTTCAGGTGTTGTTCAGCGGTGTGGTCCAGCTGATGTCCGGCGGTGTAGTCCTCTCCAAGTGTCGTCCAGCGGTGTGGTCCCTCTCCAGGTGTCGTACGGCGGTGTGGTCCATCTCCAGGTGTCGTACGGCGGTGTGGTCCATCTCCAGGTGTCGTACGGCGGTGTGGTCCATCTCCAGGTGTCGTACGGCGGTGTGGTCCATCTCCGACTCCTGAATCAGAAATACATACTTTGGCTTATTGACAAGCATCTAACAGCAATGCCAGGAAGGGAGGGGGGATGGTCGGGGGGTGGGGGGACATGATGAAAACTATTTGTGTCCAGCATATTTGACTGTGCCTTACCAGGTGCTGTCCATCCGAATGGCCCATCTCCAAGTGTCGTCCAGCGGTGTGGTCCATCCCCAGCTGATATCCGGCAGTATGGTCCTATCCAGGTGTCATCCGGCAGTGTGGTCCATCTCCAGTGGCGCAGCCCATCTCCGACTCCTGAATCAGAAATACATACTTTGGCTTACTGACTTGCATCTAACAGCAGTGCAAGGGGGAAGTGGGGGGGGGGGGGGTAGCGGCATATGATGAAAACTATTTGTGTCCAGCATATTTGGCTGTGGCTTACCGGGTGATGTCCGTCCGAATGGCCCATCTCCAGGTGTCGTCCAGCGGTGTGGTCCCTCTCCAGGTGTCGTCCGGCGGTGTGGTCCATCTCCAGGTGTCGTCCAGCGGTGTTGCCCCTCTCCAGGTGTCGTCCGGCGGTGTGGCCCCTCTCCAGGTGTCGTCCGGCGGTGTGGCCCCTCTCCAGGTGTCGTCCGACGGTGTGGTCCATCTCCAGGTGTCGTCCGGCGGTGTGGTCCATCTCCGACTCCTGAATCAGAAATACATACTTTGGCTTATTGACTTGCATCTAACAGCAATGCCAGGAAGAGAGGGGGGATGGTGCGGGGGGGGGGGGGGGGGGTGTAGTGGCATATGATAACTATTTGTGTCCAGCATATTTGACTGTGCCTTACCGGGTGATGTCCATCCGAACGGCCCATCTCCAGGTGTGGTCCGGCGGTGTGGTCCATCCCCAGGTGTGGTCCGGCGGTGTGGTCCATCCCCAGGTGTGGTCCGGCGGTGTGGTCCATCCCCAGGTGTGGTCCGGCGGTGTGGTCCATCCCCAGGTGTCGTCCGGCGGTGTGGTCCATCCCCAGGTGTCGTCCAGCGGTGTGGTCCATCCCCAGGTGTCGTCCGGCGGTGTGGTCCATCCCCAGGTGTCGTCCAGCGGTGTGGTCCATCTCCAATAGCCTGGCCCACCTCCAGCTCCTGAATCAGAAATACACACTTGCATCTAATATCAGAAAGGAGGGGGGGGGGGGAGGCGTAGGGGCATTATGATGAAAACTTTCTGTGCACAGCATATTTGATTGTGGCTTACCAGGTGATGTCCATCTGGATGGCATCTCCAGGTGTCGTCCATCTCCAGGTGTCCTCCAGGGCTGTGGTCCACCTCCAGGCGTCTTCCAGCAGCACGGTTCATCTCCATCGTCCATCCAGCTGGTCCCTCAGGTAGTCCCCCTGTGGTCATGCGCTGTCCTCCATCAGGTCTGAAACATGAGTCCATTTGAGACTACGAGATATGCATTTGTCAACATCATACATCAAATTTAGCATATTCTACCCAGAATGAGAAAAACAAATCTAAATGCTTTTAACAAAAGGAAATCACACTTCATAAACAGGATATTATGCTGCTCATCAAACTGTAAGTGATTTTGTTGTTATTGTTCTTGTTGTCATCATTGTTGGTTGCCAAGCACTAAATGGGCAAAATATCCTGTGAAGAGGAAAGAAAATCACAGTTAAACACTCACCCCTCAGAGGTTGCTTCTCTTCATTTTCGTCGTATCTGTCCCTCTAGCAGTCCGACCCTCAGTCCGGGGGCTGTCCAGGCCATGGTCCCACGTCCTATAGAAACAATTAACAGAAACAATGCAGTCACAACTAAAAACGCAAGAGCAGGCTTTCAGTTTTTACTATCAGTGTTTTCCACGGACATAAATAGTCAAAGCTACCCCTGAAAGAAAGTACCTAGAACCTTCATGTGGACATGCAGCTGAAGTAACCTGTAATTACAAAAGCAGGTCACTGGTTTAATTTGAAAGCACCAAACAAAAACTGGGAGTGTTAGACAGTTTTGTCAATAAGAAAGGTTTAATTGTTAGAAACACAAGATACTGTGAGGAAAAATGGAGAACACAGTCAAGCACTCACCCCTCAGAGGCTGCCTCTCTTCATGTTTGTAGTATCCATCCCTCCAGTGGTCCAGCCCTCAGTCCAGTGGTCGCCCAGGCTGCAGTCCAACGTCCTACAGAATACAGCAGCAAGATGCAGTAAAACTGAGTACACCAGTCTAAACATTCAATATGCATGACAGCTTTCAGTGCTTGTTGGTGGACCTTAAACCAGTCACAGTTACTCTTAAACTTGAAAGAAATTGAGAGAGCCTGGCACTGAAACTAATGTGGTAGTATAAGCAGCTCCCTTTCTTAATTACAAACCACACACAAAAAACAACACCACAGGAGTATCAGAACAGTTACATTAGTGAGAAGATTTGACAAACACTAATTGTGTACAGAGGAAAGATTATCACACTCACCCCTCAGATATCTTCTCTCTGGATTCTTGTGCTGTCTATCCATCACGTGCTCCATCCCTCAGTCCAGTGGTCACCCGGGCCGCAGTCCCTGTCCTACAGAAACAATGGAAGCAGTAAGATGTAAACAGAGCTGGGAACACAACCATATATAATCAATCTTACAAAAAATTTCATCATATCCCATGGAAAGAACTAACATTTACCATCCACAGCTGCATCCTAAACTGGGCGTGGCAGGGGCCTCCGGAGGTCCATCTTCTTTCTTGCTGTACCCTACCTAACCTTGTGGACTTTCCGCCAAGTATGCCACTATTTGTGAAACAATTTTTCCAAAGCTAATCGTGAAACACTGTGCATTGATGTCGCCCATAGAACATGCCATGCACTTAAGTTTAAGGGGGACTACCTAATTCACAGCACAAAGCAGGTGTCGGACACATCCAACCCGACAGACTGTTTACAAGCCAAATACATGTGAATAAAACAGGACCAAAACCGTGACTGTCCCAAAGCCACTCTGACCTCATTTTCAACCTCGTTTAACAGCAATGGCTGCTGATGTACATGTTACATTTCCTAGCAAAATGTAACAAAAAATACACCAAACAGTTTACTAATTTTACATAAGTGCCTGAACTAAGGCCAAAATCAAGGCACAGCACAGTCTGTCCCATGCACACCAGCATGAAGTTGACGGCCACCTGGGCGCTTTCTCTTACAACGCCTGCTAGTTTTAAGTTAGTCCCTACCAGCCTGAAGGTTTTAGCCTACAATTTTGTCATGCAGAAATGCATGAGAACAACAGCATATCACGAAAGACACATATGCTGCTATTGGCATACTTGACAGACATTATTGTGGTCACTCGTCTGTTTCCGTATCTCACCCAAAAAAATGTGTTTAGGTTACGCGCAGGGAAGTGGAGACCGGGTCTTAGCATACAGCATGGGGTCCACCTACAGAGCTATAGCATGGACTTCGCAGAACTACTGGGGTTGGCGTCACCAGCGTGTTTCCCTCCCGTAAGTGCCAAGGCGAGTGCCTACGACCGAGAGCGTCGCCACTGACAGAGCAATCAGAGAGGCATAAGTAGATCAACCCTACAATCAAGCGGACACTCGAGGGCCCTGTCCTCAGGTTGTCATTGCCGGGCGGGCCATGAACTCATGCAAAGTTTCACCCTGCAACAAAAAGTATACATATAAAACTTAGTGTGCAAGAATATGATACATATGTACTAACATGTTGACCAGCACAGCTCCACGTGTCTCTGGAAAAAGAAAAACACAATCACTTGATTTCCATCTGGTTTCCTACAAACGAAACATGTGGCCAACAGAGCATACAACAACATAATATCAGTGTATTTCTAATTATATATATATAATTAGAAATACACTGATATATATATATATATATATATATATAATTACATATACATATATATATATATATATACATATAATTAGAAATACAGTGATATTATATATATGTCCAAGAATCTTCTCCAACATCCAGTTGAAACATTTATTTGACATTTGTACCCAGTGACAATGTGCCATAGGCTTCTATGAAAACGGTTCAAAGCTACTACCTGTAACTACAAGTCTGACTGACACAAAAGACAGCCCAATGACCTCTCCTTTTTTAAACTGCCAATAAGTGACGAATTTATGCACATACCAAGTGCAAACTATTGCAAAGGTAAGGGGCAAGACGTATGTCAACTAAAATTTAGCCAGTGGAGAAATGAATATCAGGCTTGAAGCTACCCACTGATGTGGTGCATGCACATGATGAATGATGATGAATAATGCATACATCACATCACTTTCCTACATAACACACGAGGAAGAGCACAGTCTCCATCAATGATCATGTTACAATGTGGCCCCCCTCCCCCCCCCCCCCCCCACACACACCGAAAAAAGCGCACCGTTCAACAATGATGTGAATGGTACCAGTTAATAAGCTCTGCAGTTCAGGTAGGCATAATCAGCACTGACACGATGGTGTTACAGCCTTATCATGTCAGTTAAACTCGAAATGAACCACTGCAAGGCTCACACCGCAGACACACCCATCAGTGTCTGTGCAAACTTTATTGATGCACTGTGGGTTCTTTGAAAACGGTGCTTTGTAAACTTCAAGTTAACTCAATCATTTTCAAACATATACTGAAAACCATCCTCTCTGGCTTTCTAATTATTTCTGGCATAATTATTTTTCAGAGCGTATAGACGTGACATCTCACTGACTGATGGTACATGTATACTATAAAAAAAAATATAAAAAAAAATTAGAAAAAACAATGCAAATGGTGAGCCCAAATTGAGAACAACCAAACAGTAGCTGCCATCCCAATAAACCTTCACTGCCGGGCTAAAACTCAGATACTGATACTCAAACCTTGCTACTGGTGAAATGGATGTCGCAACACGGAGAACTTGCTGCTGGTATACTATACACTGGTACCACTCCAATCTCAAAATTGAGCAACTAACGGTACGGTTAGCTTGGACAAGCACTGCGAAAAAATGTACAGCAGCCAAGAAAGGCGTGCTAAATTTGGGTCTTCAAAAACGGCACGGTCTGCACGGTACAACCTGCACTGACCGGCAACATTTACCCGCCGTGGGGTGGGGGCATTAGGTACAAAGCGCATACTCGAGCAGGCGCGAAGGGTGTGCTTGGAGGTGGGTGGGGATGTAGGGAAAACTGATTTGCGAAAATGCAACCTTTACTGAATCTGTGCATTTTTTGTGTTTTTTTGTTGTTTGTTTGTTTGTTTGTTTGTTTTGCATTTTGTTAGTTTCTCTCCATCGCAAGAGCCCCAGTCATAACTGATTGTGCAGCACCGGCACGCAGTTAATTTAATCTCATCACTGAGGACCCCATCATTTAAAGCCCAACGTCACTGAACGTCAAGCAGAGGCTGTAACGCCACAGCTGGTTTAATATAAAGACAATCCCGACTTGGATCATTGATCTTAATTTGCCAGTTTGCAGGCAAACTCACGTACCAATAGTGATTCAGGTCAGTGCCGGGTGACTTTACTATGAGTTGGGTGGGTGTTTGGGGGTTTAACGTCCCTCTCCACCACGTAAGGGTGATATCAAAGGCGGAGCAACGAGACTTGAAAAAGACTGGCACTACTATTTGGCCGGCTCCAGACGGGATTCGAACTCACTACTCAGTCCGTCGGGCACTGAGAGTCCAACGCTCTACCATTCGGTTTTCCCGGCTCTCAGACTTTACTATGAGATTTGGGCCCGCATAAGTCTTCAGTAATTAAAAAAAAAAAAATGATAACACCACACTGCCTCAGCCATTTCAATTTAAACCGTCCTGATTTAATGAGCAGCTAGACTAGTCAGTGACTGAGGGTCAACCAACCTTGACAACGACTATGAATTTTGTGCACCCCCACCCCCCCGCCCCCCTTTCCCTTCCTCACCTCAGCCGGAGCTACAACTGGATTTTATCCATCATAATTATGACGTATACAAAACCAACAACAAAAGCAAAAGAGAACGGAGCAACTCGACTCAGCCTACAGCTCTGCTGCCGTCACGGTGAAAGACCTCAAGATTTCAAGTTAGGAAACCATGCGTAAACCCAGATCTGTCGAGGCTAATGAGACAAAAAACTACATACACTGTGCCAATGTTCCACACCGTGTTGTCTCAGGACTTTTTTCTAAATAAATTAGGAAAAAAATTCTGTCTTTTGCGGGTGGGTGGGTGGGTGTTTGGGACTTTAACGTCCTTTTCCACCACATAAGGGTGACATCAAAGACGGGGCAACGAGAAAAAAGGCCAGCACAAATATTTGGCCCCAGCCGGCTGGATTCGAACTCACTGACGACCCGAGCATTGAAAGTCCAACGCTCTACCATTCGGCCACCCCGGTTCCCCCTGTCATTTGCACTGATATACCTACTGGCGTACCTTCCCTTCTATCGTAGGTCTAGCGCATCATATGCCGAGCCGTAAGCATGTCGGTAGAAACTGCCATAGAATTCAACAAGCAAGCAATCACTTGCACGACCAAAATAAACCTGGGTGTCCAGGCATATACCAAACTTCAAAACATTCACTCGGCAGAATCAAAACTTTGGACCGGTGATTGACCCGTGAGCGCATAGACTGACACCAGCTTGATGTTAGTTATGACTTTTAGTTTAATGAGCTTTGACAAAATCACTCATTTCAAGTATACAAACAGTGACTGTTTCTACGAGCGGCGGCGTGACGGTCCTACTAATTACCGAAAACGACTCTTAATACGGATAGAACGCGGTTAAAACATAGAAATAACAACACACAAACATTATTTAAGGTGAAAAAGAGGCCTTAAAAAGCTAAAAAGATAAAATGATAAAGAAAAAACGTGACAATGCAGAAAATAACCAGTCCGGATCAGAGTCGCTTCCCTTGGGAGACACGTTCATTTCGTCCTGTTCTCTTGGAGTGAATAAGTACTTTTTTTTCCTTTTAACTAGTTCAAGGCCTCTTTTTTCACCTTTAATCATGGTTATGTGTTGTTATTTGTATGTTTTAGCTGTGTTCTACCCGTATTTAGAGTTGTTTTCGGTCGTTTTCGGTAATTAGTAGGACCCGCAGCGTGATAGTGTCAGTGTAAACACTGAACACCGACCGTAGTTAGTGAGCGGAGCAGCGTACGCAAGTTTACACACATCAGACGCGCTGATCATGGTGACTGACTGACAACTGACAAGTGTTACCGATCCCATCGTGAAAACCGGCCGGCTGAAATACCGCACTGCACGTGCAATACAGTTTAGGTCATGCTGCAAAGTGTCACAGGGCTCCTTGTACAAGTCCCATCATGGTGTCAGCCGACTGGGTCACGATTTGTAGTGTCAACAAAATGGCGTATCACTGACGATCCGGCAGTCACGGCGTGTGGCATCTCAGTCATAACAAGGCTCGAGTAGCCCCGCGTACACCGCTTGCCGCAATCAGTGCCAGGAAAATACAGATCGTTACTTAATTAAGTGTAGTCGGTGACCAGCGATTGTCACCAACTGTCGCGAAAAACAAATGGGAGACGGGACAAGGAGGAGGGGGGGGGGGGGCTGTACTACTGAGAAGCCGCAAACCCTTGGTTCATCCACTCCCTATTCCACTACTGAACTTGTGTCGACTATCGCACCATCGAAGTGACTTTTGAACGAAATAATGATGTTGCTACCCACCACAATTCACGTCAAGATCCTGCCAAGTCATTCTCTTTTGCTACCCACCACAATTCACGTCAAGAGTCCGGCATTACTGACAAATGCGACAGGTGGGTACAGTTCCCCGCCATTTTGAATGGAGAATTGACTCCGGCACTAGCCTACTAACAGGCTATGATGAGGAAGCTGCTGATTTTGCAATCAAAACTGATAATTATCCGTTTCAAATCATCGGGGGGAAAAAACTAAAGAAAACGTCCGATGCAGCCGCTTACTGAATCCCTGGCTATAATATTATCCTTCACCAGTCCAATAACCGTAAAACCTGTTTGAAAACTTCTATTTCACATGATCTTAACTAAGTTGAAACACAACAGGCACAGCACAACACACACACGTCCTCACCAGCTAAGACCCGAGACTCAAAAGAGCCCGCTGCAAGATGGGGACTTCTCGAGGATTTGGGGACTCGTTCAAAACTGAGCACAGGGGTGAGCAAGTTGTTTAATGCAAAACTATTTTGATCATTGACAGCGCGGATTTGAGATAAAATAAAAGATTTCAAAAGAGAATGACTTGGCAGGATTTTCAGTTTAGATCTGGATAGGTGTAACTGGGCAAAACAGAAAAGAAAAAGTAAACTGAGCCATGCACCCTCTACCCCCACCCCCCCCCCCCAACCCTGCCTCCCTCTTCTGGTTTTGGCATGTCCCTATGAATTCTACCGTAGAGGGATAAGGCAAAATAGACGAGGCACGGCGACGGACGAACGTGGCTCACTGTTGTCGCCCTACACATTGTGTGTGTGTGAGCACTAATCACTGTATCAGTGTATGCACTGTGTACTATCACCGCCTCTATCATTGTCACAAAGAAGAGAAACTGTCGTCTGCTCAAATATTTTGCACGTACGCTCCGGGGGCAGTAGTGTTTCGACTGACAACACACCTGACCCAAACTGTTCTGAATTAATCTGCCAAAGGAAACAGTGTAATTTTAATGGAGTTTAAAACAATGGCAACTGTTCGCGTCTCGCTGTCTCAGTTTCTAACGATGAATCCCGGCAACACTGAACAAAAACAACAACAAAAACAACAACAAAAAACAGACACACACGCACCACTGACCATCCACCCTGACAACAGAAACACTGACTGAAACTTTGCGGAATAAAGTTAAGAGCGGCTTATGAAGCTGTCAGCGAAAGAAAATTTATTCTCCATTTCACGGCATTTATATTTTAGAATAATATTTGGGTGTTCTGTGCCTACTCCCCCCCCCCCCCCCCCCAGTCTTGGGCTTCACTGACGTCCCTCTTCACGAAGGGAGCCGGGATGGCCGAATGGTAGAGCGTTGGACTTCTAATGCTCGGGTCGTGAGTTCGTATCCCGGCTGGGGCCAAATATACTGTATAATTATATACTGTAGAAACCAGCCTGATATATCTGCTCAGTAACAAACTGGGTTGTCGCCTTTTCCCACAATATACGGGTGATATTTAAGACGGGGAAACGAGAAAAAACACAAATATTTGGCCCCAGCCAGGAATTAAATTCACGACGGACCCGAGCATTGGAAGTCCAATTTTCGCATCTGCAAAAAGATTTTCAACAAAAGACATACAGTACGCTAATTTGCAATCGGCATCCGATTGACAAAGCATGACCAGATTAACGTGACTGTAATGGTGAAAGTGATGACGACATAAGGTAGCCGTACTACAAACTTTGACGTCACAACCGGCGTTACAAACGTCATGATCATGATGATGGTGATACACACAGGAAACAGTAGTATCCACACGAAACTAGAAAGAAAAAACAAACAAACAACAACAACAATAACAACAAAACACACACACACACACACACACACACACACACACACACACACACACACACACACACACACATATATATATATATATATATATATATATATATATATATATATTGTGCATTTTTTTGCAAGCCCAGCTACTGTGTCAACCTTAGTTCTGAAGTTATGCAATCGCCGCAGGGTAGGCATGTCAGTGTTTGGAAACGCCAGCGTGAAGGATAAAGGCGACAATTGATGATCACACGCATGATGGCCTTGACTACACACCTGTCTACTTGTATTACCACCAGGGACACCAGCCACCATCATCTTACTTACTTACTTAGGCCCCTGGCTCCAAGTGGAGCATAGACCATCGACAACCCTTCGCCATCGCACTCTGTTCTGGGCTATTCTTGCTACTCCAGTCATCATCATTAGCTTGCTTTACGTCCTATGGCTTTTGGCCCTTAAGGACAAGTTGTTCCTGGCGTGTGACTTTGGCTGCTTGGCTAGGCGAGTGTCTTTGGGGTGTGTGAGGGCTGATTTGCTTAGCTTTGGTCAGCGTCTACTCCAGTCCAGTTGGTCCCCTGCTTATATAGCTCTGCCTCGGTGTCCCGCCTCCAGCTGTTGCGAGGCCGGCCTCTCCTCCTTTTCCTTGTGCTGGCTTTTTCATCGTTGCCCCGTCTTTGATATCACCCTATGTGGTGGAAAAAGACCTTAAATCCCCAAACACCCACTCTTCCTTTCCCCCTGCGGGTTCCATGTCAGGGCTTGGCGTGTGGTGCTAGATGCTGGCTTCCTGGGGGTGTGTCCAATCCAGCCCCACTTCCTCCGCAGGATCTGCTTAGCCACTGGTTCCTGCCCCGCTCGCTCCCACAGCTCTTCGTTCCGGATCCTCTCTGGTCATCGGATGTTGAAGATGCGCCTCAGACAAGCCACCATCATGGGAGACGGAAAACATTGAAGTGACACGCCGGCTGCACCTCAGTGACTGCCCGGCAGAAATGGTCCAACTGAGGATGATGATTATGCAAATGACAGGGACACCTTGGTTGGCACGTTGACAGCTAATTTGAGTCGTTGTTGCTGTGTCCATGTTTGTCATAAGACTTTGACTGACGAGGAAACTCTGGCTGAAAGTCACTTATAAGTTACACAAGTTACACATGTGACAACTGATTTGATTCATGTTGTTATTATTGTAATGTATGTATCGGTGACATGAAGGACGTATTACCTGGATCGTGTTAATCAAAACTGTATCAGGTGAACACATAAAACCTTCCCTGTACATTGATTTTAAAAAGTGGTGGTAACTTGATTGCATCGTGCTGTTTCATTGTGTTATCACAGCTGTGTCAGGAAAACACGCATTAAAAAAATCATGTTTTCCTGTATTGACTTGGATCAGTACCGACAGCCGTACCTATTACTAATTTACTACTGACGCAAGATTTAGCTCCATTCGCAGCGACTGGTGTAAACATCATTGTTGTTCCTGTTTGTGTATGTGTGTTTGCTCTCAGACTCATTTGATTTTGTTTGTTCAGTTTGTTCACCCTCGTGACAGCGCCCAGTGGCCTGATATCAATAAATGTGGAAGAAATGTCAAAGACACAAGTAAAGGCATTGAAGAATACAGCATTTACTGAAAGAATCCAGGCAGGATTAGTGCAGTATTACAGAATCGAATTTGACTTTGCAGTCCGCAGGATCCTTGGTTCGTACATTTTCACGTCGCCGCCGTGTGTGTGGAAGGTTGGGACGACGTCAGGGTCAGTAGATGTTGACGATGGGTGTGGTGACAACTTTTGTCTGATACGGGCCACTGAGGACGATGTCTCCCTCAACCCTGACTCGATCAATAACGTAGGAAGGGCGAGATAGGAAGCCGAAGGTCTGGGGAGATAACACACACACACACACACACACACACACACACACACACACACACACACACACACAGTATTAAACACATTCAAAATATGTTGCTTGTTGGCATTGCTGACAGATTGCTGCATAACCACTGTTTGCTCTTCCTATCCCTGTGTGTGTGTGTGTGTGTGTGTGTGTGTGTGGAATGGAAACAGGAGTACTGAACCTTGACAGGCATCATGGCTGTGACATGGAAAATCCGAGGTTTCCCACTGTTGGCTAGGTTGACGTATTCCTCTCCCATGGCCTTCATGTGTGCTTTGAACGTGGTCAGGTTAACACCTGCAATAATGGTACCTCGGCAGTTAATTACAATTGGGAGGTCAAGTGACTGACGGAGAAAGGCGTCAGACGCCGAAAATGTGTTTGTGAAGAGGCTCGGTCAGTACCTGTAAGAATGGTGTGCGTATCTCTAATCCTTTGACGGAAGAGGAGGTACATCTACGGCAAACGGATTGACACCGCGAGTGACTAACCGGCTATCTGTTTTAGCGGAAGGGCTTGCAGCAAGTTGGTTTTCTTTCTTGTATACAAAATACTTCAAGGAGTACATGAATCGTCCCCACTTTTAGTGCGCAATTACCTGTCTGTGTGTGTGTGTGTGTGTGTGTGTGTGTGTGTGTGTGTGTGTGTGTGTGTGTTTTACAAGGAACCTGTGAGATCTTTTTTCTTTTTGTCCCATTGTTGTAGTACGCCACCTAAAACTAGCTCGCACACCGTGTCAAAACGGCCACTGTCGCAGTACGTATAAACTGGGGGGTTCGGGGGGGGGGGGGGGAGAGAGAGAGAAAGAGAGAGAGAGAGATGCTAACCTTGCTCAAGAATGGTGACTTCCATCAAGTGAAGATTGTCATCAGAAAGGGCGATAACGCTATTGTCATGTACCCCGCTCGCCCCATAATACTTGTAGAAGTTGCTGAGGTGTTCTGCTGGGTACACGTCGACTTGACTGGCTCCCGGGAAGGACAGGCTGGCGTACTCCGTGTGGTTACTGTACTCCTTCATCACCACTGTACAATACAGTACAAAGGGAAATAGTATCAGCGAAAGGAAGAGCTACTTAGCAACGGCACCTCTTCCTTGTCAGGTTGTGTATTGCAGTGTCGTGATTCGGACTGACTTTCACATCGGGATAGCACCTTTGTCATAGACGACTCTGCAAAAAAAAACTAAACGAGGCCCGAACTGAAATAGCCATGAGACTTATGCCTGGGATCTACTGGTGCCCTGTGAAGAGTAAGAGGTTTGACGCTGTAGGCGTTGCGCCCCTAAAGAGACTGAACCGTGAACGGTCTCATCGTCAGTGACAAAGGAAAAAGAAACATGGACGCACTGAACCGCGACCAGTTTTGCGTCTTTCCTGCTAAGAACCCCAGGCCATTCACTTATCGTAGAAAAGTTATTTATTTATTTATTTATTTATTTTGAGAGAGAGAGAGAGAGAGAGGGAGAGAGAGAGAGGGAGAGAGAGGGAGAGAGAGAGAGAGGGAGAGAGAGAGGGAGAGAGAGAGAGAGAGAGGGAGAGAGAGAGGGAGAGAGAGAGAGAGAGAGAGAGAGAGAGAGAGAGGGAGGGAGAGAGAGAGAGGGGGAGAGAGGGAGAGAGAGAGGGAGAGGGGGAGAGAGAGACAATGACAATCCTTTATTTTACAACGGTAGAAGATTTTGGCCAAAGGGCCAGTTTACAACCTTGCCGTTGCTAGACTACAGTATAAGACTAAAAGCTTAGGAGTATACACATTACAGACACTTAAAAATGAAATACAAGAAGGCGGAGAATAAGCATGATAGTTAAAATAGATGGCAGGGATAACCAAGAAAACAGAAATGATTAAAGTTAATGCAAACTAACATGATTATGTAAATATGTACATGTTGGGTGTTAGTAAATTACTACGGTAATAATGCTTAGTGAAGACTGGTTTCTAAGTACGTGTGGACGAAACTGGCTTTCCAGCTCTATTGAACTGAACGAAAAAAGTTAAAAAGCCGCTTCTTAAAGGTATAAAGTGAAGGGGATGATCTCACATGGAGAGGCAGCGAATTCCAAAGATCGGGACCAGAAAAGGATAGACTGGATTTGTACTTGTCAATCCTGGGGCGGGGGATTTTAAACTGATTGTGGGACCTGGAATAAAGGGATTCTTTTTGTGAAAACAAGGAGCAAAGATATGGCGGAAGAGTGTGCTTCCAAGCCTTGTACATTGTTAAACCTTTATTAAACTGAAACTGCTGTTTTAGTGGTAGCATCTCTAATTTTTTAAGTTTTTGGTCCGTTGACAAGAGGGGATCAGGAAGGATTAATTTCGCTGCCCTTCGGTGTAAGGAATTCAACCTCTTCGTGTGGACTTCCCCTGAACCATCCCACACGGTAGATGCGTAGTCCAAGTGAGACTTTATATGCGCATTATAGAACATTTTGCGGGCATCAACATCGACCATATACCTTAGTTTGGACAACATGTAGAGGTTACGAGAGACAGTCTTACAGACATTGTCTATATGACTTTGCCATTTGAGCTGGTTGTCTATCGTAATCCCTAGTAGGCGATGTTGGGTAACCTGCTGAATGTCGCGGTCACTGAAGGACAAGCTGAGAGACAAGGGGCGGAGCTGATGTTTTTGGCGTGTGGTTATGACCATTGATTCAGTTTTATTTGGGTTTAGAATCATGTGATTACTATCACACCAGTCAGACACTTCGTCCAGACTCTGCTGCAGTCGTGCACTGATGTTGTTAAGTTCTGTGTCAGGAGTGTGGATGGTTGTATCATCTGCGAACATGTCACATGTGACTTCGGTGTGAGTTATATGGAGAGGTAAATCATTGATAAATAAACAAAACAGAAGTGGGCCGAGCACAGAGCCCTGAGGCACGCCGTGTTTCACCAAACCAAGGGAAGAAAAAGAACCATTTAACAGAACCTTCTGATTCCTATCAGACAGGTACGATTTGAAAAAAGACGTTGTTTCTGAGTTCGGCAAATAACATTTTAATTTTTCCAGCAGAATGTTATGGTTGACTAGGTCAAATGCTTTCTTGAAATCTAAAAATACCACACCTGTTACTTTTGACTCGTTCACAGAAGACAACCAAGTGTCTACTAATCGTGACAGGGCTGTGGGGCAGGAATGTTGCGGACGAAAGCGAGAGAGAGAGAGAGAGATGTTCTCACCTATTAGAAAGCGGCGCCCACTCAGCGTCTGGAAATAGAAAATAGGTCATAGTTCAAACGTGACCCGCCATTCCCTTTCTCTGCTGCATTTTGTGAAAGTCATTCGATTACAGTTGAGGTTGTTTTTTCTTGTAACACAAGGTATCCACATGAAAAGCGGTTGAGCCTCGCTGTAGCGGCGCTGTAGCCGCGCTGCGGAAATAGTAGAGAGACTTAACGCGCCTTCATCACTGAGGAGAGTATGCAAATTCAGCCTCTGACGTCATCACATCCTGCGTGCTTTGGGGTCACCCGCCAGAGGCTTCCTCTCCGAAACCATTTTCCCTCTGCGAACTTCGTGAGAATCGCCCATTCTACGAAGCCATTTTCGTACGTCTTTTTATGTACTCAAACTTGTAGAATGTGTTGTTTGCGCATTACTTATAGGTCTACTGATGTTTCATTTTATGAAATTCGCAGTCAGCAGTGGGTGGAGAAGATCCTAAATATTTTATTTTTCGATTTTACTGGGACACCCCACGAGCGCTGTCCTGCCTGCCAAATCCAATATGGCGGCCACAAAGGTGCGCCTCGCTTGAGATTTTTACAAACATTTTACCAATCGGTTAAATCCTAGAGAGGTCCAAGACTACAAGAATAGGGGATCAATTTCATTAAAAAATGCGATGTGAGGACATTTTGTGTTCAGCGAAGCCAGATTAATGTAATCAGTGAACGGCTTGTGTTGACAAGTAACCACGCTGGCTTTCGTCTGATGAGAGACTCGCATCCTGACTGGAGTTGTCTCCCTTGTCTCCTTACTCTGCGAAATTCGGTGGCACGCTAAACGGGTGGCCACTACGAAACCCCGGGTAGTGCGCTGTGATGACGTCAGAGGCTGAATTTGCATACTCTCCTCAGTGAGGAAGGCGCGCTAAGTCTCACTAGTAATAGAGTTTATTGTTGGAGTGGCCACACGAGTCGCTACCACCGCGCGGTTACCGCGAGTTCACTGCTAGCGTCGAGCGGTGGTAATGTTCCAAACAATTAACACCGCTCAAAGCTCGCGGTGGCCGGCCTAAAAATAAATGTGATGCATTTTTTTTTTTAAAACGTGATGGGGGTGAGCAGTGGTCTGGTAGCGCGTTGGATTTAGCGGCTGCGCTACTGAATGGCCGTCACCAATGTCACGGCGATGAAGCGTGGGTTCGAGCCCAGGTCTAGCTTGTGATATGTGATACCGGTTTTTCGTGGCTGCCGGGCTGCTCATCGGGGGAGGCAGCCCGAATTTCCCGAAAGGGATAATAAAGTAAATAAACAAACCAAAAAACACCCCCCCCCCCACCCCCCCCCCCCACCCCCCAAAAAAAATCGTCTTTTGTGTCTTTTTTTCGCAACGTAAGTGCTTGCAGAAGAAGATGCTTTTGAAAATGACATACGCCGACCAAACCTAATCTCTGTCATCAAAAAGAATTCCTCGTCGTATATATGGCGATGGTTCAGACAACTCTGAAAGTAAAGGATACCTCCTCTCTGCCATTTTGATTCTGTCTATGAACAGATATTACAACAAACCGTGCACAGCTAGCGGCAGGCTAGCATACAACTAGCTACGGCAGTTATTCATGTGGCCACGCAAGCTTTAACCAGCAGCGCAGCTGGCTACTCGCTAGCTAGCTGCTAGCTATCGCCGCTTTTGGTGTGGCCACCCACCGCTCACTGCTCAACAGCTCGCTTACCGCTAACTCACAGCGCGGCTACAGCGCAGCTTGTCATCTGGACGAACCCTTAGGCCGCGTCCACATGAAAAGCGGTTGAGCCGCGCTGTAGCCGCGCTGCGGAAATAGTAATAGAGTTTATTGTTGGAGTGGCCACACGAGTCGCTACCACCGCGCGGTTACCGCGAGCTCACTGCTAGCGTCGAGCGGTGGTAATGTTCCAAACAATTAACACCGCTCAAAGCTCGCAGTGGCCGGCCTAAAAATAAATGTGATGCATTTTGTTTTAAAACGTGATGGGGGTGAGCAGTGGTCTGGTAGCGCGTTGGATTTAGCGGCTGCGCTACTGAATGGCCGTCACCAATGTCACGGCGATGAAGCGTGGGTTCGAGCCCAGGTCTAGCTTGTGATATGTGATACCGGTTTTTCGTGGCTGCCGGGCTGCTCATCGGGGGAGGCAGCCCGAATTTCCCGAAAGGGATAATAAAGTAAATAAACAAACCAAAAAACACCCCCCACCCACCCACCCACCCCCCCAAAAAAATCGTCTTTTGTGTCTTTTTTTCGCAACGTAAGTGCTTGCAGAAGAAGATGCTTTTGAAAATGACATACGCCGACCAAACCTAATCTCTGTCATCAAAAAGAATTCCTCGTCGTATATATGGCGATGGTTCAGACAACTCTGAAAGTAAAGGATACCTCCTCTCTGCCATTTTGATTCTGTCTATGAACAGATATTACAACAAACCGTGCACAGCTAGCGGCAGGCTAGCATACAACTAGCTACGGCAGTTATTCATGTGGCCACGCAAGCTTTAACCAGCAGCGCAGCTGGCTACTCGCTAGCTAGCTGCTAGCTATCGCCGCTTTTGGTGTGGCCACCCACCGCTCACTGCTCAACAGCTCGCTTACCGCTAACTCACAGCGCGGCTACAGCGCAGCTTGTCATCTGGACGAACCCTTAGAATGGTAGTTCGGTGGTGCGAAATAGTGTTGACTGGACAAATGGCAACGACAGTGGCAGGTTGAAAACTTTTTTTTCTCTCTCTCTTTTTTTTTTTTGGAACCTCAGTTATAGGCCCGCTTCAAGCCACAAAAAAATTAAACGTTTCTTGATTCTGTGTTTTATTATTTCTTTTTTTAACTTGGTTGAGCGTACCGTCTTCACTGGTTCTGAATGCAACACAACAATTTATCTACGGTTGATGGACATGTGACAAATGAACAAAAAAAAAAAAAAAAAGTTGAAAACTACAAACATGTGAATTACCCACGTGGAAGGAGAGTAACTTATGCAGTTACCGTAAGGAGCGTAACTGTAATGCCCGTCTCAAAACAAAACAATTATGGCATTATCGTATCTGCAATTTTGTCTAGGTCACTTTTGAATCTCCCAGGCTAAATTATGCCGAAGAGGGTTATTGATTTTTGTACAGAATTCTGTAAAAAGTCGGCGGTTTAATTTTTCTTTTGAATCACAAGTATGCGAAGAAAGACAACGTCCTGAGCGGACATCTACGTACCTTGAACTTGTAGGGGACGTTAAAACCGTTGAAGGCAGCCAGGACATCATCGCTGGACAGATCTCCGCGGATGTCGTAAATCAGGAACTCATCCTGTGCGGGAATGGATTCGACCAGGTCAATCAATTCCTTGGGCATAACGTAAGGCATCAGTGCGCATGACAGGAAGGCCGTGAACATAAGCAACATCTTGAAAACTGCGGCGTCCAATACAGAGTAAGCTTTCTGAGTGGCGAAAATGTGTTTGGAGTAGAAAGAGTGTTTTGTCAGCTGAAACATAAAACATAACAGTACTACTGCTAGTGTTTGTAACGTCTACATGATACAGTGAAAAGATATGGGATAAACTAACTGTGAATTTAAGACCGAAGAAAGTGCTGGCTGGTTGTATAGGGGTTTAACGTCACATAATGGTGGGCAACGAAGAAAAAGCCAGCACAAATGTTGGGCTCCGTGTCGGTATTCGAACACAAGGAAATGAACCATTAGCAAGTAGCAAAATAGTTTATCTTCTTATGATGGATAAAAGAAAAGAAATAAAGTATAGTTTCCATATTGTTTCCATCTTCGTCGAGTTCCATGAAAAGCTGGTAAAATTCCTCAACACGTGTTTCACAAACATTTCGTTTATTTACAGCACAATAAGTCCAGATTGTGAGTATTTTGCACCAGTTGGCGTTTGACATTACCTTGTGTGCTTGTCGCTGTCGGCGAGTCGTCAGCGTGTGTGGGGAGGTTGTTGCTGCAGCTGCACATCCAGTGTCATGGAAGAATTAATATGCCTAGATTTTTGGAGGGGTGTGTGTGTGTGTGTGGGAGGGGTGGTTAAGGAGGGGGGAGGCGTAGAAATGGGCAATGTACGTATTATTATTATTATTATTGTATTAACCATTTCGCTGCCACGCTCACAAAATTTCACGAATCACACATGTAGCCTCACTTTCAAACTTGTTGAAATTCCAGTCGTTCGAGGGGAGGGAAATGGGCAAAGTATTATTATTATTATTATTCATTTCGCTGCCACGCTCACAAAATTTCACAAACCACACATGTAGCCTCACTTTCAAACTTGTTGAAATTCTAGTCGTTCGAGGGGAGGGACATCCGAGTGGTAGAGCACTGGTTTTTTAATGCTGGGATCATGAGTTCGAGTCTCGGCTGGGGCCAAATATTTGTGCTGGTCTTTTTCTCGTTGCCCCGTCTGTGATATCACCCACATGTGGCGGAAAAAAAGAACCTTATTATAACCAAAGTTGTTCGAGTGGCTGTAAAAACGTCTCTAGGGGTGGGGGTAGACACCATATTATCTGTGAGTGACCAAACGTGTGTGTGGCATTGAAAGGGTTAAGGTTGAACTTACAGCAGAGGACAAGGCCAAGCAGGTGGAGGGGGGGGGGGGGGGGGGTAGGTATTTTGTAACAGAGTAACAGTGACAGGAAGATTGAATTTCCTAAGGGTCCGGGGGGGGGGGGTCACATTAAAACTGCATTTATAAATGACTGCGTTCCAGCTGAATTGATTCTTGTTGTTATTGTATTCATGTATATCTGGGTGACATCAAATGGTGTATCCCTTAGATTGTGTTAATCAAAACTGCATCAGGTAAACACATAAAACTGTCCCTGTATATTGATTTTAAAAAGTGGTGGTAACTTGATCGCATCGTGCTGTTTCATTGTGTTATCACAGCTGTGTCAGGAAAACATGCAGAATAATGAACATGTTGTACCAGTATTGATTGGCCATGTTTATTTGGGAGACTCACCAAACCGTGACTAACAGCCGAGCATACAAATTCTGTAGCGCCTCTAGAAATGTAAATAGAAGCACACACAGTACTACCGGGTAATTCTGGTACCAAATGATAGATCAGACTTTGGCGCATCCAGGGCTAGTTTGTCCGGTGAATGCACGCAGGCAAACAGGTTCAACTGTATATTATACTATTCTAGGTTAGTGTTCGGGAGTAGGGCCGTAGGTGTAGTTGGAGGGAGGTGACGGAGAAGAAAGCTGTAACCCAGGGCCCAGTTTGTCACCTCCCGAGAACTTGGTCAGCCAGCCACTCTCTCGCACCGACCAGTCAGGCGCGGGCAAGACTTGGCTGCATCTCATTAAAAAGCAGTCAAAAAGTCATGGCGTGCACATGCTATTAAATGATCTTGGTCTGTCGTATTTTGGGTTACAACGTCAAAATGTTAATTATTCTATTGACCAATTCAAAAAAATAGTGAAGTAGAGATTGCGCGACCAGTATTTGCAAGCTTGGAAACAGGAAGTGGTTGAAAATAATGTATGTATAACATACAGATTGTTTAAAGATAATTTTGGGTTTGAAGAATATTTGATAAAAATCTCTGTTGCTGCACGGCGAAACCTCCTGAATTTTAGACTTAGCACTGAATCACAAACTGCCAGTTCAACACCAGAGACTACTAGGAATACCAAGGAATGAAAGAGTACGTTCACTCTGTGAAAAAAAAAAGAGATAGGGGACGACTTTTAATAATTATTCAATTGCCCACACCCGCTAATAAAAGAAAGCCGTATAAGCTTGTTACCAAAATATTACCACTCCCACCCGGCTAATGTCATGAAAATGCACACTTTAATGAATAAAAAGAACAAAGTACAACTACTGAAACTGTAACGCTTTATAACAGTAATATTCAAATTCTTTGGATTTGTGACTTTCTTCGCTCATCGGTCAGTCAACTCATATTGTAAAATGTAATACTGTTTTTATCATGTCTGAGTTGCTCGTAACTTGGGCATATTTTCCAGCTGCTGCACTATGCACCATACCAGTAATGTTTATGTTCTTAATGTTTGTGTATGTGTGCGAGAAATGTGTAGTCAGTGAGGGCGATGTTGATTATGATGTATGTACATACTGACATAGCCGCCCGCGGTGATATAATTTTGACTGTATCGTGGCTTTAAAAGCCCCTTGGGCTCAGAGCCGGCAATAAAAAATCTTCTTGGCAAATCTTCTTTTCGGCCGGATAGGCCTTCCTCTTGACACGTGTTCGACTCAGCGTAGCCTATATATATACTAGATTTTGTTAATATACACGTCACGACGCAAGATTAAGTTTAGCTCCATACGCAGCGATTGGTGTAAACATTGTTGTTCCTGTGTGTGTGTGTGTGTGTGTGTGTGTGTGTGTGTGTGTGTGTGTGTGTGTGTGTGTGTGTGTGTGTGTGTGTGTGTGTGTGTGTGTGTTTGCTTTTACAATCTTTTTATTTTGTTCGTTCAGTTTGTTCACCCTCATGACAGCAGCCGCGTCCGGCCTGACCAGGTAAAGTGTGGAGGCTAAAAGACATAAACAAAGGTCGGCATTGAGGAATACACTATTTACTGAAATAATCCAGGCAGGTTTATTGTATTGCTGTATTACAGAATCGAATTTGACTTTGCAGTCCGCGACATCGTCGGCCACGGTTCGTACATATTCACGTTACCGCCATGTGTTGTGTCGAAGGTTGGGGCGAGGTGTGGGTCAGTAGATGTTGACGAGCGGTGTGGTGACCATTATTGTCTGATATGGGCCACTGAAGACGATATCTCCTTCCACGTTCATACGACCGAAAATATAGGAAGGGAGAGATACGAAGACAAAACCCTTAAGTAATCACACACACACACACACACACACACACACACACACACACACACACACACACACACACACACACACACACACACACACACACACACACACACACACACAATACGTGGACAAAGCCGGTTTACACAGTCAGTCCAGCTAGTAGTATCATAGTCCTCCGACTGATCCATCGCCAATGGTCGGCAACTGAGGATGACATCAGTGATAACTTGAATTATGCAAATGACAGGGACACCTTGATTGGGACGTTGACAGCTAATTTGAGTCGTCAGTTATTGCTGTGTCCATGTTTGTCATAATGGCCATGTCACACGAGAGGGCAAAAACACTTGAAAACATTGTTTTCAGATGTTTTGCTGCGAAACAACGTGTTTTGTCGTGCGACATACTTCACAACAATGTTTTAAAAACATGTTTTGATCGTGTTTTCAGTTTTAGAGCCTGCCCTAAAATCCGAAAACATGTTTTGTGTTTCAACCAATGAAAGCCGCCGTGCGAATTGTCAAGTGACACCTTCCCGTCTACGCACTCTACGCATGTTTCGATGTTGTTTCGCAAAACATGTTTTCACGTGTGTCATGTATTGTTTCGGAAAGCATGTTTCGGGCGTTTTGCCTTTCAAAACATGTTTATAAAACATGTTTTATAAAACATGTTTTAGGAAAACATGTTTTCCGTGTGACATCGCGTCTTATGATGTGGATGATTACACGGCCGGCACCGCCGGTGCCGTAGTTCCCGGGCCTGGTTAATGCCGGGATATTTATGACAGGAAGCGTGGAATGCGGCCCTGTCCCGCAGTCCCAAACCACATGGACCTCCATAGCATCATCTTACTATCATCCTCATCTCCATCATCATGCATAATAAAAATTGTCCCAGCCGGCTTCCGAGTCCTCCGTGGGTTCCACCCATGACCTGGGAGGAACACCACTGGAGCTGGCAAAGAGTTGGGGCAGCAAAAAAAAACTACAAACACCAAAGTACCAAATCTGGCTTGATGATGGACAACGAAAAGGCCTTTCCAGACCCCGTAGCTGATTAAAACTGACAATATGATTTTAGGACCGAACGTTCGTGTAAATAAAGGGAGGCAACGTATCATTTCTTGTACTCAGGTGTCATTTCGAAGTTACTTCCCCTGAGTGAATAAGGAACGGGAATCAATTTCTTGTGCTGTAAATGACCACACATCTGAGGCTTTACCACTCTACTTCTTTTATGGCACTTGCAATGGTTTGCTGCAGAGCGGCGGACACTGAGCTCTGTCCACTGAGTTAGTGTCGCTCAGTTGGAATAGTTCGCCTGTTAAGGGGGTGCAAATGTCACAGTATACCACGGCCATGCACAGGAAGGGCAAAAAGTAAACTCCAGTTGTCCACTATAACGGGGGCGACTGTATCCCGCAACGCGGGAGGGGGTGCAAAATAATGTTCTCCGGGGTCTGGCGAGGTGAAGTCACTTTGCCGCTGACTTCGTTCTAGGCTTTATGCGCAACAACAGACTGGTCGGAATTGACTGACTGGTATACTGACATTTGCACCCCCTAACGGGCGAACTATACCAACTGGGAGTTAGTGATTACAGTTGTTACAGCTGTTATTTTACCAGTTTTTGGTACTAACATACGTCAGTTGTTAGGTGTACATGTACCTGGTATGATCACGTTGATATATTCAATCAGTATGCATATATTGATGTGTGCATGGTAGATCTGTGTGTCAGTGCATGTATACATAGTGTATGTATGTGCATAATAGGTGCTGGAGCAGTACCGCAACAATTAATTCACTGAGAAGGGTCTCAAAGATCATAGTCACCAGTAATGCAGAACATACCTAGTACATGAGGCCAAGAAGTCAAGCCATCACTGACTGATTATGGTTAGTCAGTGTGGGTGGCAACAAACAACAAAAGCAAACACAACATTATTTATTTTGTGTCTGTTATGAGTTGTTGCCAACATCCCTGGTATGAGACACATCAGTACAGTACTGTACGTATATACACTGACTGAATATATCATCAGTGAATTTATTCAAAACAATAGCAAACAAGAAAACAAAAGCCCCCCCCCCCGCCCCCTTGTGTGCTTGCCGTTAAAAAAATCAATTTTAAATACTAACCGCAAGGGTTGTCGATCGGCGCAAAGCGAACTAAACCCTTTCTGGCCAAGTAACGGGAGCATGTCACGTGACCACGCGCCCACCTGTTTGCATGGCATGCACAATGGCGGTAAGTTTCAAGGAGAAGAAACTAAACTTGTATTGACGCCTGATCGGTGGGAAAAGCGTGCTTTCCGTAAATTCTGTCGTTGTATCCAACGAAAAAAGATAACAGCACTTCATTCCGAGTGCATAATTGACACGTGAAGCCTGGTGTGCGCGTGGATCAGTCGGCTGCTTCGTCCTGTGGACGCGCTTGGGCATGAATTTTGTCGTCTGCTACTGTTGCACGGCACCGCCTTTCTCCTCGCATACGTTCTCGTTTGGTGCTTTGAATGAAAACTGATGTGTTTGTCTTTTTGTTGAATATTTCCCGCTCATTGCTGCTCCCGCGTGCTTCAGTACTCAGCACATTAATACAGTTTCACCAAAATGTATTTGTCAGCTATTGATCAGTAACCAATGCTCGCATGCGACTCGCCGGAAAAGCCGCGTTTGTAACGTGGGAGGCAGAATCGAATGCGATCTTCGATTAGACATTTCAGTCTTCTGTTAAAATAAGGCATTTAATCATAGCATGTCGATCGGCCTGGCTAAAGGCTGCGGACTTTTTTTTTTGGGGGGGGGGGGGGCAGTGTGGCAGGTCCCCTGAAAGGGTTTGATTTGGACAGATTATACATGTGCGAAAGATGAAGATGATATTAATATTTTTTGTTCTTTGTCTGTTGCAGAGCAGTGGCTTTGCAGTTATTCCACCAGCCTGATTTCTACACTAATGAAATAACTTTTTTTTTCTTTTTTTTTTTTCAAATCAGATATCCACCATGCATAAACAGTCAAGTTGACAACCATAGTGGTAAAGTTAGCACAGTATAGATGGCTCATCAGCATAATGATAAAAAACATGGGCACGTGAAAATGTCCACGCTTCAAGTTGCATGATCAAAGTAAGCAGCAAGGTATGGTTTGATCACCAGCTGCTTCTGCCAGTGCTTATTAAAATATTCAGTGACCACCATTACCATATAAAACCTAGTGTATGGAAATGATGACATCATTGGACCAATAATGTGGACAACGGAAGACACAGACCCCTTGAAGTGGAGGTTCTACCATGCTACACACCGCCCTGACCGCGCAACCCTTGATGCGGAGGAAGCCCAGACTGCGGCTGCCTTTGATCCTGGTTACAACGACAGCCTCCAGGTAAGTCATTATACATCATTATTGTTACATGCATGTACTGACACTGAACAGATGCCAGTGTCCTACACACACAAACTTATGGGCTATTTTACAGGCAAGAATCCGTTTATGTGCAACGTATTTGAGTGATAGCACCAGCTATGGCATCGATAGACAGGCACATATATGGCTACGGTTGTTTCAAGCATCCTGCAAGTGTTGAGACCGTTCCAAGCCCCCCACTTTGAAACTTATGAGTTATGAGTTGAAAGGAGAATGACACCCCACCAGTGATGTACAACCAAACAGGCCTTTTCTGCCCAGCAAAGTGATGTTTGGCAATTAAGTCACTATCATTTGCCTGTGTACTTACCCTGTTTGATTGGTGCGTTAGGCTCATGTCACTTGGGAGTATTTTTAGTCAGAACAAACATCTTACTTAATTAGGCCCCTGGCTCCAAGTGGAGCATAGGCCATCGACAACCCTTCACCATCGCACTCTATTCTGGGCTATTCTTGCCACTCCAGTCCAGTTGGTCCCTTGCTTACATAGCTCTGCCTCAGTGTCCCGCCTCCAGCTGTTGCGAGGCCGGCCTCTCTTCCTTTTCCCCTGCGGGTTCCATGTCAAGGCTTGGCGTGTGGTACTGGATGCTGGCTTCCTGAGGGTGTGTCCAATCCAGCCCCACTTCCTCTGCAGGATCTGCTTGGCCACTGCTTCCTGTCCCGCTTGAACAAACCATCAAACATGGCATTTTCTCTGTTTCTTGTGTGACTTATGGCTACATCATGCCTTTGCCCTAATTTTCCCAGGGTGTGTTTTGATCTGTTTTCAGGGGCTGGGATAGCCAAATGGTAGAGTGTTGGACTCTCAGTGCTCGGGTCGTGAGTTTGAATCCCGGCCGGGTCGAGATATTTGTTGTGACCTTTTTCTCGTTGCCCCGTCTTTGATATCACCATTTCGTGGTG
Organism: Batillaria attramentaria; assembly: GCA_018292915.2. Lineage (NCBI taxonomy): Eukaryota > Metazoa > Mollusca > Gastropoda > Batillariidae > Batillaria > Batillaria attramentaria. The sequence continues at coordinate 1,010,494 of JACVVK020000241.1, forward strand.
GAAAAGGATGTTAAACTCCCAAACACCCACCCTTAAGCTGTTTTCCATGCTGACTTGAAGGAAAATGTCTCGCGTTTGTAATGAGGCTTACCAGACATATTATAACTGAGTCATTCAGTATACACGTACCTGGTTACTGACTCCAGGGTTATGTCCTTCCTCACTGCTTCCCCTCTCTGCTTGTTTGATTTCAGGATTATAGGTGAGAGGGTTATTACTCGCGTCTGCTCACTGAATGTACAGACCGTGTAGGCAGACAGGGTATATTGTATTACAGCCAGTGGTCCAATTAAACCTAGCACTGTCGGTACAAGTCAAGTGTATCAGGTCTCATAACAAATTTTTGTGCAAACATGATTGTACTGTTGCTTGGGTCTGCTGGTGAGTGCTGTTTTCATGTCAGCTTTCATCAAGTGTGTGTGTGTTTGTATGTGTACCTGTGTGTGTGTGTGTGTGTATGTGTGTGTGTGTGTGTGTGTGTGTGTGTGTGTGTGTGTGTGTGTGTGTGTGTGTGTGTGTGATCTGAGAGAGAGAGAGACTGACTGACTGACTGACTGAAACGTTTATTTCAGGATAAAGACTTGTAGGCATGGTCTGCCTATCTTACAAGCTGTCCTGCTAATCTAGGAACACTAAAAAAAATAAAGGCTAACATGACAACAAAAAGTATACCAGGCACAAAGGGAGTAAATCTAATAAGAAAATAGAAAGAAAAAAAAACATGCAAAGATACAAAGAAGCGCAGTAAATTCAAAGGAAACACATCAGAAAATAGAGAGAGAGAGAGAGTAGCATAGTTCTTTATTACATTAACATACAATGAATATCACTGACATAAAAAGTAAAGATGCAGAGAAACATAGATAACACCTGTTTCATGTGCAAAATCACACACACACACACACACACACACACACACACACACACACACATGCACGAACACACACACACACACACACACACAGAGGAAGCGAGTGACAAAGGTATTTTTGACCTGGCCTTTATTTTCACTGTACATTCAAACTGATTGGGTGAGAGGTCCCTGCTGTGTTAGCTGTAAACAAACAAGACTGAGAAACCTGTGAGGTTTCCAGACGCCAGTCGCCATGCCCGGACGACGCGACAATCACTTTTCCTTCTAACAAAGCATAATTGGAGAAGATATCCACACCCTCTCCTGGAGGCAATGGAGAGTCCAAAATCAGCACTGTGCCTTATACGTAGGCAGTGCTGAAGTGCTTGGCCAGCTCTCAGAGGACTGTATTGATAGAAGTAAGGACAGAAAGGAAATGTGATAGTGAAACAAGGCATTCTTCTTTCGTCTGTGACCAGCTAGATTGTGATCAGCAGGCGGCACTTATGTAGAGACATCCTTTGATCAGTTTTCGCTAGCCAGAGCAGTTTTCACGCGAAGTCCTAATCTGACTTCAGAAGTATGTGAAGAGTTTATTTTTTTTTATGATTGTAAGAGTTGATCAGGTAATCTTGATATGAGTTTGAAAGGGTGTGTGTGTGTGTGTGTGTGTGTGTGTGTGTGTGTGTGTGTGTGTGTGTGTGTGTGTGTGTGTGTGTGTGTGAGAGAGAGAGAGAGAGAGAGGCTGAAAAGTTTGTGATTATTTTGTCTACTTGCTTGTCTTGAATGTGAACATGCGTGATTCACTTTACACATGTTCCAATTCACACATTTGCTAAATTACATAGAAACCAGGAAGATTTCAATAGAATATTGACGTGTTTGTACAATTCCAGCGCAAGCGTACGTACCCTATTTTATCTCCAATGCTTCACTTCGCATTGTAACTGCCGGCTTATCTCCAACCATGGAAGACTGAATAATACAGTACGCGTCCCGCTGAATACGCACAGCTCGATAGAGGAAACACTGCATTTGCTGGGTCCCTGAAATGCAAATGACTCTTTTGTTGGGGACGTAAAAAGCTCCGTGAATGGAGAGAACGTCATTGTGGTTGTTGTTAAATGCAAAAACGTGCTGAGTGTCCTGCTTGGGACGGTAACATAGGGCCGTGCTTTGATATTTACTACGGGGGTTCCCTTATGCATTTATTGCGTTTTTACGCGGGTAACATTATAGTATCTTGCTATGTTCTAAGTAGATTTAGCAGTGCTTATTTCAGGATTTACAGGTGTTTTTTGGACACAGTTACAATGTGCAGGTTGTTTTTGTTTTTTTTTGTTTGTTGTTTGTTTGTTTGTTTTTGTTTTTTTTTTGGGGGGGGGGGTGGTGGTTGTTTTTTGTTTGTTGTTTTTTGGGGTTTTTTTTTTGTTGGGGGGGGGGGGGATGTGGGGTGGGCTGTTACAGGGGAGGGGTGTTGAAAGGTTTTTAAACATCAGGACATGTAAAACATATTTCTGTACCAGTTTGTAGAACTTAATCAGAGGCTTTGCTTTTTGCTTTGATACACCGTACACGTGCTCATTGTGGAACTGTCTTCACGGTGGAGCAGAGTCTGAAAGCCTAAAGCTAAAGTTGAAAGGAAAAAGGTTCTGTGCACGTGAAGTGGAGTATATTCAGTGAAGGAAACCGTTCTCGTGAAAAGAGCAAACGATAATCATGAAGTTTCCTGGTGTATTGTCTTATGTCCTTGAGAATTTGTGTGTTTAGGAAGCAGGGTACAGTAATTCAAGCTGAATTCCTGCTTCTTATGCATGTGATATTTCCTCTTCTTTTGCGTTTGATGTCTAGCAGTGCTAGTATATATCCATAGTTTTGGTGGCGACCAGGAAATCCGTTCCACTGTCCGTTGGAGTTCGTCGTCAGGTCCCCACAGCATGGTACCTGTGGCTGTGTCGGTTGGCCAAATGATCGGCGAAGCATTTCTAGAAGTGGGCAGAGTTGGAGCATGTGGTGCTGGAATTTCTGTTTCAGACTGGGGAATGTTCAGTCATTTGGCAATTTTCAGCCAAATTTTCTATCCTTTCAGAAAAAAAATCTAAGTTTCAGCCAAGGAAGGAATGGGGGTGGGGGGGGGGGTGCAGACACAGTAATGTATCATGAAAAATGTAATGCCATGTGGGACAGTCCAACTTCATTTTGAAGATGTGTATGTCAGTACCAAGGCAGTATTTTATTTTGGGGGGCCAGGAGAGGCTACTAAAAATGCTTAAATGTGGTGGTGGTGTTTTTTTCGGTTTTTTTTTTTTTCATTGGGGCATTTCCCCATGGTCCCCAAGCAGGGCACTGCCTCTGTCTAAGTTTCAGTCTTCACCCCCCCCCCCCTCCTCCGCAATTCCTGATGTTTAGTATCCAAATTAGCACGTATCATTCAGTATAGTTCACATGCGTACGCTGGGATGGCTCCGTCCGCCCGCAGTTTTCATCAAACTGCAGCTTCTAGTTCGCTCACACCACATTCGTCGGAAATCTAATTAGTGTTACCACAAGTCTCCAATCGGATATTTCCCTCGCAAAAACGGGAGCTAAATCTCGTCACGGTCGGTAACCTTCAACAGTTTCCTCCGTCCCTAATTTGCCGGGCCCGTCACCAGCGCTGGAAGCACGTGTCAAAAGATCGATTCGTTCCACTGGGCCGCCGAGTGCTGACGGCAAAAGACGGGGCGACAGCCAGGTAACGGCTCTCCGCTCCCGTACTGCAGGCGTGCCTTGTCTTGCTAGCATTGGGGGACCGGGGGGACATACATTTTACACGCTTGTTGATACCAGCGTTCATGCAGCAGCTCCGTCTTTGGGACGTTACAGCGCTGGTTTTTAGTTATTTTCCTTCACGGCGGTATCAGGGCTGGCTTACAATTTTCGCCCTGGTGAGAAGGGAGGGACAACAAGCCAGATTATGTTGGTCTTACACCGTGTGGAGCTGGCAGGAACTGGAGTGAATGGACGGGTGAAATCTTAGCAGACGGTGTAGTGAGGAGTTAGAGGTTCCAGTCGCCGGTCGGACGGTGAAGGTGTGAGAAGGGGAGTTCGATTTTTGGGGACGTGTGCCGCTGATGCCAGTTGTGTTTGTTTAGGGCCGTCGATTAGTGGGGAGTTTACACAGGATACGTGGGTGAGTCTCTCTCTCTCTCTCTCTCTTGCTTTGTCGCTTTCTGTGTCTCTGTCTCTCTCCCCTTCTTGCTCTGTCTGTCTCTCTCTCTCTCTCTCTCTCTCGTGTGTGTGTGTGTGTGTGTGTGTGTGTGTGTGTGTGTGTGTGTGTGTGTGTGTGTGTGTGTGTGTGTGTGTGTGTGTGTGTGAGTGAGTGAGTGAGAGAGAGATTGGCTAAAAACTTTTCTTGAAATGGTTTGTGGCGGCAGATTTTCATTTCTTTGCAAAGTAGCGTACATCTATGCATGAGCTGTTCAGACCTAACTCAACCTAGATGTGATTGGAAATAAAATATGGTCATGCTGATTTAGTTTTCTTCGTTTTCTGTCTTGCTATTGACAAGAGATCGTTACATTCAGCTAGATTCCCATTCTGCGATGCCCATTTCCACACTTCCATTTTTTTGTATACATGAGCAAAACGGAAAGAGGCATTCTTTCAGGCACC
>JACVVK020000241.1:1017500-1022462 GCA_018292915.2 Batillaria attramentaria
GTATGTATAAGTCGAGGTTAATTTAACCACCCACGGCTACGGGCCTGACCCAGACTAGGACAAAAGAAACCCAAAAGCAAAATTAAGTTAAAAAAGGAAGCGGAGAAAGGAAGAAGAAAAAAAAAATCCTTCTGTAACGGCTTTGGCACCTGGCTGGAATGGGCCCGCTTCTTGGTTTAAAACAAAAAAACCAACAGAAAATTTAACCCTAGAGCTAGTTTAGTTCGAGGTTAGACTCTAACCCGGGGCTAAAAGCCCTAACCTGGACTTATACATACGGGCCCAGATTGATAAACGGCCCCTTTCTCAGTTTGAAGCCGACAGACCAAACTCCGTGGAAAACGCTCGATGCACTCAAATTTGAAAATGGAAACACTCGGTGCTACTCTTTGGAAACACTCTGTCCTGGAGATGCTACCTTCAAAGCGCGGATCCTGGGTGGTCGAATGGTAGAGCGTTGGACTTATAATGCTCGGGTCGTAAGTTCGATCCCGGCTGGGGCCAAATATTTGTGCTGGCTTTTTCATCGTTGCCCCGTCTTTGATATCACCCTATGTGGTGGAAAAGGACGTTAAACCCCCAAACACCCACCCACCTTCAAAGCGGGATAGCACCGGAAACACGCGCCTTTAGTTTGACTACACTCCGTGCGGACATAGTAAATCCTCCAGATCATAATAGCGGACGTCGCACATGTATATTTTTCCCCTGGGTTGTCGTCTCAGATATGAAGGGTTGACAAACTTATCTCGCGAATATATCAGCGTGATGACAGGACTGTTGTAATTGGTAGACCGCGGGTCCAATCTTGCGCGTTTGCGGGAGGCTTGTTCGCCATTTTACCAGCCCTCCTCGGCATTTGTTTCGAGATAATTAAAGATTTTTGGATTTTTTATGACTGGGAAATACCAGTATCTCATAAAGGAGTATTCAGCATAGTCATATATTCCAGCCGGCAGAAGATTTCAAACATACAAGCACGGTCCGGGGTGTAATTGTGCTACTAACTACCCACTTGAAGATTGTGGGATATGAGTGATAGGTCACAACCGAACGATTTTGTTAATAACTTGATACAGTGTGCCGTATCCTGGTTCTTGCAGTTTCGTGTGAAACTACATGCAAGATTAAAATACGGGACATACCGCGCTTTAAACGCAAAAAAAATGTATGTTAACCGATTTTCCCTTTGAATTCACCACCCAAGCACCTTTAAATCCGTTCAGTGTTACATTGTCAGGGTTATTTATGACCCCTTTTTGTTCCTGGTGTCTGCTGATGTCTATCATTATGTAAGGAGAAGGGATATCCAGTTACCGACCATTCTTCTTCGCTGTCCCGCTAACAGTGTCTAGTTCAGCACGGGGTTCATTGGTCGTAGTTGACTGTCACGGAGATAAAAGAGTAGCAGACTCGATAGCACTGTTTGTGTCACTTTGGCCTTTTGTGGGTTGGGCACAAGGCAAAGCCTTTACTCACCACCCCAACAGGTCCCCAAACCGTACGACGAAGAATGGAGTCTAGCCCCCTTATATAGTCCGCTTCTTCTTCGTATGCAGAGACTGTCACTGCACTCCTGCATTGTTACGCGCGCTGTTTAGTTGCAGGATGCGTCTCCAAAGACAGCGGGCGTACATTCTGACAGTTAGTTATTTAGGGCTTAACGCCGCGCAAGCAACAAAGACTATTTCGCTACTACATTCGGGCAGACTTGCGCATACGTATCTTATAGTGTCATTGCCGTAGTAAGGAAAATTCGGGCTGCATTTGAAGGGGGGGGGGCGTCGCCGTAGTATAGCACCACCTATTTTTTTCTTCTTTACCTACATGCATGGTCTGTTGTCCCCCCCCCCCCCCCCCCCCAATTCTGCGGCACCTCTCGTATGGATGAGGACGTTTAGCGTGCACACTTTTGTGAGTGCGTGTGCATATGATGAAGGCGACACGGGCACCGTAAACAACTCTGCACGTGAATTTGACCGGATTTGGCAAGGAACAATCCCAACAAACCTCGAGGCTCCCCCCCCCCCCCTCCCCGTTTTCGAGACCTCGATGTGTTAAACAATTCTCGTTGCCTCGATAGCCTACTGTCATCGTCTGACGGTATACTTTGGTTACTCATTGCCTCTCTCTCTGGTCAAGAGGGCAAGGGTGGGTGGTGTTACCCTATCGGTAGCGGGCCTGGGCTAAACCTCTGATCACGGGTGCCGATACCCGGATCCTTGTACAGCGGGGTGGAACTTTAAGGATCGGTGCCACTATCTCAGTGCCTGGCGGTACTCACATAACTTCGGGTGAGTTTCTTTCAGCGCTGAATTGTTATCGTGTGTTTTATTTGATTTTAAGTCGGTGATTGGCCGCAAACGTCGGTCCATCCAGTGTTATCTGAGTGCATTAGGTTCGATCCGACCTGCTATTCGCCCTTTGATGCTGTGGAAACTACTTCGCTGTGTTTATATGCGCATTAATGAATCAAAGGCCGGGATAGACGGCAGAGTATGGGTGTGATATTTCGTCTCGTTCATGAGAAAGTGGTATCATTTCCAATACCAGGGCTTAAGATCTTCTACCCTTTTGGCAGATTTTCACCTTTGGCTAAAAAAAAAAAAAAAAAAAAATCCTCCCTCAAAGAAGTGTGCTTCCTCCTCCGAAGCACTTAAAATCATACCAAAACGCTCCAAATGACTTCTACCAACAACTGCAGACAGTGATAGATAGAGGAGGAGCCAAGGACATGACCATACTGATGGGAGACTTCAACGCCAAGATTGGATCAGACAACACAGGCTATGAGGACACCATGGGAACACACGGACTGGGACAGATGAACGAAAATGGCGAGCGCTTTGCAGACTTTTGTGCCCTGAACCAGCTAGTGATAGGAGGCAGCATCTTCCCACACAAGCGCATCCACAAGGCCACATGGAGATCGCCGGACCATGTCACGGAGAACCAGATTGATCACATCTGCATCAGCCGGAAGTTCAGGAGATCGTGGCGGGATGTGCGCGTGATGAGGGGTGCCGATGTATCATCAGACCACCACCTTCTTGCAACAACATTGAGACTTCGGCTTAAGAGGCACACCAACGCCAACAGCACACGGACCAGGTACAACGTTGGACTTCTCAGGAACACAGACACACAAGCAGCATTCCGGATCAGCCTTTCCAACAGGTTCCAGCCACTGCAAGACCTGATAGAAGACAGTGAAATGGACATCGAGACACAGTGGGAACACAGCAAGAAACTCTGGCACGACACATGCGAAGAGGTCCTTGGCAAGAGAAAGACCCAACATAAGGAATGGATCTCTGCTGATACCATCCAGAAGCTGGAAGTTAGGAAAGAGAAGAAAACTGCACTGAACACGAGCCGAACAAGAAGAGCTAAGGCAAAGGCACAAGAGGAATACACAGTAGCTGACAGAGAAGTGAAGAGGAGCACCAGGAAGGACAAGAGGGACTACATCGACAACCTGGCCAGTCAAGCAGAGGAAGCAGCCCGACAAGGGAATCTAAAAGACCTGTACCAGGTGACCAAGAAGCTCGCGGGCAAATTTCAGCAGACAGACAAACCAGTGAAGGACAAGAACGGGCACCCACTGACAACAACTGAGGAACAGCTGAAGCGATGGGCAGAACACTTCAGGGAGCTGTTAAATCGCCCCATCCCTGAAACAACCACCAGACATCCCACCAGCTGAGACAGAACTACCCATCAACTGCGACAAGCCCTCTAAGGCGGAGATCAGGAAAGCCATCATGACACTGAGAAATGGGAAAGCTGCAGGGCCGGACGAGATACCAGCAGAAGCCATTAAAGCAGACACAGAGACAGCCGTCAACATGCTGCACAGCCTGTTCAGCAAGATCTGGGAGAAGGAAGAGGTGCCAGCCCAGTGGAAAGAAGGGATCGTCATCAAGCTGCCAAAGAAAGGGGACCTCAGGGACTGCAGCAACTACCGAGGGATCATGCTCCTGTCAGTGCCAGGCAAGGTTCTCAACAGAATTCTACTGGAGAGGATGAGAGAGGCAGTCGACCCCATGCTCCGAGACCAGCAGGCAGGCTTTCGCAGGAACAGGTCCTGCGCTGACCAGATTGCCAGCCTACGCATCATTGTGGAGCAGTCACTGGAGTGGAACTCCGCCCTCTACATCAACTTCATAGACTATGAGAAGGCCTTCGACAGTGTAGACAGAGAGGCGCTGTGGAAGCTGCTAAGGCACTATGGAGTTCCCGGGAAGATCATCTCCCTGATCCAGTGCACCTACCAAGACATGAGCTGCAGGATTGCCCATGCCGGCCAGTTGTCAGAAAGCTTCGAGGTGAAGACCGGAGTCCGCCAGGGATGCCTGTTGTCCCCGTTTCTCTTCCTCCTGGTCATCGACTGGATCATGAAGACCACTACAGCAGGCAGGAAAAACGGGATACAGTGGACACTCTGGACGCAGCTGGATGACCTCGACTTCGCGGACGACCTGGCGCTCCTGTCTCACAGCCACAGCCAGATGCAGGACAAGACTACGTGCCTGGAAGCCACATCAGCCGGAACAGGGCTCAAGATCAACAGGAAGAAAACCGAGCTGATGAAGATCAACACCACTGCCAACACACCAGTCACAGTCGGTGGAGAGCCCATCAGGGAGGTGGAGTCTTTTGTCTACCTGGGGAGTGTGGTTGATGGACAGGGAGGCACAGACCGAGACGTCACAGCCAGAATCGGCAAGGCAAGGGCAGCAATGGTCATGCTGAAGAACGTCTGGGCATCCAAAGTTGTCAGCATAAGAACCAAACTTCGCATCTTCAACTCCAACGTGAAGTCAGTTCTGCTCTACGGATGCGAAACATGGAGGACAACGAAGACGATGCAGCAGAAGATCCAGACATTTCTCAACACCTGTCTGAGGCGCATCTTCAACATCCGATGGCCAGAGAAGATCCGGAATGAAGAGCTGTGGG
>JACVVK020000242.1:0-27500 GCA_018292915.2 Batillaria attramentaria
TCAGATCTGATCTGACGATCGCGTCGGCCAGGGTTCTCATTGGCCTGTCACCTAGGACATGGTGTGGCTTGAGGAAGTCTACCGTCTTCAGTGAGTATCGTTGCCACTATCCAGGTGTCCTAAGTGGTGTAATGATAGATACCACGAAAACAGCCGAGAACGACCTGTGAGCCTAACGTGGTGGTATTAGCCCCTTTAAATTATCATTATTATCATTGTTGCCATTATTATGTAATTAATGTAAAAGGGTGATGATGATGATGTGTGTGTGTGTTCCCAGGTGTAAGGCCCGGACCGGAGATCTCACGACTCGAGCAATTCAAAACACCAGGAAATTACGTTCTATTTCGTTGGAACTTTGTGGCTCTTACTTTTCTGGCCTGCTAACGAAGGAATTGTAATGGTATTATTCGCATATACTTATTGAAGGCTATAATAATATAGACTATAATATAGATCATTTCGAGCGTACAGGCACACTCACAAGCACACGCACGAAATTTACACGATAATGAAGCTTTTATGTCATTTTGTTATAAGTGATTTCCTACCCTGCCATTTCGTCACCAAACGTCCATTTACTGCAAACAGATATCTTTGCCTTGCTGACGTATCAATGAGAGAATCCTTTCTCAGAACGTAGTTGAAGGTTATAGATCTTTTCAGCTCTAAAATGACACGCCTAAACGCTCTCAGTTCTTGATCAGTCGGGCGAATAAGAGTCATTTTATTTCAAGTGAATTCCCACCGTGCCATTAGGTTTCATGTGTACCTTGTTCGCTCATAATTTACTCTAAGTTCGTGTCGAAAACGAGAGGCTAAAACCTTTCTTTTCAGGTAATTGCTCTTGATTGACTCAGCCTAGACAGTTCAGAATTACTGGCGTTTCACGTCCATCACCACACGTATAGCCACTGCACACCGACAACTTTGCCTTGCTGACGTGTCAATGCGACAATCCTTTCTCACAACGTAGTGAAAGGTAATCGATCTTTTCAGCTCTAAAACGACACGCTTAAACACTCTCTGTTCTTGATCAGTCGGGCGAAGAAGTAGCCACGGTAAGAAATTCTGTAATTAACCCTAAGACAAAAATTAAACTTAATCCGCCCGTCCGAAGACGTGTAACCGCCTTTTGAAGTCTAGTCCGGCTCAATTCGGATGACACCTATGACGTCCGGACACGAGCAGATGACACCAGCGGTGACGTATTAGTGACGTTGTGCTGTCGCTGTTGACGATTCGTCGTGAGCTGCAAAGGCAAGACGCGAGACAAGTTGACCCAATTAGCAGAGGCACGCCAGGATGATTAGAGTTCGGAAACCGTAGATGGCGATCAAAGACAGAGGCCCTGCCATTTTCAGAGGCAGGCAAGCAAAACATTTTACCAGTAATACGCCCGTTCGTGTTGACTTTGTGGAGTGTGTGTGTGTGTGTGTGTGTGTGCGTGCGTGCGTGCGTGCGTGCGTGCGTGTGTGTGTGTGTGTGTGTGTGTGGGGGGGGGGGGTAGGAGTTTCGTCCTTTTCACCACGTAAGGGTGATATCAAAGACGGGGCAACGAGAAAAAGGCCAACTCAAATATTTGGCCCCAGCCGGAATGCGAACTCACAACCCGAGCATTTAACGCTTTACCATTGATTTTGTGGAGAGTGTAATGTAGTTTTGTTGGGACCGAATAAACAACAACAACAATAGCAACACACACACACACACACACACACACACACACACACACACACGTTTTAACGATGCGTCAACCTAAAATTCGCACTGGGATGCGTCAACCTGAAAATCGTACTGGGATGCGTCAACCTGAAATTCGCACTGGGATGTGTCAACCTGAAATTCGTACTGGAATGCGTCAACCTGAAATTCGCACTGGGATGCGTCAACCTGAAATTCGTATTGGGATGCGTCAAACTGAAATTCGTACTGGGATGCGTCAACCAGCAATTCGTACTGGGATGCGTCAAACCTAAATTCGTCTGACTGGAATGAGTCTGACTGAAATGCGTCACACTGGGATGCGTCAAACTAACTGGGATGCGTCAACCAGCAATTCGTACTGGGATGCGTCAAACCTACATTCGTCTGACTGGAATGAGTCTGACTGAAATGCGTCAAACTGGGATGCGTCAAACTAACTGGGATGCGTCAACCAGCAATTCGTACTGGGATGCGTCAAACCTAAATTCGTCTAACTGGAATGAGTCTGACTGAAATGCGTCAAACTGGGATGCGTCAAACTAACTGGGATACGTCGAACTTGGATGCTTCTGACTGTGATCGTCTGGGCGTGATGGCAATGAGTGCACTTCTTTCGTGCAAGTTGACGAAGCGGATGGCGGTCTGTCATTTTGTTCCAGTGCTGAATGGATCCCCAAAGACCAACACTGGAACTGCCTGGCTGCCGCCTGATTGGGAATAGGGCACAGAGTAGTTTTTCTTTTTTCGGGGGGGGGGGGGGGGGAGTCGTGGATTAAAAAAAAATGTGCTGGCTCATTCCTCCTTGCTCGGTTTTTGGAATGTGTGTACATTAAACCCGCAACCAACCCATCAGCCAAGCAACCAACCAAATTAGCTTTCTCTGTTGACAGTTTAAAAAAAAAAAGTGCTGGATTTCTCCGCAGTCCCTCGTCATTTATATCGGCCTTGCTGTGCAGAAAAGTACGTCAAAATCAATCAACCAACAAAGCAACCATCCAAACTTTCTCTGTTAAGTGAAAAAAGTGCTGTATCTATTCTCGCTTGCCCGTCATTTGTATCGGCCTTGCTGTGCAGAAAACTAATACGCCAAAACCACAAACAGCCTACCCACCAACTTGCTCTGTTGATGTATACACGCTCTTAATTAAAGTTTGAGGCGGCTCGAACCCGTACGCAAGCAAAAGGGACCCTGGTAGTACTGCCGTGACGAGGTGTGTGTGTGTATGTGTGTGTGGGGGGGGGGAGGGGGGGGGAGGACGTGGGGGGGGGGGAGGGAGGAGGGTCAGCACAAGTCCAGATCGGAACAGGCAAGCTGTGGGTACACTCCATCTGCTGCCTTTCCGGCTATTGTCTCCAGCTTGACTTAACACCTTGACCTGATTTCCCCCTAATTAGCACTACAGCGTTAATTGGACGAGGGCAGAAGGTGCTGGCTACTCTGTGTGTGTGTGTGTGTGTACCGGTGACGTCACGTCACAATGGTGTGAGCTTCTGTCTGTGTGTGTCGGTTTGACGCCCGCTGTGTGATTTTAACCGATTGAACTTGAAAAAAGAACGTGTGATTGATCGCCTGATAGTGACTACGAAATACGCCTTTACAACTGGACAACAACAATCACAAAAGAACAAAGAAAAGAAAACTGAGAAAAAATGCATAAGTTATTGACTGGCCGGTATGCAGTTATACATCCATCACTGATACGACCATCAGTTTTGTTGTTGCTGAAACTGGTAGACCAAACTAAGCAGCAGAATGTACCGGCAAGCGTAACAGTTACTTCTGGTCTGCGGTCTTCACTGCCGCAACAGTCAGTGGTAAAAGTCACATTATAGTCGCGTGACCGACCGTCGTACCTGCAGTCAGACACTCACAGGTGACCTAATTTCGAAAACTTCCCGTGTTCTGACCCCCCATAATCATTCTTTAAATCGAAATCAGCCAAGTGGCTCACTTTCATCGAATTCCCTACGCTGTATGCCTACATAACCCCCACTCCACCACACGTCTTTGTTGTGTCAGACGCCAAAGACAGGGCCCTGTACTCTCTAGGCGGCAAACCGTTCCATAGGCAGGGGAGAGAACACGGCAGCCCAACGTCTTTGATCACGCCGCTGGTCTGAGCGCGCTAGGGATTCAAACAGTCTCCTGCTTTGGTCATGGGGTACTGGCCCTTTGTTTGACTGCTGTAGACGTCTTTCTCGGAAACTGGCTGGGCTTCCCCGAGGACTGAAGAGAAGAAAAAGGGGCCTGGTGATTGTAATGAGGGGGCAATCAAGGTAAAGGGGGATAACTCTTGCTGTAGGTGGCGCTTCTGTTCATGCTTGCAGACCAGGCGAAATTGGAGAGCTGAGTGAACGCTGGTAATTAGATGGAAATTGCGCCTGTACTTATACGTACACACGTGGTGGTGGTCCGACCTGGCAGTGGAGGTTCCGAAAAATGAGCCAGAAATCGAGAGACTTGATTCAAATGCTGATTATCATTAAGTACACTGTCTCATATAGCACAATGACGTTCAGTTCACTGATGAATCGCCTGGACAAATCAAAACAAGCAAAGCAAAAGAATCCGAAAAACTAGAATTGAAAGAAGCCTGCAGATATCAAAAACCGTGATTACGTTTTGTTTGACATAAGCGTGATTATTTCTCAAATTTTGATTTTTTTTTTATCACACACACACACACACACACACACACCGCCTGACCACAGGTGACCGGTTCGTTAAAGCCCGCCTTTGCTGTGCTGAAAAGAGAACCAGACATATTGTGACGTATACCCGCGGTGAAGGGGACTCGACCGGCTACACTCTGGTGTCTTGGTACCACGACCAACCCCGAGGCCAGTCCTTCACCAAGAAGCTGAAGACGGCGTGGCTAGTTTTCTTGCCTTTTGTCTGGTTCGTGACCGGGCAACAAATCTTAACCAAAAGCTTGCGTGAGAACTGTACTGATTTAGCGCTGTAGGTGGTGTCCTCAGCATCTCTATCTCTTTGCCGGTGTGTGTTCCTTAGGTTCCTTGCGCACGTGAGCAAAGAGTCAGTCACTGCGGTTGGGCAGCCCTGGGGGAGGGGGACTTGGCTAAACGAGTCTGAAAAACGAGTCTCCACACTTCACCTCCACTGACTGCTACTAGTACTACTCCGATTGTCACGTATCACGGCCACTACCGGCACCATTTCTAGTCAGCGGTGTGTATTAATTTTGTGATTGATTTATTACCCATGACTATGTCTGAAAAGACTTTACCCATGTTTCCTGAGTAGAATAAAGGACTGTGTTCTTTGTCTTATGCTTCCTCATTTACTGCCCCCCCCCCTTCACCCCGCCCCCACCTGTATGTTGTGTCGTCGAGTTTGTAACCATGTACGTCATCATTTGTTGGTATCGTATGCCAAGCGAGTGATTGTGCAGAATGACTGACGTGAGTTAATCCCCAGGGCACGTATGTAAAAGACCTCGAGGTTAATTTAACCCACGGCTACGGGCCTAATCCAGACTAGGACAAAAGAAACCCAAAAGCAAAATTAAATTAAGAAGGAAGCGAAGAAAGGAAGAAAAAAATCCTTTTACAACAGCTTAGGCACCTTGCTGGAATGGGCCCACTTCTTGATTTACCCCCAAAACAAAAAGTTTTAGTTCTAGGTTAGACTTTAACCCAGGGCTAAAAGCCCTGACCTCGACTATTACCTACGGGCCCAGACCATTTCGGTCACACTTCAGTTTGGAGCTGCAACAACCCTGACCCCGGGGATTTTCAATGCAGTCAACACATACCCACCAACCCCACCCCGCCACTCCCGCGTTTCGGATCAGGTTGGGGGCCACCCGACAGGAACTTGACTCATTCAGTTCACCCTTCTTCTGATCTGGGCGACCTTTGAAATGGGCCAGGCATGTTGGGCACGCGGAAAAACCACTGACTGGCTGGAGGCACTCAGCACGTGCAAAGGCCTTTATCATGGAAGAATTTAAGTACAGTCGTTTTATAGTATGGGCGATACAACAGATACAGTTACTGTTACTTTGCAAGTGCACTTTTATACAATTTCGACTGCAATGGACAAAATACATGAAATAATACTTTGAACTGGAACGCACTAAACTCTGTCAAACTTTTGGTTATTTCGAACTTGCACACAAATGAAAAACTTGACTAGAGAAGTCTTTTTCCCCTGGGGTAGTGTTAATTTAATCATTTTTTTCATGGGTGAAGGAGTGTAATCTTCCTAGGAAAATAACACTCCCAGTGTTATTTTATTGGGGAAAAAAACACACTCCTGTAGTGGGTTTTTTCCCCCCGCAGTTTTATTTTCCGACTACACCGGCACCATTACTAGTCACCGGTGTGCATTTGTGATTGGTTTAGTACCCGTGAGTTTGTCAGTCAGTTTGAAAAGGCTTTGGCCATGTTTCCTGAGCAAAACAAATGACTCAGTGTATACCTTGTCACTGTGCTTCCTCATTTAACTTCCCCCCTCTATGTTGTATCGTCGAGTTCAGTTTGTATCCAAGTCCGTCATCATTTGTTTTATCGTGTGTGATTGTGCAGAACGACTGACGTGAGTTAATCCGGCGTCCCCAGACCAAATCGGTCACATTTGGTTTAAACAGATTTAATTTGGTGCACTGGAGAAAGAACAGAAAAAACAGTCCTGTGAGCATAAACAAGACGTACTTATGACATGCTCAATAAAAATTCAATTAAAGCAACCTTTGCAACGGTGGTTCACGAATTGTGTGTGTGTGTGTGTGTGTGTGTGTGTGTGTGTGTGTGTGTGTGTGTGTGTGTGTGAGGAGAGAGAGAGAGAGAGAGAGAGATTCACAGTTTGAATGTCACTGAAATTTCCACTCAGTACTCACGCTGCAGGCAGATCAGTTACTCATAGAATGTTTTTTATTGTTTATTTCCTTGTTTGTTTACAATCCAAGCTGAAGCCAGTGAAGGACAAATACAAGAGAACAATGTTGGAATTCAGCAAATCACAGAGCCGTGACCCCGTGTGTAATATCCGCAGGCAATATCCGAGTCCTTTCTGGCTTTATTTTGACAGAGGCCAGTTCTCAAGAAATTTACACCAAAGCAACATTAGACAATTGCCAGAGGTCAAACACACCACCCAAGTTCAACAACTGAACTGAAAACTCAGTTCTCGTCAAACAATTCAATTTTATTCCCTCCCCTGTGAATCGCACCTGAGGCAGGGGCAGTAATCAGGCTAAGTACAAAATAGTTTGATTCCCTCCCCTAAACTCGCTCAAAAGTAACATTTCCACTGTGTTTCCCTTGAACCGCCCCACAGCACACAAGCTACAAAAACATGGATCAGCGTGTGGATAAACAATGGAGCGTCACTCTGGAGATGTAGGTGACATGTTTGTACGTTTCGCGTGGTGTGTTTTACTTCTGCTTATCACACTGTTAACTGTTGCACTCCAGCGGCGCTGTGAAATTTGTGTGTGAATATTACGTTGTACAGTTTTCCACACGTGTGAATGTCCACCGAGTGCACCTTGTTTCAGAAAAGCTTGTTTTGCTGCTGCCAATGTACATGCATTATTCTTTCTTCTCTCTTCTGTTTGCGCGCATCGTATATTCTTGCTTAATGTCATCTTTGCACCATTTATACATGTCTTGTCTCTTTACCTTGTCCATTCCTCCACACCCCGCCAGGCGACAAGGAATAAAATCTTTTTGACATTGACTTTGCAGCACATTGTTTGTAGAGTGATACTTAGTCACCAGTGCGAGAGGTCAGGTTCGAGTCCCACTTTAGGGCGAAGATTTTTTCTTTCTCGTGTAAGTGTGGCACCGTTCATTTGGGTCGATCGTCGGGGGCTCTCTTCGGGTACTCCGGGTTCCTCCCCCTCTGCTTTTGGAAATGTTCAGCCCATAAAAATCGAAAATAAAGGCAATTCTAAAATTCCGAAACTCAAATTGCTGAGCTGGCCCCTTCGCACCACGTGATTGTAATGTGTTCGTGTCCAGTGTGTGCGAGAATGCGTGTGTTTCACGTGAGCGGGATAAAGCGTACATACTAATGCGAATTTGAATTTTGAATTATTATTATTATAAGAGTGTAAAGACATTTACACGGAGAACGGTAATACACTCATGTCGTTTTCAAACTTCGCCGGACGAAAGCCTGTGTCTTGTCTGTACTCACGGCGGGAGATGGTTCGCGACAGAACGCCAGCAGCACAGAACGTTTGACGACAAAAATTCGTCGACGTATGGTCGACCAAGCGGAACGTGGAAATGTCCGAGGTGACCCCTGACAAACTGTTGAAAAACTGACATGTATTGTGAAGAAAGAAGACAGTGACAATCCTGATCAACTTGAGTGAATCGAATATCTATGGGCGCAGAACGAACGGACGGGCGGGAGGGAGGGAGGGTGGGTGGGGGTACCAAGAGTTTCTGGAAGGTGCAGCTCACAACTTCGACTATAACTAGAGGTTACAGAGCGAAACCCCCCACCCCACCCCCTCCCCCCGAATTCCGCCCAAACCTATCCTACACGCCCGGCCACGCCTTTATCACGTCTTACGTGTTCGAAATAATATTATGCTTGTTCGCTCCACGCAGTCATTGCCGTTCAGTAATAATGTCTGTTCGTATTACATTAAGTTACATCCATTATTCGTTACTGATCTGATTCAGCGTTATAAAGTTTTTACTGACTCAATGAAAGTCTCCCTGTCACACTTCATGCACCACTCGATGTCGCCGGCTTTAGGATGGACCCACTTGTAGTAGAGGAGCTGTGTGATGATGTGCAGAAGGAAGAGCACGATGACAGTGACGATGGCCGGGATGTAGAACCAGGCGTCACGGTCTGACGTCATCACGGCCCACAAGGCCAGCATGAGGAAGTTCTCCATGTAGAAGAGGGCGTAGTAAACAAGGAACGCGTAGCGGGAGGGACGAGAATGGCTGGGCATGTAGAACACCATGATGTATCCATATAGGACCCCAGCGATCGCTTTCAATGCCACTCCGTCGGACGAATCGCTCCAGACATACCACACAAACATGACTACAAAATGAAAACCGACGAACCCAAACACCCAGTTTTCCTTCGTGGATGCGAACAGCGCGATACACAAAACACGTCCACCAGTCTCACACACACGCCAGAGAAAGTAGACGAGTTTGCAGGAGATCTTGTCTTCCGTATATTCCGTGCTGACCTCGCCTTTGTAAGTTTGCCGGAATTTCACCGCTGTTACCGCCAGGCTGGCCCAGGACGAAAGTATAGCGACTCCACGCAAGGTCCCTGAAACACATTCAGTAGGTATGTTTTGAATCGGAGGGTGTTGAGCCTGTTGGGGAGGGGGTGTGATGGATGGATGGTAACTCGGTTGTTGAACAGACCGACGGATGAGAAGGAGGGAAGGAGTTCGTTTGCTGGATTCCACCGAAAAGGGAAACATGAATACACTTCCGAGAATAGTGATTAACCGTGACGTCATTGTCACGAGAGATCTGCGTAACAGGACCATTACATAGTTTTTATTTTTTTTTTTTTTGGGGGGGGGGGGGTCTTTCTTTCTTTCTGTGCTTTGTTCTGTTGGGGGGGGGGGGTGGGGGCAGATAGCCGAATAGTACGGTGTTGGACCCACTTTTCAGGTAGTGAGTTCGAATCCCGGCCGGGGTCAAATATTTGTGCTGGCCTCTTCCTCGTTGCCCCGTCTTTGATATCACACATTCGTGGTGGAAAAAGACGTCAAACTCCTGAACACCCAATCATCCTTTTTTGGGGTTGATGGTGTGGGTGGATGGGTAAAGAGTATGGGTGCTAGGTGTCAGTCTGACAGATCTGTAATTAGTGCCTGCGGAATCAGTTACCAGCAACCCGACTCTCCTAAACCGACATACTGTTTTTTTTTTTTTGTTTGTTTGTTTTTGGTCAGTTTCAGTATCAGCTGAGTGACTGCAAAGCTGAGAAACCTCAGAATTCATTTAAGCATACATATACGAAACAACAAAGGAAATATATTTATTGACCATTTCAAGCAGAGAGAGAGAGAGAGAGAGAGAGAGAGAGATGATAATGATGAAACGTTTTTATTCACGGTAGAGCATTTAGGCATTGCTGCCCATCTTACAGGCTGTCCTGCTATTCTACATTCAAGCGTAAAAAACAAAACAAAACAAAACAAGCAAACCCAATAATAACAATAGCAAAAACACAAACCAACAAACAAAACAACAATCTATGAAGGAAATGAAGGAGAGAGAAAATACACATGATAAAACAAACAAAACATACGTGGCATGTGCTAGTAATAATGGCCTTATGACATGTAGGACCTTCATGGCCATCAATAAAATGCACAAACATGTTGTACACATATGTGGTCAATGTTAGATGAGCGTGTCGTGCAGGATTTGTTTGAAAGTTTTGTATTTGGAAACGTTTTCGATTCTCAGTGGTAAAGAGTTCCTTAGGGTTGCCCCTCAGAAAGACATGTTATATTTTAAAAGATCGACCCTTGGGCGGGGCACTGGGAGCAGGCTGTTCCTCGTGTTGTGTTTATTAAATAGTTGATGAAGACTTGTTGGGGCTTTGCAGTAAACAATTTTGTGCATCAACCAACATTTGTTAAATTCAAGATGCTGTTTTATGAGGATTTTTAACTTCTGGT
Organism: Batillaria attramentaria; assembly: GCA_018292915.2. Taxonomy (NCBI): domain Eukaryota; kingdom Metazoa; phylum Mollusca; class Gastropoda; family Batillariidae; genus Batillaria; species Batillaria attramentaria. The sequence goes on from JACVVK020000242.1 coordinate 10,359, forward strand.
CGGTAGTAGAATTACCCGAGTGTAAGAGCTTGACAGCGCGCCGGTGAATGGAGTTTTACCTTTTTGAAATGATTTTCACTACATTCATCCCAAAGACTGGACGCATAATCCAGATGACTTAGCAGGCGGGCATGAAAGATTAGCTTGCAGGTGTCAGGACCAACTAAGCGACTTAATTTAGATAGCAAAAATGCTTTTTTTTGACAGTAATTTACAGAGACCATCAACATGCAACCATCAATTGTCGTCAATTATGACACCCAGCAGACAGTGGTTGAGAGAGAGAGAGAGAGAGAGAGAGAGACTTCGACTTCGACATGTTTATTGCATTAGGCTGTATGCCCATTTGCAAGGGGGGAGGAGGGGGGGGGGTTACAAACAACTCACCATGGTAAATGTACATCATGCGCATAAATATTTGTAAACACGTGACATGTGAGCCAAGTCACTCAGTACAAGCGACAAAAGGCAAATGGCCGAAAAATAGTGTCAGTCACAATCAAATTCAGGCACGTGCACAGTCCTCACATTACACAGTATGTTACACAGTACTGATACATGTAACCCGTGATTATCCCATGAGACGCCGGACAATGGAACAGATGTACCCGAGCTCGGTCAGTGCACTGTCACGGTACACACGGTACTTTTCACGATTTGCAGGTGCCCAGCGTGAGATGTCCTGTAGAATACCAGTGTCCACGTCTGTCATCTTGCTTGTGTCCTCCTATATGAACCAGTGTGCCGCAGTGTTTTCTTTGCGATCAAATACAACAACATGGTCATCTGACTCACATAGTAGACGTTCTGTTGTCTGCGTTCGGAAATCAACAACCTTGATAAGCCCCCCCCCCCCAAAAAAAAAAAAAAAAAAAAGTTGTTTCTGGTAACATGGCTAAAAAAATAGGGTAGGTAGGTAGGGTTTTTTTTTTAACACCCCCCCCCACACATATCCAAGAACAAAGAAACAAGGTATTAATAAGAAATGATGCTCTGTGAAACTGTATTTAAATATTATAACACACTATCTTACCATATTTCGTTCTAATCTTGGGTCCGCGATGGCGCACGACTTCCCTGACGACAGGCGAATGAAAACCGAAACTGGTCGTGCTTGTATTTTTTCTTCTTAGCTGATGAACACTGGAGCTTGTACACTGTTCTAATGAAGCAGTTGGTGGTGCAGACATGAGAAGTGGTGATGGTGAGGATGGTGAAACTCCTGCCTGGTTTGTATCCGCCGCTCTTTTCTCCTCTGCCCGCTTCTTGTCCCGACGTACCTGGGAGGGTGGCTTTTTCCTGTAGGTGCGCGCCATGTTGGGTGGCTGGCCGCCGGTCAGTCGTAGTATGACAACTGCCGAGTCGCCCCGTCCTTCTATTTTAAACGGCGAGAGCGAGTTTTCTGTAAGTAGGGCGTTGAGCATGGCCTCAACTGTTGGAGGAAGACCTTCAACAGGCATGTTGACAGCAATATTCAGTAGGTTCCGGGCAAAATTACCGCTGCTCAGAACGTGTCCTCCCTGTTCGTCCTGCGACCACGGAGGGGGGGGGGGGGAGACAGACAGACAGACAGACAGAGACAGAGAGATGATGATGATGCTGATGAAACGTTTATTATGATAATACTTGCCAGTAGTCCTCAATAAATCCTACAATAGTAAAGAAACACAAAACAAACATTATAAGCAAAAGATAAACAAACAATCTAGAATATCGAAGAAGTGAAAAAGAGAAGAACAAAAGGAAACATAAATGGTCTATCCATTTGAAGCAGAGAGAGAGAGAGAGAGAAAGAGAGTTCAGATTCTTTAATCCGATAGGCTCTTCGGCCCGTTCAGATTGGGGACAGTGGGATGGGGGTATCCATACAAAACACAACACCGACAATCAAAACACGAATTCGAGAACACGACATGGGTTTTCACATCACGTGAGTCTGTCAGCACGCGGTCGCGCATAGCTCTACATAAAGTCACGCGTTTTTCCGAAACACGCGGTCAGTCACACAAATCAGAACATCGCAACTATACCATTGGCTTCGTGTCCGATCATCCAAGATAAAAACGCACAATTTTGGTCACAATACCAAGGTCTCTGTCAAGCAGCTTGCACTGATCATGGTATTGGCAGGTGTCAGCTTGAGGCCATCTACTGAGACATTGAACAGAATCTCTGTATCTGTCAGTCATATTTCTGTATTTGAAGAAGAACAGTCTTGAATCGTCTCCGCAGTTGTATTCAAACAAGTAATCTTCACTTCCCATAGTATAATTTTGTTTCCGTTTCTACAGTCTGACAGAATCTTTTGGTATTTCATGTTTCTTGTCTTGTCTTCATGCGAGTTGGAAAAGGACGTTAAACTCACCCACCCCTTGTCTTGTCTTGTTTCTTTGCATAGTCTGGTTGGTTATTCCACTGACCATGTTTCTGATCTGGCCAGGCTCGTAATCAGCCTCTTCAGCCAGCTGGTTAATCTGCTCCGTTTCATCATTGCTTTCGGTGCTCAAGTTATCCATATAGCCATCAGGGACACAATTGTCGTTTGACAAGCCGTGCTGCACGTGCTGACATCTCTCCATTCACAGAGTGTGTACTGGTATCTGGCGCGTCCACTGCTCGTGTTTGCTCATTGTCTGGGCCCGTATGTAATAGTCGAGGTTAGGGCTTTTAGCCTAGGTTTAGACTCGAACTTCGAACTAAACTAGCTCTAGGGTCAAATTTTCTGGGTTTTGTTGTTTTAAATCAGGAAGCAGGCCCATTCCAGGAAGGTGCCTGAGCCGTTACAGAAGGAAATGTTTCTTCCTTTCTTCGCTTCCTTTTTTATTTAATTTTGGTTTTGGGTTTCTTTTGTCCTAGTCTGGGTTAACCTCGACTTTTACATACGGGCCCTGGTGTAAACGTAAGCAAAGCACATGGCGACGTTACATTGTTACGTGCCTTACGTGGGGTGTCACAGGCTGGTTCCTGTCCGTTATCGTGTACAGTGTTCCCGACGTTGTTGTTGCTGGCTGCTTGCTGTTCTTGGTTAAACGGAAAATAGTCGTTCGTAGAAGTTACGGCTTCTATGCGTGCACGTGTGTGCGGTGCTGTCTGCATGTCCCTGCGAACTTGAGACGGAGGTTTTTGTCGATACTGACCGCAGTGACCGGCGTGTTGCAATGGCGATGTGGCATCTGTTGGAGTAGCGGCCATGCAGCACGAAAACGATGTTGGTACCTTTGCTGGTCACCTTCCACGATGTAACCGGGTGGTCGGTGAGAAGAGTGGTCACGATAGTCTGTGAAGCTGCTGGGAGTCCAGTAACTGCCATTTTGACACACTTATTGTTCAGTCTTCACAAAAAGTTAAGGACCTGTCAACATAATGGGTGACAGTTTCAATAAATCAGAACAAATAAACGAATAAGATTTTTCCCGTAAAATTCGGTAGCAAGGTTAAGGGGTAATTAGTGAACATGGCGACCACTGTGTGGATGGCACGTGCGCGTCACACAGCATGCTTGGCGCGTTTGAAAATCTGCAATTTCGGCAAAACTAGACCGAGTTTCAGTGTTCAGTGAGCGATACCTGGGGCTTTCTGCACGGCAAAAATGAGATGCAGGTCAAAGAATGCATCCCTGGTTATGAACTGTGCTCATTTGTTTGTAGACTACATAAGCCGCCGTTTCAGCGATGTTCAGCACTACACCAGCATGCCACCACAACAAAAGATGAATGATATTTGCAAGTGGTCCTTAACTTTTTCTGAAGGCTGTAGAAAAAACAAAGCCCCTTCTTGAACAGACCAAAATGTTCCGTGTTCACGTGCGCCGGGGGGGGGGGGGGGGAGGAGAGAGAGGGAGAGAGAGAGATGGTGATGATGATGACAAACGTTTATTAGGATAATACTTATAGGCATATCTGCCTATCTTACAAGTAGTCCTCAGTAAATCGGGTTTTCAAGTCACGTGAGTCGCGCATAGCACCACATAAAGTCACTCGTTGTCCAAAACACGCTGTCAGTCACACAAATCAGAAAATCGCAACTATACCAGCGGCTTCGTGCCCGATCATCCAAGATTTAAAAAACAAAAACAAAACAAAACAAACAAACAAACAAACAAACAAACAAACAAACAAACACAAAAAACAACAATTTTGGTCTCTGTCCAGCAGCTTGCGCTGATCATGGTACTGGCTGCGTCAACTGGAGGCCATCTACTGAGACATTGAACAGAATCTCTGTATCTGTCAGTCATATTTCCGTATTTGAAGAAGAACAGCCTGGAATCGTGTCCGCAGTTGTATTCAAACAAGTAATCTTCGCTTCCCCTAGTATAATTTTTGGTTAAATTTTCTGTTGGTTTTTGTTTTAAATCAGGAAGCGGGCCCATTCCAGGAAGGTGCCTGGGCCGTTATAGAAGGAAATTTTTCTTCCTTTCTTCGCTTCCTCTTTTATATTTAATTTTGGTTTTGGGGTTTCTTTTGTCCTAGTCTGGGTTAGGCCCGTAGCCGTGGGTTAAATTAACCTCGACTTTTACATACGGGCCCTGGTGTAAACCTAAGCAAAGCACATGGCGACGTTACATTGTTAGGTGCCTTACGTGGGGTGGCACAGGCTGGTTCCTGTCCGTTATCGTGTACACTGTCCCCGACGTTGTTGTTGCTGGCTGCTTGTTGTTCTTGTTCAAACGGAAAATAGTCCTTTGTAGAAGTTACGGCTTCTATGCGTGCACGTCTGTCCGCTGCACTCTGCCTGTCCCTGCTAACTTGAGACGGAGGTTTTTGTCGATACTGACCGGCGTGTTGCAATGGCGATGTGGCATCTGTTGGAGTAGTGGTCATGTGAAGCACGAAAACGATGTTGTTACCTTCGCTGGTCACCTTCCACGATGTAACCGGGTGGTCGGTGAGAAGAGTGGTCAGGATAGTCTGTGAAGCTGCTGGGAGTCCAGTAACTGCCATTTTGACACACTTATTGTAGAAAAAACAAAGCCCTTCTTGAACAGACCAAAATGTTCCGTGTTCACGTGCGCCGGGGGGGGGGGGGGGGGAGGAGGAGGAGGAGGGGGGGGGGAGGAGGAGAAGGAGGAGGAGGAGGAGGAGGAGGAGGAGAGAGAGAGAGAGAGAGAGAGAGAGATGATGATGATGACAAACGTTTATTAGGATAATACTTATAGGCATATCTGCCTATCTTACAAGTAGTCCTCAGTAAATCGTACAATAATAATAATAATAATAATAATAAAGAAACACAACACAAACATTATAAGCAAAAGATAAGCAATCTAGAATACCGAAAATGTGAGAAAGAAAAACAAACCTCCAAACTTCCAAACAACAACAAAAAACAAACAAAAACAAACAAACCAACCAAAAAACAACAACAAAAAACAACAACAACAAACAAACAAAATAACAGGTCACAGAAAGCCAAAATCACCAAAAGGCCAACGGGGAAGCATTAAAGCGCAGAGGGATCTCGGGAATCGTGAGGGTTATACCAGGCGATAGTGGTATTTAAATACGGCCATTGTGATCAAGCAGGATGAACTGGGGCTTACAAAGAACAGGGGATGTATACACACCATTGATTAAACTTAACTTAAGATATTGGAGTTTTAAGATGGATGGAAGTGTTTATGCAAGCGGTCCTTAAACTGAGAGAGAGAGAGAGAGAGAGAGAGAGAGAGAATCGTTTGTCGTACGGTTCCGTCACCGTCATTGCTGGCAACATACCTGCACCTACATCGTCGTCTGGTTTTTCTTTGAATGTAATGTACAGCTGAAAACACAGCTGTGGTGCCGCCTCCAGGAAACCCTCAATAAGCCGCACGACAACGGTCCATTCAGCATGGTCAGTGTAACGTTCTTCTTCTGCTCGCTCTCCTTCCCTGTGGCGGGCACGGCTCTTCATCCCGTAATACATTGTCTCCACCATCCTTACAACGACATGAAATGCATTGTTGCCATGATTATACTGGACTGTTGGCACAGCACGATCAGAACAAAATAATCTAGAATGCTGAAAGGGCGTATAAAGTGAGCACAGAATGTATGGCTCTGTGAAAGTCGATGTGTGTGTGTGTGTGTGTGTGTGTGTGTGTGTGTGTGTGTGTGTGTGTGTGTTATATTTTAAGTAAAGTGGGAGTACATGCTCATGACAACCAGGGATGCACTTATTTATAGTGCATATGCACTGACATGTCTTCGGCCCGAATCGCACGTCTAAACCCATCAGTTAAAGTTAGAGGTTTCATTGACATAGATGAAACTGACAACCTCAGTAAACACATTGTAGACACACGTTCTACATAAACTTCAACCCGTAACCGATTTTCAGTATCAGCTGTTACTTACACGATCACCGGCGACAGTCCGAGGATCAGGAAGACGATTCTGCAGACCCACCAGACTGTAGGAACGTTCATGTTAAAGAATAGACCTAAACCGAAGACAGAGACGACGATGTAAGCGAGACCGATGAACGCTGTTGTCAGCCCCCCGTAAATCACATGTCCGTCCAGAAAGTAGGATATCGCTAACTGAAGATCAGTAGCAATGTCCACAATGTAGAGAATGATGCCCACGATTCCAAGGACGAAATCCAGCCTGGTGAAGCGGCCATGGTGTGTGTCATTCACTTGTCGCCACACACGTTCTGCCAATTTCCACGGCGTCTTCGTTTTTTCTGTACGCGGGTTTTCTGTATCGCCTCCAACTGTGGTTGTGGCCTGGTCCTCCGCTGAAGATGGACTAATTTCTTCTATCCCGACATTCACATCAGAGCTTGTTGTTGTCCGCGATGTACTGGATGCTAACTGCTTGTCTCCTGTCCCGACATCTTCGGTACCAGCGTCTGTCGTTTGAGGTCTTGTTGGGTCACTTCCTGTGTTGCCCATTGTTCTGCCGGAGTTCAAAGCAGTGGTTTAGTTTACGCTTCAGTCTGACGGCAGGACAATTGTTTTTTAACCGCAATTTCACGCACTGTGTTTTCTCACATGTATAGTTATCGACATTATAATCATTTTTGTTCAAAGCTCATAGGACACATCTAGTTTATGACATATCTATTTCATGACATATTTAGTTCATATCTATTTTATGACATATTTAGTTCATATCTATTTTATGACATATTTAGTTCATGACATATCTAGTGCATGACACATCTAATGCATGACACAATTATCTAGTTCATGACACATCTAGTTCATGACATATCTAGTTCATGACATAATCATCTAGTTCATGACAAGTCACATGTCGTTAGTGGTGTCTAACGTCATACCACAGAGACCTCGTGTTCATCACATGTAAAGTTACAGCCTCTCACACGCGGGCACTGAGCCACCTGAGTGCTCACGGCAAAGCGAAAAGCGAATCGTCCGCTATAGTGTTACTGACATTCATTGGCTAGAGGAGGTTCGGGCCGTTTGATTTCAAGTTCGCGCAGTCAGCAGCAGTCAGGTAATGCACCCAAAGACATAACATAGACTGTTCCAATCTTACATGCACACTCACACACTCAACTGTTCCAAAACACAGGGAAAGTCGTCTTCTTTGATGCCCAGTAATCTTGCAACAGGCGCCTTTAACATGGAATTTTATTGTAATTATGATGCTATTGTTTTTATTATGTGTTTTCTTTTGATCGACTTGTGAACTAGAAATTTTACATGTAGGTGCAAACTGTCCTATGGCCACTTTGAATTGAAATGAATTGAACAAACTTCATTCCTGTGCTGACCGACAGTGTGTTTCCCTACACCGCGTTAGTCGCGTCTTATTGTAGCTTTGCAAGTACAGGTTCATTTCATCCCAGGGTTGCCGGTGTCAGGGTATCCCTGAAAAATCCATTCACTGTAGACACTGTTGAGAGGTACGCACATCACTTCAGCATGTCGAATAAGGGTGGGTGGGTAGGTGTTTGGGGGTTTAACGTCCTTTTCCACCACACAGGGTGATATCAAAGACGGGGCAACGATGAAAAAGCCAGCACAAATATTTGGCCCCAGCCGGGATCGAACTCACGACCCGAGCATTAGAAGTCCAGCGCTCCGCTACCATTCGACCACCCCGGCTCCCCCAGCATGTCGAATAAGAAACGGCGGCGCCGGCTTTGAATGATTGCACAGATGTGTGACTGAATGATGACCAGTCAATTATATGAGCGTGAACTGACTAAATTATGTGTTGTATTCACGGTCGGCCCAACTCGAATCAACATCCACTTCCCGATCTGTGTCGGTTTACGAGAAAATAGGACGCAGTGAGTCATTTAGCAGCTTCGCTTTGCCACTGCACACTCATGTCTGTTGTGACTGAGGACGTCACAGCCGTGGAAAACCCCCAAATCTGTCACATAACTTGATCATGTGTACAACCACTGTGGCGCTCCATAGACGCAGTATCCGGTCAGTACCCAGATTAAATATATGTTGTGTTGGGACGGTAAGCACTGGCATCCCATGAACAGCTATGATTTGCGGAAGAAAAAGAACACCACCTACCCATTAAAACGTTACACAGAGAGTATGAATATTCAACACCACCTACCCATTAAAACGTTACACAGAGAGTATGAATATTCACCGGAAAAGTGTCACTGAAATCTTTTTCTCACCTTCCGTCCGCTGGGGTTCTGAATGGTGTGCATCTACTGACGGCAACTGGCAAGTGTGTGTATAAAGTGGGTCATTCGCCACACTCTGCTGCGCAAATCAACTAGTGACTGAAACATAATAGCCCCCTAGAAATTTGACGAGACCCCGGCATTTTACAAGCCGTACCTAAATTGACTGCCGGACCAAGTGTATGTAGGCTGTTTTAGCTAGCGCGGTGCAGTCAGTTGAAAGGTGTGTCGGTATGAAGATTTTAATATATAATTATACACGAGCGGTTTTTAAGTTGTTTCCCTAGAGATAAATCTTGGTATTATGTGTACTCATAACAATATAATTATGTTGGTATTATATGTACTCTGAACATGTTAATTATGGTACAGTCAAACACGCTTAAGCCGAACTCGCCCGGGGAATGAAAAATCGTTTCGCTTATCTGAGTTTCTGCATATCCGAGTTCGGATAAGCCAAACCGTTCCCGAGAAATTACCCTGCAGTTCGGCTTAAGCCAGTTTTTTCAGGATAAGTTAAGCCAGTTTTTTCAGGATAAGTTGTAAAATCACTTGGAATGTTTATAAAAAGTTTTTTAAAAAGAGAATATCTTTGCTTCCCTTTGCAACTGAAACATCGATTTGAAAATTTTGCGAAAGTTTGTAGACGTGTATGCTGCTTTTCTATGGGCAAATGTATATGTATATGCAAATGTGTATAATGGCAACGCTCTGAGAGAGACACGGGTCGAGCTTATCGATTCCTGATACTAGTAACACAGACTAAACTCTCTCTCTCTCTCTCTCTCTCTCTCTCTGCGGGGTGTGTGTGTGTGTGTGTGTGTGTGTGTGTGTGTGTGTGTGTGTGTGTGTGTGTGTGTGTGTGTGTGTGTGTGTGTGTGTGAATAAGATCAAAACAGTGACAAGTTACAAGTGCTTTCTTCAGTGGTTCTTTATTAAAAAAACAAACAAAAACTGTGAAACTAAATGGTGAACACACACACACACACACACACACACACACACACACACACACACAAACGCGCGCGCATTACTGTACGCACAAATCAATGCACGCTCCACTCCGTTCCTGCACTCCCCCCCCCCCCCACCTCCACCCCTCCCCCACCCTCACACACACACACACCGTGGCACACACACACACACACACACACACACACACACACACACACACACACGCTTCTATACGCACATGCCAATGCACGCTCAATCTCCCCCCCCCCCTCACCCCCTCACACACACACACACACACACACACACACACACACACTGGGAGACTGCATATTACACACTCCCTCCCCTACACACGCCGCAAGAAACAATCGTGCACGCACAAATCTAAGCCCGAGCTCACATCCTTTCGACTAGCCCATAAACCACGCCCATCGCAATGATCTCCCAAAGTTACCTTTCGACCTGCCCCTCCCCTGTGCCCCTGGGCCATCCCATCTCTAACCCTGAACCCAACACCTAATTCACGCCAGAGACCATTCACAGGATGGATAGTCTCTGTTCACGCACATGCAAACTTACCACTCTTTCTGTCTAAACAATGGCGCCTGAAAAAATGTGGCACGCGTCATCAGTTTCCCGCATACTGAAAAACAGGTGACGTGTTCGTTTCCGTGGGATAATTATAGCCGTGACGAAACATGTTTATCTTCCCGACGTGTTTTTCAAGCAAAAATTTAAAAAAAAAAAAAGTCTCTCCGACAGTGTTTAGAGTTCGGTTTATCTGTCAAAATCACGTTTGAGATATCCGTGTTTGAGTTAGCTATTATTTGACAGAGTTTGGCTTATCCGAATTAGAAATAGTCTTACAAAGAGGGGGGTCTGGCGGGGAATTGGTTTTGGTTTCTGTTATCCGAGTTTTTTGCTTAAGCGTGTTTCGTTTAGGCGAGTGCGGCTGTATTATCATAGTATAATTATGTTATTATAATATAATTATACTCATGTCTCATAACAGTTTAATAATAATAATAATAATAATAATTGCATAGGTGCCTAACCCAATTTCTTGAACTGGCTCAAAGCGCCGCGAACTGAACCCAGTACGCACGCTTACGTGAATCACACGCATCCGAATCACACGGGTCGGTCGGTGGTCTGGGGCGGTCGGTGGTCTAGTGGTTAAGAGACTTGTCACCAATGCGAGAGGTCAGGAGTTCGAGTCCCACTCGGGGCAAAGAATGTTTCCTTCTCGTATGTGGCACCGTTCATTCGGACCGATCGTCGGGGGTTCTCTCCGGGTACTCCGGCTCCCCCTCCCCCTCTCTGCTTTGAAAATGTTCAACCCACCAAATTTTAAACATAAATACAATTCTAAATTCCGAAATTGAAATAGCTGAGCTGACCCTTCGCACCACGTGATTGTGATGTGTTTATATCCAGTGTGTGAGAGAATGCGTATGATTCACGTGAGCGTGCGTGTTGGGTTTAGTTCGCGGCGCTTTGAGCCGATTCATGAAACTGGGTTCAGCGCCTATACAGTACTCATTACTACTACGGTGTCACGCACGAGAAGGAAAAAATTCTTTGCCCCGAGTAGGATTCGAATCTGACCTCTCGCATTGGTGACAAAGTGTCTTAACCACTAGACCACCGACCGCCCCGTCATTATGATGATATTATATATGCTGGTATTATATTTACTCTGAACATTTTATATCACCCACACGTGGTGGAAAAGGACGTTAAACTCCTAAACATCCACACACCCTGAACATTTTATATCACCCACACGTGGTGGAAAAGGACGTTAAACTCCTAAACACCCACACACCCTGAACATTTTATATCACCCACACGTGGTGGAAAAGGACGTTAAACTCCTAAACACCCACACACCCTGAACATTTTACATCACCCACACGTGGTGGAAAAGGACGTTAAACTCCTAAACACCCACACACCCTGAACATTTTATATCACCCACACGTGGTGGAAAAGGACGTTAAACTCCTAAACACCCACACACCCTGAACATTTTATATCACCCACACGTGGTGGAAAAGGACGTTAAACTCCTAAACACCCACACACCCTGAACATTTTATATCACCCACACGTGGTGGAAAAGGACGTTAAACTCCTAAACACCCACACACCCTGAACATTTTATATCACCCACACGTGGTGGAAAAGGACGTTAAACTCCTAAACACCCACACACCCTGAACATTTTATATCACCCACACGTGGTGGAAAAGGACGTTAAACTCCTAAACATCCACACACCCTGAACATTTTAATTATGTTACTATACACCCCCGCTCGCGTAACTCCAACACGGATAAGTCGAAAAGAAAAGAAAAATTCCCCGGCAGAACCCCTTCTTTGTAAGACTAATTTTACTTCGGCTAAGTCGAAATTTGAAGAATACGTAGCTAAGTCGAAACACGCTTAAGTCGAACAATTTTTTGTTTGCTGACTACGGTTAAGTCGAATTCGAAGCCTGTTCTGACATATTACCACCCGCCACAATGACAGAATAAGGGGAATCCCTCACCCCCGCGTTTCCTCTTGGCCTCATTCTTAAACTCCGCATGCTGCCAGACACGAAGATTATCACATACACAACTGACCTCCTAACCTCCTTTTTCCACCCCAGCTTCTCGTCTCCACGTGTTTAAAGGCCGTTCTTAACCGGGCGAACTTTTGGTTCGCGAACTATGTTCGAAGAGTACGGCGAACTAGATTCGCGCACGTTGTTCCTTAACCGACCGAACACTTCTTCGCAAACCCTGGTTCGAAAGGTACGCCGAACTAGATTTGAGGTCTGCACAGCGTGTGGTGGGAACCCTCGCGATCCTTTGGTCGATCCTGCGCTCTGATTGGTTGCTCGGGGAGAGCTGTTGTGCGTATGAACAAAGTTGTTTACGATTGTCTCAAGTTCCGCCTTGTTCGGGCGATGACGTATGCATATCATTAACGGTCGGTTATGAAAGGACTAGTTCGGCCGAACCTCTGGAACTACGTACGTGTGTGCGCTCGCCCTGTTCGTATACAATACACAGTTCGCCGAACGAGGTCTAAAAAATATGAAACAAGATGGCCACTGACCAGCCCAATATGTTGTTTCCATTTAATCACCTGCTGTCGTCACGGTCGTTCTTTTGTAATGCCATGTATTCGGGAGGACACACACACACACACACACACACACACACACACACACACACACACACACACACACACACACACACACACACTACACTCTCTCTCTCTCTCTCTCTCTCTCTGAATGGAAACAACTGACCGGGCTTGTCAGACCAATCTTGGTTTTGGAAGACGTCAAGTTGTTTTCTTTGAAATCTATGACGTTTTCCTCATTGGGATGACGCATAATACATTTGACGTAATAACTTTGACTCGGATACAATTCTTGCAATGAAAGCAGCCCCATGAAAATTGAAGTGTTGCTGCTGCGCAGTGTAAAGATCGAATTTATACCGGCTCAATACAATGTGTTTAACAGACAAGTCTGCGCGGCGAACGTTTTTTCACTATGTGTTATGTCTGCTGCGCGCGCGCACACACAGACACACACAGACATACGCGCGCGCGCGCACGCACGCACGCACGCAGACTTGCGCGAGCCGCGTTTGTGCATGTGCTCCATTGAGACCTATGTGGTGTTCTCTCACTCTACTATGCTATTGAGTGAGAGTCAGTGGGAAAAACAAAGCTCACTACATCAATGAAACTCCCGCTTTCCCCGTCTACAAATAGAGAACTTCCGAAAAGTGACGACACACCCCCACGTCAATCAAACATGACGTCGGCAAACTGACGCTGATACAGTTTTGCGTCAGTGCGCGTGTGCCTTTTCTGCGATGTTTGTGAGGCGTGTGGCTTGTGTAAAGGAAATGTGCTTCGAGTACAAATTTTCGAGTCAACTGACGACAACGGCTGCAGTGAATTTTTCTAATTTTTTTGTATATTTTTTATGGCACCCCAGGCTCATTATCTATGTATAGTAGGAGCGATTTTGAGATCTAAAGTGTGTTCACCAGCACTTTCATCAGGTACGGCTTACGCCAAAAGTATAAAAGCGACAACATCCAAAATTCACTTCGTTGAGAGTCCGTATTCATGCTATCTATGTCCAAAAAATGGAGTGGTTTAGGTAAATATTACGCCTTTAAACGCCAGAAAGCCACTTTTTCTGAAAAGGGCGATAACTCGCAAATCATGTGTGCAATCGTACCTGGATCGGGCCTTCTATTCAACAATCTTGATTCATTTAGAAATCCCAAATTTGAAATCGATCGGTTCAGTATTTTCGGAGAAATAGGCATCTGAACTGGGTTCACATGCAATGTCAACTCAGGCTCGGTTTACATGAAAACTATAAGAGCGACCATTTTCTAGTAGTGATTCTGTTCAGAGTCCGTATTCAAGCTATCTACTGCCAAAAAATTGAGTGATTTAAATAAATATTACACCTGTACACGAAAGACAACCAACTTGTCTCAAAAGGGCGATAACTCCCAAATCACTTAAGCAATCATCACACGCTTGAATCGTCTAATGTAACATTTTGATATATTTGGATACCCCAAATTTGAAGCCATTCGGTTGAGTATTTTCGAAGAAACGGGCCTGGACACAATTCACACACGCACGCACACACATCCGCACAGACGGCACTCACTGAGGAGGAGAAGTGCGTTCGGAACACCATACGCGTCAGCATCGATGACGCAAGTTTTCTTACGTCATTGTCAGAGTTACACTTGCAAAATCGTCTCTGCGGGAGATCGGCAGTGACGTGCGTTTGTACCACAGATGCTTGCCTATGAACGTGGAAATTTTAGCCCGTCCTATTATGTTGTTTCCATTACTATGGAAACAACATAAAAAAGAAGAGAGAGAAAATAAAAAGTTGATTCTTCGGAGGGGTGGGGGAGGGGTGGGAGGCATTTTAAGCTTTGAGTTGCCGCTATGCTTGTGATAAGCTGTAACCTCCCGACTTTAACCCTTTTTGCCCTGAAGATGCTCGCTGGTCAAATACGTACAGGTCAACTCGCCACAACTTAATACCAATTCGCCACAGGGTAGAAATCAATTTGATTTACTCCGACCTCAAACCCTTAAGGCCGTTCTTAACCGGGCGAACCACCAGTCTGGCTAACTTGTTCGGCGAACTGTGTATTGTATACGAACAGGGCAAGCGCGCACACGTACGTAGTTCCAGAGGTTCGGCCGGACTAGTTCTCTTTCCTAACCGACCATTAATGATATGCATACGTCATCGCCCGAACAAGGCGGACTCGGAAGTTGAGACAATCGTGAACAACCAAAATGGCCGCCTTCGTAGATCGAGACGACCAAGAATTTGCGGTAGTTATCGTTTTGAGTGAACTCTTGGAAGCCGAGGAAGAGGAGAAAAGAGGAAAAGAGCGCAAGAGAGGGAAATGTCAAGTGAGTCGATAGCCGCCAATCCGTCCGCCATTTTTCTCAACTTTGTACATGCGCACAACAGCTCTCCCCGAGCAACCAATCAGAGCGCAGGATCGGCCAAAGGATCGCGAGGGTTCCCACCACACGCTGTCACAGTGCAGACCTCGAACCTAGTTCGCGAACCAAAAGTTCGCCCGGTTAAGAACGGCCTTTACCCACACTCTAACCCAAACCCTAACCAAGAACCTTACCCTGACCCAAACCCTGTTCATACAGCCTAACCCTAACCTAATGTCTGACCGAGCGGTGGTCTAATAGGTAGCGCGGATTTAACCGCTGCGTTACTGAACTGCGGCCGTCACCAGTCATGGCGATGAAGCGTGGGTTCGATCCCAGGTCAAGCTTGTGATATGTGATACCGGGTTTTCCTGGCTACCGGGCTGCTCATCGGGGGTTTCTCTCCGGGTAATCCGGCTTTCCTTTGGCCTCAGCAAAATTGTGAAAAAAATATAGGATAGGTATTGGGTCAATTATATCAGTGTGCGTGAACTAAGTTGTGTGTTACTCACGGCCCAACTCGAATCAACATTCACTTCTGGTCTGTGTCGGTTTTCGAGAAAATAGGACGCAGTGAGTCATTACGCAGTTTCGCTTTGTCACTACTCATGTTTCAGTGTTGTCAGTACAACAAGTTGCCGCCACCATCCGGCTTTGCGTGACGTAGAATATCCACGCCATAAAATGGAAGCAATCACTAAGAACGGCCAGAATCTACTGTGAAATTGTCACAGCTGGCGACTGAGATTTTGACTGAGATTCAACACTGAACCCTCAGCCGTGGAAACCCGACATCAGTTTCAGTGTCACTTATCTGCACAGCCTTTGTGGCGCTCCGCAGACACAGTATCCGGTTAAGTGGGTATCGTATGTCTTGAGTTTTGGACGGGTATTTCTATCAAAATCTCGTGAACAGCTACGAGGATTTGGGGAATGCCGAAAATGACACCCCCTACCCATTAAAACGTCACGCACAGAGTAGGAATACTCTCATGAAAAGTGTCCTTGAAAGCTATAGCACCACCCCCAATTTTCCCTTTTTTACAAGCCGTACTGTAACCAAAGACTGTAACTGACTGTATGTAGGCTGCTTTCGCTAGCGCGGCGCAGTCTGCTCAAGGTGTGTTGGTATGAAAGATTGTGATATATAATTATACACTTACGGCGTTTTTAAGTTGTTCATCTATAGATGCATGTTGGTATTATAGGTACTCATAACATTTTAATTAGGATGGTATTATTCATGTACTCTGAACATGGTATTTATGGTATTATCATAGTATATGTTGTTATTGTGAATATGTACTCATACCATTTTAATGATGATATATATGTTGATATTATGTGCACTCTGAACATTTTAATTATGGCATTTTATGTTATTATATGTACTCATAACATTATAATTATGATGGTATTATTATGCTGTTGTTATTATATGGTACACATGATAAATATAACAAACATATATCAGAAATGGAGGTAAGGGATCGAGCGATTTAATCAAACAAGGAAACAGCTAGGTGAATTTCAGGCTCAAGGGAAACAACTGCGTAAAGCAAATGGACATATAGTCTCCCTTGGGCCATCCATTCTAGTGACCAACAGTGGCAACAGACCGACCGACCCAACACACAAACAAACAAAACACACACAACTGTGCTCTTTCCAACTCACACACAATCAAGAATGGACGATACAAGTATAATAGCTAAATAAGAAAAAACAATGTCCACGCCAGCTACTGGACAATTTATGATCACAATGTTCAACTGAGCCTGGTGCAGTACACACACTGAACATCTCCAGTTCTATGTGGGTGGGTGGGCGAGTGTTTGGGGGTTTAACGTCCTTTTCCACCACATACGGGCGATATCAAAGACGGGGCAACGATGAAAAAGCCAGCACAAATATTTGGCTCCAGCCGGGATACGAACTCACGACCCGAGCATTCAGTAGAAGTCCAACGCTCTACCATTCGGCCACCCCGGCTCACCACCCAGTTCTTTGTACAAAGCGAATGTAAAACAAATGACAACAGACAGGGAACATAACTGATGACACGGA